>OX422221.1:481961158-482561158 GCA_949130495.1 Sambucus nigra | reverse complement strand
TGGTCCGCTCTGAATCTCCTCGACACGAATCGAGAAGAATCACTTAGTATTTTTTTGCTTGAAAAAGAATTTACCACTTGTCAAACGCTTAGGATGGAATTTGGCACAATTATAGTACGTGTGCTTTGGGCAGTTTGTGTCACTCTATGCTGCGTCAGTGCACCTTTCTAGACATGACGTTATGGGTTGTATTTAATAAGGGTTATGATTACCGCCTAAAAAGTATAAAAGCCCCAATTTCAAACTGTTTCAAACTTTTCAATTCAATTATCCCATACACGATCTCTTTAAAGAGCGAAAATTACCTCCATTCCTGAAATCCCATCTTCTCTAGCAAAAACTATTCCCTTCCTCCATTTTTTATTCGAAAACCTTTTTCGGTAAGCCTGTATATCTTTCCTCCATCTATTGGTGAAGTTTGAGCATTGTACAATCTTCTTTAATTCTTTTTAGGATTTCAGGTGTGTCGTCTCACTTCAAAGGTTTCGATTTGAGCATTTTCTGCAATTTCTTTTCTATTGAGCATCGATTTGTTACTGGTATTACTGATTTATCCTTTAATTGGGGAATTATGCTTTTTTAGGTGTCCATTTAGTTGGTTGGCATAGAATTTTCTATTTTTATATCTTTTAGGACCTTCTAGGTGTTCTATAGTTTTCTTTTGGTAAAACCCTTGATTTTTAAGACCGAACAGACACCAAGTACTTGTTTACCTCTAATGGGCTTCGTCTTACATCCCAATTGCATTATTTTCATGAGTTATGAGCCTCACATCCAGAGGTGGTTGGAGTATTTGGATATATTAGAGAAAACGTTCCCTGCACAACGCTTTCTAGGTTATTTGTCCCGAAGAAGAATTTGTTCAACCTAAACACACTCCTACAATAGCCTCTTTTGCAGGTTCTACACCACAACTCCCAGTTGTGGAGCAGAGTTCTCATGGATTGTAAAAAAATATAGGTATTACTGAATCGAACCACCTTATAAGTGGTGAGAGACTCGTAAAAATAGTGTTCGATGTCCCTATCATAGACTTATACGCCTCCTTTAAAAGAGCTGTGCCTGAAAGTCCAAAGCTTTCACATCTCTTGTGGTCATAGCTCTCAGTAAGGAGAGTACATTAGGTAGATCTGACTCTTGGGATCCAACCAACAACGATGTCTAAAACTATGGTTGTGATATCACTGACGATGAATTAGAAGAATTGAGGGACACATATTATATTCTCCTAAGTGTTTTATTGAGATTGCTAGACTTTGAAGAAAGAGTCTATGATTGTCCCAATGCCGATGAGATATGTTTCTTAGCTTGGTTTCCCCTTCACTTGATCATAAGGTATATTCTAAAAGGTTATAGAATGTCTCCAACACAGCTTCCACCAAACATTTATAGGTCCATTTTATGGTAAATGGATTACTTCTACGCCCATAATGGTTTTGACCTGACTGGGGGCATTTTTAGATTGTGTATGGTGTGAAAGATAATGCCAAGGCTAATGGGTATTATCATCTTTTCCCTCGAAAGTACGATCTGAAGATGGTAAAGGTTGTTCATACGAGCAATCATAGTTGGAAGAATCGATTTGTCTACATTATAGGCGATTGGGAATTTTATTATGACGAGAAGAATAGATCTTGTAGTGTCCCTCGCGACTGGAGTGGGCTAGATCATATCGGTATATAGTTTATATTATCATATAAAACTGGTGTATGTATTAAGGTCTTAGTTTGATTACACTAATTTTAAACTATAACATATAAAAATATATAAATTGAAGTTATAATGATCTAGAGAAAGTATTAGAGAAATGATGAGAAAAAAGGATGGAAATCGAGTTTATGCAATTCCGCCCAAAATGGCTCCTATGTCTACATGTGTCATTATGATTATATCGATTTTAATAGGTAAAAGCCATGGATGAAAAATTATTGATCACTCTCAAGTTCACTCCAGAGTTTTGACAGTACAATCGTAGGAAAAAGTAACTCTCTATCCCATTCAACGAGGGATTATATGGTATTTTATATTATGACAAAAGGTGAGAATAAGATAGAGAGCACAGTAGGACATGTGTCATACCCTTTTCGATTGGGAAAGTGAACCTTTTATAGAAATTGGGAGGATATTCAGGAGGTTGTTATCCACGCATGGGCATGGGTATTTTATTATTATCCACTTGTGCACATGATGTAAGTGCTTGTTGACGTTATCTTATCCTCTAGTACTTATTTCCCTTAATGATGTTAAGTAGTGGTATTCAAATAGGCAAGGATATAAATGATCCTAACACCTTAGACCTAAGCCAACCTCATTATACATAGCGAAGCAGATGATGAGTCCTCTCTCTCTCTTCCCTCAATGGGGATGCATGTCATCTTTTGAGTTGCTAAAAATTTGTCCCATAATTTAGGTATAACAATAGTACCTAAGACTTTACTCATGACTGGGACTTATTGAATATTCTTCGAGGTGTTGGATCTTCTAAGCATTTACTAGTTGGATTGAATGCCTGAAGTGTTAATACAAGAATATCATCGTCCTTTGGAGTTTTGATCATACCTAAATATTTTTAACGTGTGTCGACCAGATTGCCAATTATAAAATTTCCAACAAAAGGTAACTTAGACGTGTGTCAAGATTGAGGAAATTTGTTACGCGTCATTATGACGTGCATGCTTGGGATGGCGTGTTCCAGCCCCCAAGAGTCACTTATGTTACCAAAGCATGACGTTATGTGCCCCCACTTATAAATTAGTGACTATATCCATTTTAAAAATATAAGTACGAGTTTAATCCAAACATTTACCTTTTCCCCATCATTTTCATCTAGTGCAAGCATTTTACAGTGAGAACCCAAAACTTTCATCTTCTTCAGCGCCAAAATCCCCTTCATCTCTGTTATAACTAATGATCCTTCTAAGATTTTATTCGAATTTAAGGCACTTCCAGTTTTCTTAAAAAATTCGTTAGGGTTTTCAGGTTCGCCCCTCTCTTTTCTTTACATTTTAGGGCTTTTCATGTAAACCTTCATTCTCATCCATATTCGCCTTCTCTCTCTCGTTATGGTTACTTTGTTGGTTGGTACTTGTTGATTGATCGGAGGAGAGTTAGTATTTAGGTGACCATTGAGTTGGTTGACCTATGTTTTCAAACATTTTAGGGTTTTGATCTTTTTCGATTTTTTTATCAGTGAAGTTAGCATCGTTTCCCCAAATTGCCCTTTCCCCTTCTTTCTGATCTTACCCAATTAATTTATTACCAACCCCATATCAAGAGGTGGTTCGATTATTTGGCTGACTTAAAATTATCTTTCATGGGAATTATAGAACTGACATTACCTATACCTCTTTAGGTTATCCGACCTAAGGATGAGCCAGGACACCCTAGATGCATCCTTACTACTGCCTCATCCATAGGGTCTTACCTATAACCCCTAGATGATAGACTTGAGTCTCCCACTGCTGCAAATACCACTGTGATGGATCGTCCCATTGTTGGTGAAAAATTTATTAACATCGTATCCATGTCTGTGATTGACTTGGACTCCTCCCTTCCTCGTATTGTGCCTACTAACTAAATGGCCTTCACATCTCTTGTTGTGGTACCCCTTACTGATAAGGTCCCATTTAGGTCCTCTGACTCTTGGGATCTAGCCACCACTGATGCTTCATATCATGACAGTGATATCCTAAAGGACGAGCTGGAGGACCTGAAGGACATATATACCATCTCCATAAGTATCTCTACGCAGTTATTGGACTATGACAACAAGGTCTATGATCAGCCTAATGCCGATGAGATTTTCTTCCTAGTTTGGCTTCCCCTTCACCCCATCATCAGATCAATTCTAAAGGGTTATAGTGAGACCCCTACTCAGCTCCCTCCAAATGCCTATATATCTATCCTTAGGTCTATGGTGTATAGGAAGCTCCACATCGATTTTGACCTGATCGGTGACATCTACTGGTTGGTATATGACGTAAAAGATAATTAAAAATATAATAGGTGTAGAGGGGGATCGAAGCTAATCCTGATATTAGGGATAATTCCCTAATTAGCAAAAGTGTTTGGGATTAAGCAACCGAGGTAGCTCAAGCGTGGCAACTCAGTGTGGCAACCCAATGAGGCAGCTTAGCGTGATAACTCATACTTTAGCTTGTTATGTTAGTTATATTGTATCTTTTTTTATATTGACTGTAAGGTATAACGGTTGTATTGATGTAACGATAATAATAACGAGTTTTAGTGTGAGGTCAAACGGTACTCGCGAGAGACCAGGCTTGGCAGGGCCTGAGAGAGCTTTCATGCTCTATCGAATGACCTCGCCGTGGGAACTTTAGAGGGAATTGGTTTGGAGGATTGAGAAGTGAGGCACCCTTAGGGATTGTCCTGGCCATCTTAGATACACCTGGTAAAACATCTAAGGACCCTGGTCGTGGAACCTCGGACGGAGCATCTTGGAGTTCCATCGGGCGTTGAGTTGAGAGCCAAACAATCCTGTACTTAATGTCACATGTACTTTATATGATGTCACTAACCAGCTAAACAGTGTCAGATCGACACTTGAGTAAACCATCGTGGTATTTGGGGCTGTCAGACAGTTGGTGAGCCACCTCTGTGACAACAGCCCCGTGACACACCGTGGTTAGGCAAAAGGCATGTCTTGGCATTTAATGTTTATGATGTGGAGATAACTAGTGCATCATGCATTTAATATTGTGACATAAAGTATGAGGGATGTCTTTCATAGTCTTTAATGATTGAGTTGCCTTGGGGATGGTATGGGGGCTATTTAAGGACCCCAACCACCCCTGAGGAGAGAATGATCTTATGAGAGTTTAAGAAGTTATTATTAGAGAGAATACACATCGGAGAGAGTTATTACAAACCAGAGGTCTTATTCACTCACCATTGTCATTGATTACGAAGATTTTAATACGTGACAGACATTCTTGAGGGTGTTTGCCTGCCTACTAAGGTGTATCTAGGGTGCTTACTTCTCTCTCCCTCTAGCTAAGTTACTTCTACGTTCATTACTATCTTCTGAGTTATACACGAGAGATTTGTGAGTTTAAACTGAGTTTATCTTCATTAAGTTTGTGTTTGCATGTCTTATCATTAATCTAAGGTGTTGCTAGTTAACTTATTATTACCATACTCAAAAGAGGTTACGCCTCCATCTTATCTAAACTACCCTCTTATAATTGGTATTACAATTTTTCTCCTTATAAGTGTGGCCAGAAGATGGTGAAAGTCATGCAAATGACTAACCACAGTTGGAAAAACTAGTTCGTCTTTATAAAAGGTGATTAGGAATTTCACTCTAATGAGAGTGATAAGTCCTGTAATAACGCTCGATATTGGTGTTCCCTCTCCATATTGGTATAGTCTTAACACTTCATTCTAATATATTTTCTTTTATTTATTCGTCATGACCTCTTTTATGTTTGACCTTTGTCACACCCCGCAAAATTCGACAGACGGGGTGGCCAGCCACCGCCGCCGAACTATGCCGGGCGTGAACTAAATAAAACATCATTCTTAGCATGAGACAGATATGAGACATAAATAATTAGTCCATAAGATAAATAATTGAATCAATATCAAATAATCACAAATAACTAAGCGATAAAAGATCCATCACATGCTAACTCCAAAAAATCCAATCTCCAATAATGGTTAAATAAAACCTGAATAATAAAGATCTGAATAATCCAATATAAATCCTTTAAACAACTTTGGAACCGAATGGCCCAATAAAACTCCAATGAAGTCTTATAATAAAATACGACTGGAAAAGAAAGTCTAAACTAAAAGAAAATGATAAAGTAAATCAGCTCTAGCTGCACCTTCAAATGATAACTCCGATAAACTTTCTCCAATTCTAATCCTGAAAAATATTAGTCAACGCATGGGTCAGAGCCAAAGCCCCGAGCAAGAATACACACTACTCTCCTCAAATAGGATCCTTGAATCCAGATAGTAGCATTATACGCAATAAATATCACAATAGAATATTTTAAATTAAACGGGATAATTAAACGCGATAACTATGATCTACTAACTACCCGCAAAAATCCCCATTTATAAAGGCACACCAATATGATTTTAAATTCCCAAGTCCCACGATGTTAATTTAATTAATTAACCAATTTTTATTATCGTTCTCACTTTTTATTAAAGTGTCACACTTCCCCATGTCAACCGTCCTCTGACCCGTTTAAACTGTCGGCCCCGACACATAACAAGGTTCCACACACGACACGACATAAATCGTCCTCTGATCCGTTTAAACTGTCGGCCTTGACACATTATGTCGCCACAAATTTTAATACCCGTTTTTATCTTAGGCATTAATTCTTAAGTTCTCAATTTATAATCACCCCACCCTTTTTAATCGATGTGAGATGCTCAAAAGTATCCCTTAGTCCCATAACTAAGGGTCCCCAAGTTATCAATACGTCATATCCTATGTATAAGAGGATTTTCTAATATAAATCTTAATTTAGTCTCGTACTTAGACTACCGTAACGACGATAAAGTAATAAAAATCAGCCCACCCTCATGATGATAAAAACGCGATAATCTACCCTCACTAGTCCCATAACTAGAAGGCGTAAATCATCAAAAGACATACCCACTAGTCCCATACCTAGAGGCATTCTAAAATATAGGAAGAGAAATAATACCCAACAACCCGTCGTCACAAAGGCAACATCATAATACTAACAAGTCACACAAACAAGCAGTAATTAATCAATATATAAAATTACACATGATATTCCAATTCAATTAATTCTGTAATTTAATTATCACCTCGTCAACAATACCCAATTAGACTCATTTAGTTATTTTAAATTAAATATACCAAGTTTTCATCATGTATTTATCAAAAACCAAATTTTATTATCTCTACATGTATTACATGAGTTATACGCACCCAAAAATTATTTATTTTAAAACTAGGGTTTTTTTCTACATGCAAACCTACACCAATAAAACCCAAAATCACTCATGAATCCTACGTACCCAAAGGGTTATGAATATTATTCAGATTAATTTTAATATATTTTTTTTAAAAAACAGCCCCATAATTAGTATCCACTTTTTCTAATAAGTTACAAATTATTTTTAAGAAAAATATGTAATTAAGTGTTTAGGTGACACTTAAAACGCATAATACTAAAGGAAAAGAATAGAGTATTCATACCTGTAAAGATCGTGTTGAAAATCTGATTAGAAATCTGGATTCCTCTTGAAAAATTAGAAAAGGAGTGTTCTTGAACGATCTTGATTAAACCCCAATTAAGCCTTCAAAAACTTGTGCCAAAACTTGTGACAAAAACTTGATTTTGTTGAAGGTTGATGATTATGAGTGAGAGGAAAAATATTTGGAAGTGTTCTCTAGTGAAAAACTGGAGAAAAAGTGATTATGAAAAGTCCTCCTACGGATTAACAAGGTTATATAGTGATTAGGAGTCCTAATCCTACACAAACTCTTAAAAAAAAGCAGCTTGCAGCGCTCGTTTTCCGGTAGGATCGATCGATCTACCCCCCAGTCGATCGATCGATCACCCCGAAAACTGACAGTTTGTCCAAAAAATGCCATAAGGTAAAAATATTGTAAAATCAATATAAAATCCGTTTTAACTCCGATTTTAATTCCGCATGAAGTTTTGTTCTTCTAAAATCATAACCAACATACTTAGCCAATAAATATTATTAAATTCAAAAATTTATTTCTCTCAAAAATTCCAATTAATTAATTAAATAATAAATAAAAACACGGGGTGTTACATACTTCCCCCCTAGCAAAGAATTTCGTCCTCGAAATTAGACGAAGAATACACATCAATACATAAATCTTGCAAAAGAAATTAAGGCTCACATATGCCTACCCGTAGAATGCCATAATTGGGCGCCTATACACCCAATCCTACGCGCACCTACCCCACGAACAACAAAATAATATATATATTTCCTATATGCATATGCATAACTATGAAAATAACGGCGTACCACACGCTCTCACAAATCTCCCACTCGATCCTACATCTGATAGTCATCAAAATTCTAGCTTCCTCAAATTAAATCTCAACATAAAAAAATCGATACATACGGTACCTAACATCTGTACTAAAATCTTCAAAATAATTATCGTCTCCAAAATCGATTCTAAGGATCCCCACATCAAGCTTACTAATTCTAAACTCAATGTCTACAACGTCCTTAACTCAAAACTTCACATCTCCAAGAAACACATCTAACACATATGCTAGAACATCTACCTTAAAAAGTACGAATCAACAAAGGGAATCAAAGATCGACAACGCGGAAACTAAATGGACTCATAACCTACGAGACCTAAGACCATGCTCTGATACCATCTGTCACACCCTGCAAAATTCGAAAGACGGGGTGGCCAGCCACCGCCGCCGAACTATGTCGGGCGTGAACTAAATAAAATACCATTCTTAGCATGAGACAGATATGAGACATAAATAATCAGTCCATAAGATAAATAATTGAATCAATCTCAAATAATCACAAATAACTAAGCAATAAAAGATCCATCACATGCAAACTCCAAACAATCCAATCTCCAATAATGGTTAAATAAAACCTGAATAATAAAGATCTGAATAATCCAATATAAATCCTTTAAACAACAGTCTCATAATAAAATACGACTGGAAAAGAAAGTCTAAACTAAAAGAAAATGATAAAGTAAATCAGCTCCAGCTGCACCTTCAAATGATAACTTCGATAAACTTATGCAACTTCTCCAATTCTAATCCTGAAAAATATTAGTCAACGCATGAGTCAGAGCCAAAGCCCCGAGAAAGAATACACACTATTCTCCTCAAATAGGATCCTTGAATCCAGACAGTAGCATTATACGCAATAAATATCACAATAGAATATTTTAAATTAAACAGGATAATTAAACGTGATAATTATGATCTACTAACTACCCGCAAAAATCCCCATTTATAAAGGCACACCAATATGATTTTAAATTCCCATGTTCCACGATGTTAATTTAATTAAATTAACCAACTTTTATTATCGTTCTCACTTTTTATTAAAGTGTCACACTTCCCCATGTCAACCGTCCTCTGACCCGTTTAAACTGTCGGCCCCAACACATGACAAGGTTCCACACACGACACGACATAAATCGTCCTCTGACCCGTTTAAACTGTCGGCCCCGACACATTATGTCGCCACAAATTTTAATACCCGTTTTTATCTTAGGCATTAATTCTCAAGTTCTCAATTTTTAATCACCCCACCCTTTTTAATCGATGTGAGATCCTCAAAAGTACCCCTTAGTCCCATAACTAAGGGTCCCCAAGTTATCAATACGTCCTATCCTATGTATAGGAGGATTTTCTAACATAAATCTTAACTTAGTCTCATACTTAGACTACCGTAAAGACGATAAAGTAATAAAAATCATCCCACCCTCAAGATGATAAAAACCCAAAAATCTACCCTCACTAGTCCCATACCTAGAAGGCGTAAATCATCAAAAGGCATACCCACTAGTCCCATACCTAAAGGCATTCTAAAATATAGGAAGAGAAATAATACCCAACAACTCGTCGTCACAAAGGCAACATCATAATACCAACAAGTCACACAAACAAGCAATAATTAATCAATATATAAAACTACACATGATATTCCAATTCAATTAATTCTTTAATTTAATTATCACCTCGTCAACAATACCCAATTAAACTCATTTAATTATTTTAAATTAAATATACCAAGTTTTCATCATGTATATATCAAAAACCAAATTTTATTATCTCTACATGTATTACATGAGTTATAGCACCCAAAAATTATTTATTTTAAAACTAGGGTTTTTTTTCTACATGCAACCTACACCAATAAAACCCAAAATCACTCATGAATCCTACGTACCCAAAGGGTTATGAATATTATTCAGATTAATTTTAATATTTTTTTTAAAAAACAACCCCATAATTAGTATCCACTTTTTCTAATAAGTTACTAATTATTTTTAAGAAAAATATGTAATTAAATATTTAGGCGACACTTAAAACGCATAATACTAAAGGAAAAGAATAGAGTATTCATTCCTGTAAAGATCGTGTTGAAAATCTGATTAGAAATCTGGATTCCTCTCGAAAAATTAGAAAAAGAGTGTTCTTGAACGATCTTGATTAAACCCCAATTAAGCCTTCAAAAACTTGTGCTAAAACTTGTGACAAAAACTTGAATTTTTTGAAGGTTGATGATTATGAGTGAGAGAAAACCTATTTGGAAGTGTTCTCTGGGGAAAAACTGGAGAAAAAGTGATTATTAGAAGTCCTCCTACGGATTAACAAGGTTATATAGTGATTAGGAGTCCTAATCCTACACAAACTCTTAAAAAAAAGCTTACAACGCATGTTTTCTGGGAGGGTCGATCGATCTACCCCCCCCCCCCCCCCGTCGATCGATCGATCACCCCGAAAAACTGACAGTTTGCCCAAAAAATGCCATAAGGCAAAAATATTGTAAAATCAATATAAAATCCGTTTTAACTCCGATTTTAATTCCGCTTGAAGTTTTGTTCTTCTAAATTCATAACCAATATACTTAGCCAATAAAAATTATTAAATTCAAAAATTTATTTTTCTTGAAAATTCCAATTAATTAATTAAATAATAAATAAAAACACGGGGTGTTACAACCTTCTTATAGTAAAGAAAGCTTTAAAACTTCCATTTGTTTTAAGAGATCTGTTTTAGACCACTTGTATTCCTAACCCCATAGACTTCGATAAGCTAATTTCCATTCGAAAGTTCATCGAATCCTTCCAAGATGTGTCTTTTCAGTGGACGAGCAGATTGAATTAGTAGACGATCAGGTAGTCTAAGAGGGTTTTTCTGAAGAGGAGATCGAAGAAGGTATGATGATGAAATTGTGGTCATCCTTAATTGGAACTTTTACTTGGTTACTTATCATCTGGTGCTCTTACCATACTTTTTTATAATTTCCTCTTCCATTTGGTCTAATCCAACAAATACAATGTCACCTCCATCTCGTAATTGTTCGACATTGGATATTGCTAGGAAATGAAAATTAGATGCTAATGCAAGAAGACTATGACTACTACCACTGTTGGAGGTAGGGAGAAGAAGAAGGTTAATATAAAGAATTGAGCCAATGCTAAGGACAAAAAAATGTTTAGTACACCGTAAAAAGGTAGGCCGATGCTGAGGCTGCTACTGTTGCCAAAGCAAAGGGCAAAGCGAAAGTTGTTTCTTTCGATGATGGGCCTATGTTTCATTAAAAAAATGCCAATATAGGGCCCCTCTACTAGACCCATTTGTAAAAAACAAAAAACCAAGGCTTTAGGGTAAACAAATTTTAAATTTTAAGAGAACTTATTCGGCATCTAATCCGTGGTGCTGGGTCTTCATGCCCTTATGGAGAAGTGGAGCCTCATACTTGGGATCTCGAGAACCCAATGTCCTAGTAGTAGCTCAAGGTTGAAATTGACTCTTTTTCCATAGGAAAAATGTTACTGATGTGGTCGAATCGTTATGCTTATGATTTTCAATATCTCAGGTAGTTCACTACCGATGAACTCTGGAACATGATACAACATAGGATGATGGTGGTAAGCTCTAAATTATACTTGTATTTTTTAAAGTGATCCATGACGTTTTTAATAATATACTGATCTTTTCATTTTAGGTCTCTATGGTTGCCACCGTTATGAGAGATCATATCATAACCCTATGATGAGCTGAAGGAAGATCACAATGATCTTGTTGGCCATTATAATCCCTAGTCCAGGGAGATGGAGATTGTTAAAGCTGATCATGATAAAGTCTCTTATGAGCTAAAAGACAAGATGATCAGTTGGTTGCTAACATAGGTACCCTAAGACAGGTGGAGGAGGAGAATAAAAACTGAAGGATCATGCAAAGATAGTTGCAGTTAAAGTCAAGTCCTTTGATAACGAGACTTTTAAGGGAGTAGAAGATCCAAAAAAGACTAATGATGCCTTTAAGGTGGCTATAGAAGCTCTGGAGAAAGACAGTGCTTCTCTTGCACTTACTGAAGAGGATGAGGTCAGGAAGTATAAGAGCTATTGAGAATACACCATTCGTCTGCTAATAATCTTTATGGAGGGCTACTACGAGCTCAAGAAGAGGGTCATCAAGAATTTTCCTAACATTATTTAGACAATTCAGGCATGGGAGGGAGACGATGACAAAGAAAAATCCCTTGTTGCCTAACGTGAGGCCTTGGTAGTGGATGTTAATACGGATGATGCTGTAGACGAGCAAGATAAGATTGTTGTTGACCAAACTAGTGCCACCAACGCTTTACCTGTCGTAGGTGAGGATGATCGGATGATCGATGCTATTTTCAGTTAAACTACAAAAATCGATGATGGGCATGTTGTTAAGGCCTAAATCTTCGTGTCTTCGTGAAACTCTTATACCTTATGTTGTTTACCGGATTACGAAAAAAATAATATATCACTAAATAAATAAACAGTAATTAAAATTAATTAATTAATTACTCTAGAAAAATAGTAACAGTAAAGGAAGACAAGAAGAACATACAATTTGTGATTGAAACAATCACTTGTAGAATTTTGACCGAGTCGAAAGTTGAACTATCTCTCCTTAAGACAGAATATGCCCCCGCTACGATGCTAACGGAAAATTCAACGGGCGTGTTCCTCCCAGGATAAAACGGTCAACGACTGTTACAAGAAGAACTTCAGTGCAACAGTCTCACGAACCAACAATGGTGAATTACTCTCAAGCAGTAAGAAGGGAACAAGGACATGAGTAGGGAAATAAGGTAGATTTTCAAATATGTTAAATGGATTGCATATGGTCCTATTTATAAGTGGTGAAAGCCTGCAACTCATGGCTTTCCCCAGAAAAGATATGACTGTTTGTACAGTCACATCTCTCTAATAAAGTAACTTAACGTTTTAATTAATTAATTAAAAAATGAAAGAATTTTTTAAATAATTAAAAAATGACACCATTTTTAAATAATTAATTAATGCGGAAAATAATTAATCCGTAATTAATCCAGATTTTTTGGTTTAGAAAATAAATTTTAAAGCCCAACGATCAATTAAAATTTGTCCAAAAAATTTAATAGTTCCTCAAGAAAGACCCACGACCCAGACCCGGACAAGGGCATGGGCCGGGCGGACGGCGGCGGCGGCGCGCGCGTGTGTGGGCTTCTGGCCCAAGCCCAACACATGCATAGTGTAGGCCATCTTCCCTTCAAAGAGTTGGGATATTCCAAGGCATCCAAGCCTTAGTCCTATAACTTGGTTATATTAACTCCAAGTATTTCTACCACTTTTCCAATGTGGGACAAATCCACTTAACTATGTTACACCATCTAGCTTAAACTAAAATGGGTCACTTTAAGTCCAAATTTTTCATTCATTACTTCACTATTTTGAACAAGTGAGTATACCAAATTAATCTCATTACTACAAGGAACAGATTGGTACTAAGACACGCCACTTTTAACATATGTGTCTTAATTAAAATTGACTCTAAAGTTTGATCAAATAAGACGGCATTTCATAAAATATACAACAATCCCCCACATGAATGAAATTTGGAAGAATAAAGAAAAATATATGCAAACAGAGAGTTGTTCTAGGAAAAAAATTGCATCGAAAAAGATAGCTTGTGGCTTTGAATCTTTCCTAGTGAGATACTATCGAGCTTACTGACTAATCAATGAATGTGATGTCTTGAATTGATCGAGCATTTGTGTAAACTAAGACAATAGTATTCACACAATGTATTTCCAACCTTATAGGTTCTCATTGTTGTGTCCATTTTGGCCTTGGACACCTCCTGGTTTCATGAGTGTGCTAGAGAAATAGCCTTCTTTATTCTCATAGAAGTGGCCCCTTATAAAGAGTATCCTGTTAATACCTCACTTGACCTATACATTCAAGATATAGAAATCATTAAAAACATGGTTTGTCCTTATACATGCGACAGTTTGTGCACTGACTCATCTTCGAATGGGAGGATGTAATTAAAGTATTACTTATTAGTGCAAACTGAGTCATCGTAATTAGGTTCTCCATTTGAATCTATTTATTTGGATCTCCAGTCATTTAGGTTGGGTTTCCATTAAGAGGACTCTTTAGAGTTTTATAGAATTTAGGCCCATTCCACGTGATGAACTTGCAACTTGCTCTCCAGGTATACCTTTAGTTAGTGGATCCGTAATATTTTCCTTTAACTTTACATAGTCAATAGAAATAATTCCATTTGAGAGCAATTGCCTAACGATTTGGTGTCGATGGTGTATATGTCGTGATTTATCGTTATAGTTATTATTTTCATCCCTAGCAATTGCCGATTGACTATCACAATGAATTATGATAGGTGGTATGAGCTTTGACCATATTGGAATATCCTGTAAAACGTTTCTAAGCCATTCAGCCTCTTCCCCAGCTTTATCTAAAATAATAAATTCAGATTCCATCGTGGATCTTACAATGCACGTTTGCTTCGAGGATTTCCAAGATATGGTTGCACCTCTAAGGGTAAATACATATCCACTTGTGGATTTCGAATCATTTGAGTCAGATATCCAATTTGCATCCCTATAGCCTTCAAGTACAGCTGGATATCATTCGTAGTGAAACCCGTCCCCCAAAGAGTATCCAAGATATCGAAGAACTCTTATCAAGGCTTTCCAATGATCTTTCCTGGGATTACTCGTATATCGACTGAGCTTACTAATCGAGTATGCTATATCAGGTCTTATACAGTTTGATAAATAAATCAAACTTCTAATGATACGAGAATACTTTAATTGAGATATACCTTCACCTTTATTTTTAAGGAGGTGATGACTTGGATCTACAGGTGTTCTCACTAGACTTTGATCATATTTATTATACTTTTGAAGTATTTTTTCAACGTAATGTGATTGAGATAAGCTAATTCCTTGAGGGGTTCTAATAATTTTAATTCCTAGGATGACATCAGGCAATCCCATGTCCTTCATTTCAAATTTACTAGTCAACATTTGTTTAGTAGAATTGATAACATTATTATTATTATTACCAATTATAAGCATATCATCTATATATAGACATACAATCACATGTCCCGCTTGAGTTATTTTGATGTAAACAGATTTGTCACACTCATTTATTTTGAAACCATTTGACTTCATGACATTATCAAATTTTTCATGCCATTGTTTAGGTGCTTGATTCAACCCATATAATGACTTCACAAGTTTATATACTTTCCTTTCATTTCCAGGAGATCCAAAACCTTCCGGTTGTTCCATATATATTTCTTCATCCAATTCACCATTCAAAAATGATGTTTTAACATCCATTTGGTGTATTTCCAATTTATGTATTACTGCAATGGTAATTAACATTATAATGGATGTAATCCTTGTAATATATGAATAGGTATTGAAATAATCTATTCTCTCTTTTCTCTTGTATCCTTTAGCTACAAGTCTAGCCTTATATTTATCAATGGTTCCATCAGCTTTCATTTTACGTTTGAATATCCATTTACACCCTAATGGTTTTGTCCCTAGTGGTAGGTCCACCAGTTCCCATGTATGATTTTACAAAATGAATTCAATTTCACTATTGATAGCTTCTTTCCAATATGAGGCTTTCGGAGTGGATATTGCTTCTTTTACCATTTAAGGTTCACTTTCTAATATGTTAGAAAATTTGGACCGAAAGATTTTGAAATCTTAGTTCTTTTGCTACGTTTAGGTTCTTCCTCAATAATATTTCAAGGTTCACAATTTGTAACTTCAAGCATTCTTTTGTTAGAAGTTTTTTCTTGTGTATTCTTACAAGGAAAGATATTTTCAAAGAATTATGCATTCCTAGATTCTATGATTGTATTTTCATGAATTTCAGGAAAGTCAGACGTATGCATAAGGAACCGATATGCGCTACTATTATGTGTATAACCAATGAATATGTAGTCAATAGTCTTTGGACCAATTTTCACCTTTTTAGGTTCAGGAATTAGTACTTTTGCAAGACACCCCCACACTTTTAAGTATTTGTAGGAAGGCTTGCGTCCTTTCCACAACTCATAGGGTATCTTATTTATTTTCTTATGAATCAATTTGTTGAGAATGTAATTAGCTGAAAGCAATGCTTCCACTCACATGTTTTGGGGTAATCCCGAACTTATTAATAATGCATTCATCATTTCTTTTAAAGTTCGTTTTTTACGTTTCGCAATCCCATTTGATTGAGGACAGTAAGGTGCGATAGTTTGGTGAATAATACCATTTTCTAAACATATTTCCTTAAAAGGATATTCGTATTCACCACATCTATCGCTTCTTAATTCTTTAATCTTTGTACCATGTCGATTCTCAACTTTTGTCTTGTATTGCTTAAAAGCTTCAATTGCTTCATCTTTGCTTCTTAAAAGATAAACATAGCAATATCTAGTGCAATCATCCACAAAGGTAATAAATTACTTTTTCCCACCTCTAGTTTGAACAAATTTTAAATCACATATATCGGTGTGAATTAAATCTAAAGGTTCACTATTCCTTTCAATTGAATGGAAACGTGTTTTAGTTAATTTAGCTTCTACAGATGTTTCACATTTGTGGCTTGTATCAATGCTAAATTTAGGAATATATTCTAAGTGAATTAATTTACTTACACTACACCAAAATGGCCAAATTGTCACCTTTCAACCGGTCACCCTTGTCACGGTCATTGATCGTGACAACAAACACGCGTTTTCTGTCACGGTCATTGATCGTGACAAAGCATTGTCACCGTCAATGACCATGACACGACCGTCACAAATGTCGCAGCAAAAAAACCCTATGCTTTCTTTTTTTCCCACCGATTGGGGTTTTTCCCTCTCTTTCTCTCTCTAATCGATTTCGAGGTCTCTTTCCCTCTAAGGTATGTTTCTTCGTCTCTTTCTCTTTCATTTCTATATGTGTGTGTATATATGTGTGTATATGTATATGTGTGTGTATATATGTATGTGGTGGTGTGTGGTTGGGGAGGGGGGCAAGGGGTGGTGGGGGTGGGCTGTGTGTGTACGTGTGTGTGTGTATGTGCAGGTGTGGTGGGGGTGGGGTGAGGGGGGGGAGGGGAAGGGGGTGTGGTGGGGTGGGGGGAAGGATGTGGGGTGGGGTGTGTGTGTGTGAAGGTGTGTGTGGCAAGGGGAGGGGGTGGTCATGGGTGTGTGGTGTGTGTGTGTGTGTGTATGTGTGTGTGTGTGTGGTGGGGCAATCTTAACAATTGTATAGCTTTAAATAATAAATTGTATAACTTTAATTGTAATTTTAATTGTATAGTTTTAGATGAAAGTAAATTAATAATTAGTTCCCATTTCATATGAAAGTAGGATTGCCCCTCATTGTAAATTAGTAAATTAATAATTGTATACTTTAATTGATGAAATGAATGAATTGAGTAGATCTTCCTTACTACCTACCCGTTTTGGGTGAAATTGGGTTCAACTAAATTAGGATCTGCCAATATTTGTACTATCTTACTCGTCATATGGACAGATCTTATCGTCCTGACCATGTGTCAGTACTAGTTACCAAAGTCGGCCAAATTTACTAGAATCTATCCTTGTGTTAGTCAATTATGGTTGAATCTTTTCATTCATAAGACTGAACCAAGTTTTCTGGACTTAGTTGAAACTTCTTGATCATGACCCGTCCAAAGATAATGTCATACATGAAGTATGATTTTGGTTGTGAGATTTGATGTTCTCATTTCTGAGGTGTGTAAACTTCTTGCACCTCTCTCATACCAACGAAACAATTATTAAATAACATATAAAAGCTTGAAATGACAATATATGGGAGATGAAATTATGATTCTCATTGATTACTGAGTTGAATTCAAAAAAGGTGTAACGCCCCACAATTTTTTAATCCATAAGATCTTTTATAAATTAAAATTTTGTGAAAAAAAATAAAATTTTGGAACTAATTCGTTTTTATATTTAAAATGTTGGTTTTGATTTATGTAAAATGAGATTTTAATCTGAATGGAAATCGGGATTAAAAATTAGAACTTATAGCTTTTTATATAAAAAATGAGGGAAATTCGATTCGGCAGGCTAGTCGAACCGGTTCGGCCCTGGGTGTGAACTGGTTCGCACCAGCATTAAGTAGAAATGGGGATCTTTTTTGTAAAGGTTGTGTAGGACTCAAATACTTTTCTTTTCTTAAAATATAAATGTATAGGTTTAGGATTTTTAAAATAAATTTTATCCTTCTCAAAAAGTGGTAGCCTCCTAATTTTATCTCATCTCTTCTACAAAACCTAAACCCCATTAAACATATCTTTCAACCAAAGTTTTGAATATCTAAACCAAGTTTTCTCAAGAACGTCCAAGAACGTGTTTTTATTATTTTCGCGAGAGAAACGCAACCGTGTAATCAAATTTTCAAGACGACTTCTTTATAGGCTTGGATACTTATATTGTTCCTCTTAAGTTTTATGCATTTTAGATATTGCCTAAACTTTAATAAATGGTATTTTTCTTAAAATAAATTAGGGTGATGAATTAGGAAAGTGAATATAATTCCGGGACTATTTTTATTCAAATATCAAGATATATTTCAGTCTTGAAACAATAACATGCTTTAGATTAGAGGTTGGGATTATGATAGAGTTATGGAACATTTTCCGTTTAAAAGATAAAAATATGAATTTGTAATAATATTTCGACTCGAAAAATCAAGATTCTTATGTTTAGACTCTAGACTGAATTTATTATTGCGTAATAAATGTATATGAATGTACAAAATGGAATCTTGTGTTAACCGATAAAATATCACTCGTATAAAAATTATGAACTTTGACAAATTGTGTGACGATTGGTAAGATTTTTTAAATTGTATAATTAATAGGGCATGATTTAGATAATATTGAAAGTGGAGAATTTATTGAAAAAAATGTAGCTATAAATTAAAAATGTTTTTGTTTAAATATTGCTTGTGTTAACCTTTCGACACCGCGGGGACGTTGGGATTTTTGGGTAGTTATTCTTTTACCCTTATTTATAGGTTGATTGCTAGGTATGAAATTAATAGGTAGGCCTTGTGGTTAGTAACACTTTCTAGGTATGGGAGTAGTGAGTGTTGAACCGTGCGATTGGGTATTTTCTATGTGGGATTAGGTAGTACATCATCACGTGTTTTCCATTAGCCTAGGTGTGGGACTAGTTGGTGGTTTGTACTAGGTATTCTTCCTAAGTGATAGGATAGGAAGTACTTGTGGTTTTGGTGATCTATATGAAACGGGACTAGGGATAATTTAAGTTGGATTACCCGAATAAAGGGTGGGGCTTTTAGCGAGAACTTGATAATAAGCTGATAATTAATGCCTAAGACAAAGAATGAATATTAAAATGGACATGTGTTGCCAATATGTGCAGAACTAACGAAAATTGGTTTGGCTGGCTATAGTGACATAGGTACGTGTTAGCGTTGCCAATATGTGCAGTGCTAATGAAAATTGGGTCGGCTTACTATATTGATTGGAATGGGTGTGATGTATTGATAACTTGAGGTGGGCCCGAATATATGCAGGATTAATAGAAAGATCGGTTGGCTATAGTGGTGTCGCTTTAAATAATAATTTGATTATATGCATTAAACTAAATTCATAGCCTTGTTGTTAGAAAATGTTATAATTTTAATAATTAAATTGGAATAGTGGGGTGGCTTAGTATGTGGGTAGTTAGTGTTGTGTTACTTTAGTCACATATAATTACATCGTTTAATTTAAAATACTCTATTATGAAATTTATCATGTATGATGCTTATGTTTGGATTCACGGACCCTAATTGGGAGGAGCAGTTAGCGTTCATGTAGTGGGCTCTGACCCATTGCGGTGACTAACATTTCAGGTATAGTTGCTAGAGTAGTCGCATAGGATGGATTGAAGATCTTTGGATTGCAACTGGATATTTATTTTATCGCTTTAGTAGTTTGATTTATTTTCATTCCGTCATTTAATTATGAGATATTTATTATGAGTTTTAGTGGGCCATTCGGATCCATAGGTGTTCATGGATTTCAGTTGGACATCTTTTGTTGAATTATTTTTCTGGAGTTTGTTCTGTCATTTGGATTTGGACCTTATTATGGAGTTAGCACGATGATGGATTTTTTT
The DNA here is from genome assembly GCA_949130495.1 of Sambucus nigra. Taxonomy (NCBI): domain Eukaryota; kingdom Viridiplantae; phylum Streptophyta; class Magnoliopsida; order Dipsacales; family Adoxaceae; genus Sambucus; species Sambucus nigra. Next base: position 482,540,954 of record OX422221.1, on the reverse strand, counting down.
TTGCATTGATGTTTATGTTCCTTGGAATTATTCAAATTGTATCTCGTGGAATTTAAGTTTTTAATGTCTGAATTTTTCTGTCACATGCTGAGAATGATATTTTATTTAGTGATGCCCGGTGTAGTTTGGCGGTGGTTGACGCCAGAGTGCGGTGTGTTACAAAAGGAATTTAAGGAATTTTACATATTTGATCTCCACAATCTATCAATTGTGGTTGTCAAAGTCTCAAAATTCCACGAGTTCTTACACTACTAACCTTCTAGGGTTTCAATTCTATAAGTTCCAGGTCATATAACTATTGATACTCTGTATGGGTCATGCCAATTGAGTTCCACTTTGTTCCATTTTTAAATGACCTTCTTGAGTACGTAATATCCTTCTTTCAAGTTGCTCGGTTTAACAGTTTGTTATACAAACAATTAGTCCTTTGTTGGTTGGCTACCACTCGTAGTGTCGCACTCTCCCTTAATTTTTCCACTAGATACAGGTTGATCCTTCTCATTAGATCTCTCCTTAGTGAGTTTAAATTGAGTAACTGATGGATGGAGTCTCGCCCGTTGTCGTTCTTGGCTTTATTTTGTATGCGAAAATCATGCTCTATAGCTAATTGATCCAATTTCCATTCACGTCATCTAACATTTTCTTCATTCCGCCAAGTAGAGTTTTATTTGTCACCTCTGTCTCTCCATTTCACTATGGATGACCAAGTGGTTCGTGTAGTTTCTGGAACTTGGATCAAATACAATAATCATAGAATTCTTTGTTGTCAAACTAGGTACCATAATGCATTCTACACTGACATATAATGTTCTTTCATATAAAATGGAAGACTTTGTCGTAAATGCATCTGAATCAAGGGCTCAACCTCTACCCATTTAGGGAAGTAATCCATTGGTAAGACCAAATAATTGAACCTATCACTTGTCTTAGACAAAGGGATAATAATATCAATCCCTTACATGGCGAAGGGGCAAGGGGAAGTGATCGGTGTTAATACAACTCTTAGACTCTTGTGGATCATGATGTACTTCTGGCACTTATAGCATATCTTTGCATAATTTGTACAGTCTTATTTCATAATGGGCCAATAGTACCCTTTAGAAGAACTCGTTTCAACAGAGATTTGCGCGCCGAGTGGGCTTGACATGAATCCTTATGTACTTATTTTATCAAACTATTTACTTTGTCGGGGTGGACATACCAAAGCAGCGATATGATAAATCCTCTTCTGAATAGTATTTCACTTTCCAATAGGGCTTTGTAGTGGATTCTCCTCGCCTATATTGGATATGTCAAAACTACTCCAATGTGTAGATATGATTCGGTTGTATCCTTCTAGGGAGTTCCCAAGTATACGTTCCGTGAAAAAATGCATTTTTTGTCATTACTGGGGTGCATTAGATTTCCACAGGTATTGTTCTTCTTATCTCCATTCTAGTGGCTAATGCCAAATGATCAAGTGTATATGCCTTTAATTTTCAACCCTTGGTACCCTGACCATCTGAACAGTTGGAAATTTTGATAATAATTCCTTCACTTTAGCCAAGTACTTTGTTATAGATTATTCTCTTACCTCATAAACTTCGAGGACTTAATTTACAATGACCTAAGAAGCACTGTGCATTGACAACTGCTCGACTTCTAGTGATGATGCTAATTCAAGATCTATTATGAGGGCTTCATATTCTGCCTTATTATTGGAAGCCTTAAAGTGTAACCTAAGGTTATACTCTACATCTCCCCCGTCAGGAGTTGTGATTATCAAAACATCCCCATTATCGTTGGCATATAATGATCCATCTACGAACAGTTGCTAGATCAGGGGTTCTTCATAAAAACTTCCTTCCACTAAACCCCTATTTTGAACAGTTATTTCATTTCCACCAGGTCGTGGGTCTTTTCTTCTTACTGAGCCGATGCCTTTGATCTATCGACAATCTGATTGACTAGAATTTTCTTGAGTTATGTTTCGTAGAAGTCTTCTCGATTGGCTAAACTACGAGCTCTCTTTCAGAAAGGTATGCTCGGTAGTATTTTCTTAATTAGTAAACTCTATGATAAGATTGACAACTTCTTGACCTTTAATTCTAATTATGGGTTCATAGTGAATATTTTAATTTCCTAATTCTACTTCCTAAGCCATCGGTCCTCATGATTTCTCAGGTTTATGAACAACATATGACCGAAGAAAGTACATATACACGATGATAATATGTGCTTGGCAGTACAATTTTAATTTTTGAGAAATTTTAATCAAGGCTAAGGATAACATCTCTAGCCTAGGTTACCAGATTTGTGCTCCATAGTACGCCTTGTTAGTGTAGTAAATAGGACTTTTCACCCTTGTTTCTTGTCAGACTAATGCCGAATTGATAGTTGATTCGGAAACTAGAATTTTTACCATAATACCGGCCAAGATAATAATATCGCAGATCGAAAATACCTATTCAGTTCCATGAATACTTCATCACACTCGTCATTCAATTTGAAGGTCTTTTGCAGCACCTTGAAGAGTGTGAGACATTTCTTTGTGGATCTTGACATAAATCTGTCCAGTCTAGCAACGCGTCTTGTTAACCTTTGAATCTCTTGTTTTGCTCGCAGGAGGTTGAATGTTAATCAATGCTTGAATTTCGTCCAATTTATCCTCTATACCCATTTTGTTGACTATGAAGCCCAGAAACTTTCCCTCCTTGACCCCAAAGACATATTTTGCAAGGTTGAGCTTCATCTGATTCTTTTCCATCTTGTTAAAAGTTTTTCCAAGATCACGTGATCGGTTTATCTCTTACTCTTATTCAGCATGTTATCGATGTAGATGTTCGTGGTTTTACCAATCCGATCTTCAAAAGCCTTATTAACCAATCTTTGAAATATCACTCTAACATTTTTATCCCAAAGGGCATGACATTGTCATAGTAGGTACCTCAACCGGTGATAAATGAGGGTTTTTCCCATTTTTTGGCTTTATTTTTATCTGATTGTAGCCGAGTAGGGATCCATAAATCCCTAGTGGCATAGACTAGCTGGTCAATCTTGGGTAAAGGATAATGATATTTGGAACATACCTTTTGAGGTCTGTGAAGTCAACACACACATGCCAATTTTCGTTGTTCTTTCTAACCATGACCACATTTGAGAGCCATTCATGGCATTTGACATTTTTTTATAAAATCTACCTTTTAAAGTTTACCTCATATTGTATTATAATATCCTCCTCCTCACTAAATACATAGCATTTTTTGTTTATCGGTTTAACCTTTTTTACTATATTGATCATGTATAATAGTAACTCTAGATATATACTCGACATGTCTCTATGGGTCCAAGCGAACACATTCTTTATCCTTATCAAGAACTTTGCTAATTCGTTCTTAAGAGATAGATCCCGTGATGATTCGATCTAAACTATCCGTTCTGGGTGTTTATCATCCAACATCACTAGCTCTATCTCTTCAACTACCTAGCCTCTGGATTAACTTATCTTCATCTCGAGGGTCCAGGGTCTCTATCTGATAAGTGCTGGTAAGTTTATTTTGTTCTTCCTATTCTGCCGATGTGTAGTATCACTTGTGGGATTTTACTTGATTTCCTTTCACCACGCCAATCCCATAGCTCGTGGGGAACTTCAGACATTGGTGAACGACATATGGGACAACTTCAAACATCTTCAATCTGTCCCTTCCAACTATGATGTTGTATGCCGAGTGGACGTTCTCGTCCAAGACAAGAAAATGAATTTTATCCTTTCGATAGATTGACCAGGTACCAATTGTACTCTCAAGCTCAATTTTTCCTTAGGGGGACACCTTCACCCCCAAAAAATCGATAAGAGGTCTATGGTATGACTTTGATTTTCTCTCTCTCATCCCGCAATTCTTAAAGCATCTATAAAATATAACATTAGCTTAATTTCCATTGTCGACTAGGACCCTTAACACCCGAGTCTAGTGCACCATCATTGTTGATGTAAAAAACTAGATTGCTCTAATTATTCAATCACAGATAAATAAATAAAACAAAGATTTTTAAAGTGGTTCGGCTATGAATAAAGCCTACGTCCACTGTTATGTTATTGCTGAGTGTTTGTGGAATTCTTGATTACAAGTTCTTTCAAGAAATTCCGGTCCCTTTGAATGGGATTGATACAAGGTATTTATAGCCTCAAGGCTGTACATGAAAGGTCCAATACATTAAATGATATACATATGAATGGGTAATACATTTAATGCAGCGTGTGCGTCAAGAATCTAATGAATAGTTGAACAGTTGTCCGCCTGATAATTGATGATACGGCCGAGGTGCAGTTCGGACCGCCTTAGTTGCTCGTTAATAAAGAGTTCTTCGGAGTGCTTAGAGTATCTCGGGATGATGGAGTTCCTCGGATGGAGTTCCTCGGCATGATAGAGTTCCTCGGTATATTCTCGTTGCTCGGAAAGAAACATGGTTGGTCGGGAAATGATCTTCCTCGCTGTTATTGTGCCACGTAGATTGACACGTGTCTTCATACTATTCGTCCACATCAGCATATTAATTTTGGTATCAACAGAAGCCCCCAATGTTTCATATTTCGAACTTTGAGGAGTATGGGACATTCTTTCTCGGTATATGGTAATATTAAATGACCTTCCTGGGTTTTAGGAACATTGTATTCAAATTTCCTTCTCATTTCGCAGTTTCCGCCTTTTTTATAAGCGCTTCGATCTTCGTGCAACTTTTGTCTTTTTAGACGCCGGAAGTTCAGTAGTTTCTTTTTAGTAATCATTTCTTTCGCCGCTTCCCAATGCAAAGTATTTAAACTCCTTTGGTAACCATACCGTCGTCTACACTTTCCAATTTTCTGCATTCAAGTTTTCTATTCTCTTCCTCTCTCTTGTGTGTTCATCATTGTTTCCGTTCGTTGTCAACATATCTCCTTTCTTTCTGTAAGATCTTCTTCCTTTCTTCTGCATCTCTTTTATTCAATATGGTTTATATTGTTGAATCTGCTGAGAAATTTCGTTCTGACTTTTCCATTCCTTCTTGGGTAACTCTAGAGGTTCTTTCTGAGCCTTTAGATTACTTTCGATTGGCTGAGGGACATTGGTTCCCCAGTCTTTTCATTGCTGAATGTGGTTTTTCTTTTCCACCAAACCCATTATGTCTTGAGTTTTGTCAATATTTTGATCTTGTTCCTGCAAAAATAGCCCCCAATTCATGGAGAATAATTAACGGGGTGCACAAGTTAAATCTAACTCATGGGACTCGTATAGGGATCCCAGAAATCATGTACTGCTATAAATGGGCCACTTTAGATAATGTTTATTATTTAAAAACTAGGTTTTTAAATAGAGCCCTTGTAGTTAACCTCCCTGATTCAAATAGAGATTATTTTGAGCATGGGTTGGTCATAAAAAATTGGCAACACGCGCCTTTATCTGGGAATGAAGTATACAACGGTCCCAGATGCCCCCCATACGGCAATGGGATAGGTTTATTTTTCATTTTATTTTACTTATGAAATTGCGTTTTCATCATGTTTGACAAAATGTATAACTGAAATTTATGTATTTATTTGCAGTTGATAGTAAAAGAAAAACTCCAAAAGAGTCGGAAGTGAATATCAAGCATTTAAAACTTATCTGGAATTTGCATAAGACAATTGCAGACGAGCATATTAGGTCTGCATCATATTTGCTGCAGTATAAGAGCTACACAACCTCTTATACTGCTCGCCCTGTTGAACCAGCCTCAACACCAGAAAGTTCATCTTCAGATTCTCATATCCCCCCATCTCAGAGAATGGGCAAGAAAAGAGCTCCTCCTGCTCTATTTGGTGAAATTTCTTCTGCTGTTGGAGCACAGAAAGGCAAAATTGATGTCCCAGAGGGGACTAAAAAAGTAGATGCTAGTTCCTCCAAAGTTGCCGAGAAGCCCCCAGTGGCCCCGAGCAAGAAAAGTGCTAGTGCTGATGTAATTACAATATCTCCGACTAAGACTTCTTCCTTGGTTGATGCTGCTGACCCTCCTTTGAAGAGATTGAGGAAATCATCTTCGGTTAATCTTGCTGGAACTGCATCTTCTCTACCCGCTGGTGGTAGTAGTGTTTCAAAAATCCTTCTTCCGAGTTCTTCAACGAGCTCAGTTATACCTGAGGTTCTCGGGGTTGATGAAAAGATTCCTAGGGATACACTGACATCCCTAGCTGCTCGCCATCTTTCTTCAGTAAATTTCTCATACCTTTGGTCTTTCTTTCTTTTTCTTGAATTCTTGCATTTGTATTGACTTTATTGTTTTTCTCATCTTTCAGTTGGTGAACTGCTTCAATACCATCGTGAAGAAATATCAAGCTATTAAAGCTTCCAGTTCCTCGTCCGATGTTGACGATGCCTTCTTGGGTTTAGCCCAATCTGTGAAAGAATCTCGCCAGCAGTACGTCGAGGAGAAAACTGCCTGGGAGAAAAAGTTGGCTGCAGCTGAGGCTGATAAGATGAAGATGGCTGAAACCTCCAAGAATTTGGAGGAGAAGGTGAAAAGCTTAGAGGTCAATCAGCAAAAGTGCGATGACCAACTGAAGAAGGCAGAAAAAGAACTGTCTATCCTGCGAGACATCAAAATCCAGAAAGAACAATTGGATGTCAAACTCTCCTCGGAGAAGTTGAAAAGAAAAGCTGTAGTCAAGAAACATTTCAGTGCTGGTTGGGAGAAAGGATGGGATAAAGGGATTGCTGCTATGACATCCCAAGTCCAATATGGGGAGTTGAAATACTTCCATGACGGTTGGGTAGCTGCTCTACAAGAGCTAAAAATCCAAGACGATTCCGAGCTATTCCAACGGCATCTCCCTGGTCCTCCTCCACCAATTGTGGAAGAAGAAGAAGATGAACCTGCTTCAGATGAGTCTTCCATGGATGTGGATGTCCCAATCTCTGCTTCTCAACCCTCTGTCATCGAGGATATTTCTTCTATGCCTCCTCCTGCCGAGAAGATTTCTGCTGATCAAGCTGTTGTTATCACCGAGCAACCGAGCTCCTCGTCCCAGCCTCCCGAGAAAGTCTTGGGAGACAAGGAAAAGGTGTGAAGTTGTTCGGTATCATTTCTATCTTTCATCATTTGTAATCGAACAATGTAACCATTTTATGATCTAATAAAATACTTCTTTACTCATCGCTGTTATTGATGATTCTTTGTTGATTGTTGTCTTTTCCTTGTCTTTAGTTTGTTGCTAGAATGGAATTAATCTCTTCTCATGATACCGAGCTGATGCAGCAATGTCACCGATACTATTGGGCTGGTCATACGGACCTTAGTTCTTCTGAAATTGCTGACATTCTTGGTCATGATGCTTCAGAACAGGCGACTGAGGCTTATCGGTACTTGAAAGATTTACTCGACCGAGCTGTAGCTAACAATGTCGCTTATTATGACTTGATTGAAGAGCTGCATTGTTCCTTAGAGGATCTCCAAGGTCAGCACAATGAATCGATGGCTTCATTACACAAGGAATATGAAAATAGATATCAACAACTTTCCTCTGATACAGGTCATAAAAAGATCATTGCTGCATATGACATTAGGGAAAGGACCCTAAAAGGTGAAGTTGAAGCCTGCCGACAAATTGCCGAGATCCTGGAACAAGAAAATAATAGTCTGCAGAAAAGATTGGCTCAATATGAATCCGCTGCCTCCTCTTCTACTGCATTAGTACCAGTTACTGATGAAGGTTTTTCGTTTCTAGAGGTTGAAAACGCCAAACTAAGGCAAGAGTTGGACGACTTGAAAAAGTCTATTATTCCTGTGACTGCTCGGGGACGAGGAAGGAGTTCTCGGGGACGAGGAAGAATCGTCGAGGAGCAAAATTCTCCAGTTGCTTCTCGGAGCCGATCAAGAGTTCTTAGCCGCAGTGTTGAAGAATCTCGCACCCAATCTACTCTGGAAACTCAAGCATTCCAACTGAATGTTAAGGATCGTGCTCTGTCTGATTTGTCTAAGAAAAACTTATCTTTAGAGGATCAACTGGCTGCGATGAAGTCTGCTCTGAATAATAAAGATGCTCTTATCAAGAACTTTCTCGAGCAAGTAGATAGATTAACTTTCCAATTCCATAAACAGCCTCGGGAGTTCTGGAATGCAGGCTATAACGAAGCTCTTTATCATTTGGATGATCGCATTGAAAATGCTAACAACGAAGGTTATAAGCAGGGATGGTTGAACGCCCTGGGTGTATTAAAATTGGAACGAGGTCATTATTTATGGGATTATCATGCTCCTGGATTGCTAGACTTGCCTGTTCCTCCCTATAAATTGGATATGGCATGGATTCCTGCTCGTTCCATTCCTCGGAGTTTGATCTCTAAATATCTTGGTGATTATAACCTTCATTCTCAAGTTGAAGTATCTCGTCCTGAGCACCTGTTGGACACTCCTACAATAATGAATGTCAGAATGCTGAAGGACATGAACTTTATTAATTCTCCTCTTTGTCTAGAGGATCCTCCTGCTGGCGAGGAACCTGTCTCAAAAGATAAAGGAAAGAAACCAATAGAGTAGGAATCTTTAATGTAATAGTTAGCACATACATGTAACATGTAATACATTTTTATCTTAATGAAAGAATTTCATTTTCTGTTTTGCCAATAGCTATTTTTCTGTTTGCAAATTATATGGTTCATCAACCAACTTAGAATTTATAATAAGCATAAATTGTTCAAAATTGTTTCCAACCAACCAAGGTGGATAAATAATGTTTGTCGACCAACCACAGTTGATGGGTTTCTATCCCCGACCAGACATACTTGGTTCAATTTCAAATATAAACATGTGTCCGACCAACTAAGGTCAATACTTTTGTCCTCATCGACCAACTACAGTTGGTGGGTTTTTATCCCCGACCAACCATACTTGGTACAGTTTGGAATATTTTGTTCTTTAAAGAACTTTTTGTAATAATGTTACCTCCCTACCAACATAAGCTGTAATGCGAGAGTATATAAAGTCTTACCAACCGTAGTTGATCATGCTGGTATACACCTCCTAATCAAAGGAGTAGTAGGGTTCTTTCGAACTTTTTGGCTCCTTGGAGCATGTCCTCCTAACCAAAGGAGGTTGGCTACTTATAGCACTTTTGCTCCGTAGAGCTTGTCCTCCTAACCAAAGGAGGTTGGCTACTTATAGCACTTTTGCTCCGTAGAGCGCTCCGTAGAGCTTGTCCTCCTAACCAAAGGAGGTTGGCTACTTATAGCACTTTTGCTCCGTAGAGCTTGGCTCCGTAGAGCATGTCCTCCTAACCAAAGGAGGTTGGCTACTTATAGCACTTTTTCTCCGTAGAGCTTGGCTCCGTAGAGCATGGCTCCGTAGAGCATGGCTCCGTAGAGCAGTCTTCTTCTTGTTATCAAGCAGTGTAGTGTTCAACACTAGTATTCCCCGAAAAACTTTCAACAGAAAGAAAATGGTGAACCATCCTCATTTTATTCATCATTTTATTCATAATGAAAGAAATACTTTACATTTTATATCACTGATAATACTTGCGCAGGTGTTCAGCATTCCATGCATTCTTAAATTCCTCTCCTTCTAGAGTTGCTATTCTGTAAGTTCCAGGTCGAACAATCTCTGTAACTCGGTAAGGTCCATGCCAGTTTGCTTCCAGTTTATTCTGTTTCTGAATGACTTTCTTCAGCACATAATCACCCTCCTTCAAATCGCATTTCTTCACCCTTTTGTTGTAGAACAGAGCTGTTCGTTGTTGATAAGCAGCATTCCTAATGGCTGCCTCTTCTCTTACTTCTTCGAGCATATCCAAATCCATTCTTCTCATCAAGTCACTGATCGGAGAGTTGAAATTCAGCACTCTATGCGTTGGGAGACCCAACTCGGCCGGTATCACAGCCTCACTTCCAAATGCTAGCATATATGGTGATTCTCCAGTTGCTGCTCGGGGAGTTGTTCGGTAGGCCCATAATACTGATTGGAGCTCATTAATCCAATTTGCTTTAGCTTCACTTAGCCTCTTTTTCAACCCGTTTAGTAATGTTCTGTTCGTCACTTCAGTCTGTCCATTGCTTTGGGGATGGCCTGGTGCTGAATGAAACTTCAAAACGTTCGACTGATGACAATAGGCAGCAAATTCTTCATTATCAAATTGTGTTCCATGATCTGTGATGAAAGCATGAGGGAGACCATATCGACAAATGATATTCTTCCATATAAACTGGTATACCTTCTCGTACGTCATATCGATAAGAGGCTCAACTTCCACCCACTTAGTAAAATAGTCCACTGCAACTACGAGATATTTGAATCTTCCTCGGGTGGTCGGCAGTGGTCCAACCAAATCAATTCCCCACATGGCAAATGGCCAAGGGGAAGTTATTGGTGTTAGCAATGCTTGTGGAGTTCGTCGGATGGAGGAAAAACGTTGGCACTTGTCACATTTCTTGGCATAGGCTATACAATCAGCCCTCATCGTTGGCCAGTAATATCCCTGTGTCATCACTCTTTGTAAAAGTGTTCGACCTGCTACATGAGCTCCACAAGATCCTTCATGGATTTCTTCAATCAATTCTTTCACCTCGGTGGGATGTACGCATCTCTGCAAACCTGCCATAATTCCTCGTCTGTACAAAATACCATTAGTTAATACATACCGAGCAGCTTTATACTTCAGTTTCTTGGCAGCGAGTTTGTCCTCCGGCAATCCACCCTCTTCAATATATTTCCTGATTGGATCCATCCAAGATGGTCCTAAATCAAGGGTAATCACATTCATTGTCAGATCTTCATCTATGCTCCGACCTTCTAATACTTCAATCGGTATAGTTCTTCGCATCTCGGTACGAGTAGCTGATGCTAGTCGGGCCAGTGCGTCTGCTTGTACATTCTCCATCCTTGGTATTCTCACCAATTGAATGGCATCAAATTCTGTCAACAATTTCATCACCTTTGCATGATATTTGATCATTAAATCTCCTTTAACCGCATATATTCCCATCATCTGATTCACAATTAATTGAGAATCACTGAATACCATCACTTGTTGTGCTTCTATAGTCTTTGCTAGACTAAGACCTGCTATCATGGCCTCATACTCCGCTTCATTATTAGAGGCTTTGAATTGGAATCGCAAAGCATATTCCATATCAATCTCGTCTGGAGTGATCAAAACAATTCCTGCTCCACAACCAGCTGTGCAGGATGATCCGTCTACATATAATCTCCATGTAGGTATTTCGTCTTCAAATTTCTTATCTGTCAGAGTTCCTCGATAAAATATCTGCTGTTTTCTTCCATCATCCCCCGGTATCTTTCGCTCCTCGTCAGTCATCTGCTCGTACCCTTTTACCAACCGTGGTTGGTCTGAGTTTGAATATAATGATTTCTCTACGTCCACAAGTCCTTTTACCAACCTTGGTTGGTTTGGACCTGTTTCTGCTGTTCATGTATCGTCCACAGGTAGGTCAGCAAATGTTTCTGTTGATCCTGTACCGTCCACAGGTAGATCAGCAGGCAGCTTTTGCTCCTCGGGGGTATCAGGGTATGTGAACTCTGCTATAAAATCTGCTACAGCTTGCCCCTTCAATGATGATCTGGGCTCATACACAATATCATATTCACCAAGTTCTACTGCCCAGTACATTAGTCTCCCCGATTTTTCTGGCTTATGGAGGGCTTGTCTCAATGGCATATCAGTATAAACGATGATGGTATGGGCTTGGAAATATGGCCTCATTCTTCTACTTGCTTCAATTAGTGCCAATGCCAATTTTTCTAGCTTTGGGTACCTGATTTCTGCACCTCGGAAAGCCTTACTTGTGTAATAAATTGGCTTCTGGACTCCATTCTCCAATCTGATCAACGCTGAACTGACTGCATTCTCTGATACTGCCAAATACAAATACAATTTTTCTCCTGTTATTGGTCTGGACAACAGTGGAGGTGCTCCCAAGTATTTCTTCAAGTCTTGAAAAGCTTTTTCACATTCCTCATTCCACTCAAAGGTTTTTCGAAGTGTTTTGAAGAATGGTATGCATTTATCAGTTGCTCGAGATACAAATCTGTTGAGCGCTGCAACTCGTCCGGTAAGACTCTGCACTTCTTTCTTCGTCGTCGGAGATCGCAGCCCTAGAAGAGCTTTGATCTTATCTGGATTTGCCTCAATACCTCGCTGATTGACGATGTATCCGAGGAACATTCCTTCTCGTACTCCAAAGGTGCACTTCGTCGGGTTAAGCTTCATTTGGTATTTATCCAATTGATCAAAAGTTTGACTCAAGTCAACCAAATGATCAGCAGCTTTCTTGCTTTTAGTGAGCATGTCATCGACATAGACCTCCATGTTGCGGCTGATTTGTTCGGTAAAAACCTTGTTCATCAACCGCTGATATGTTGCACCTGCATTTTTTAAACCAAAAGGCATAACATTATAACAATAAGTTCCCCTAGGGGTAATAAAAGAAGAACTTTCCCTGTCTTCAGGTTTCATTTTGATCTGGTTGTAGCCAGAGTAAGCATCCATGAAGCTGAGTAGCTCGTGTCCCGAGGTAGCATCCACCAGTTGATCAATTCTGGGCAATGGAAAGTGATCCTTGGGGCATGCCTTATTGAGATCGGTGAAATCGACACACATTCTCCATTTGTTGTTTTTCTTCTTTACCATTACCACATTTGCCAACCAATCTGGATATTTTACATCTTCAATGAATTGAGCTTTCTGGAGTTTCTCGACTTCCTCCTGTATGGCCTGGTTCTTCTCGGGACTAAACACTCTTCTCCTCTGCTTCACAGGCTTGATCTCCTTATTCACATTGAGCTCGTGACATAAGAAATTTGGATCTATTCCTGGCATGTCTTCATGACTCCAAGCAAAAGTATTTTTCCTGTTTCTCAAGAAATTTATCAATTCCTGTTTTATTGAAACATCCAACGACGATCCTATTTGGGTTATTCGTTCAGGATGCTCGTCGTCCAGAATAACATTTTCTGTAGATTCCATCACCTGTCCTTTTACAAGTTGAGATTCATCCCTGGGATCAAGAGTTTCAATTTCTGTACCTTCCTCCACCTGGTAAGTAGTAGTCTTTTTCCTGGACTCTTCAAGCTCCTCTTGCTCGGCAGACGAATAATAACATTCCCTAGCTACTTTTTGATCACCTTTCACAACTCCAACCCCAAAATTCGTTGGGAATTTCAAACATTGATGAACTGTGGATGGAACTGCTTCGAACTTCTTCAATCCCACTCGTCCCATGATGATGTTGTAGGCTGACTGCACATTCTTATCCATCACAAAGAAGCGTATTCTTTCTGTTCGACAAGCAGGCCAAGTTCCAATGAGTATATCCAACTTGATCGTCCCAAGTGGAAAAACTTTTTCACCAGCAAAACCCAGAAGGGGTCTGTGATAAGGTTCCAATTGAGATAATTTCAAATTCAAGCTATCAAAGCATGAATAATACATGATATCTACCGAACTACCATTGTCTACTAACACCCTTGAAATGACCACATCCTTCATTCTCATTTTGATCACCAAAGGATCATCATGAGGGTAAAGAACACCTGCCAGGTCGTTTTTTGAAAAACCAATCACTAGCTTCTCTTTGTTTACCTTCCTCGGGCGATCATCCTCAGCCAGGTTTATTCGCTGAATGTATGAACAAGCTTGAGCCTCTCCGAGGTAAGCTTTTCTTTCTGCAGTAAGGTCTCCTCCTCCTGCATCTCCTCTGCACGACGAGGAGATCTAGATCTCTCTCTAGTTCTATCATCATTCTTCCTTTCACTTCTGCGATCTACATACTTTGATAATTTTCCTCTTCGAATGAGTGTTTCAATCTCGTTCTGAAGGGCTATACAATTTTTTGTCATATGGCCATGATCTTTGTGAAACTCGCAATATTTGGCCTTATTCCTCATGTCGGGATCTGTCTTCAGTTTCTCTGGCCATTTGATTTCCTCGTTATTCCTGATCTCTTCTAAAACATGATTAATACCCATTTTCAATGGAGTATAATTATCATACTTCTTTAGGGCTTCCAACTTTATCCTGTTATTCCTGGAATGTTTGTCACCACCATTACCTTTCTGATCTTTCTTCTTAGAGTTGTCGACCTCCACTTTAACTTCTTTATCCATATTCTTCTTCGCAGTCATAGCCTCCTCGGCATTCATGATTTTGGCCGCCTTTGCCATCAATTCCGACATATTTTTAGGCGGATCTTTGGCCAGAGTATAGTATAGCTTGTTAGGCAGCAAACCACTCATCAAAGCAGTGATTGCTGTCTTTTCTTCATAATCTATGACTTCCAACTTCTCGTTATTGAAACGAGTTATGTAATCTCTAGTACTTTCTCCTGATTTTTGTCTAACACTTAGCAAGTGCGCTACTCGCTTTACCGGCTTTGCTCCAAAACAAAAATTGCCAATAAACAGCTCGGCTAACTGAACAAAAGTTGAAATCTTACCCCGAGGAAGATTATTGTACCATATCTGTGCAGATCCGGTAAGAGTTCCCGAGAATGCTCTACACCTCATCTCGTCGGGAACAACGTAAATATCTGCAGCAGCTTGGTACTGTTCTATATGAAGTACGGGATCTGTCTTTCCATCGTACCTGGGGGTTACTACAGGTGCTTTGAATTTCGACGGTGTAGGGAAATCCACAATGGCTTGCACAAAAGGTGTCCCTTGAACAAAAGTTCTTTGTAAGGGGTTTCTCGCCTTAGCCATTTCTCCCAGTCTATCCTCCAACCGTTGAATGGAACCTTTCCATGCTTCATTCCCTTCCTCAGGCCGCTTAGTCCGAGCAACTGATTGCTCTGACGTAGCTTCCTGAGTTTTATCTCGATGAGTAATTGGTCGTGATTGTGCAGATCCTTCCCTCAAGCCTGGTGGTGGTCGAAAACTTCTTGATGGAGCCCTAGGTGGACTCATGTTCCTCCTTGGTCCTAACCGGCTGAAGGGAGACACCCTGCTTAATCTTTCCAAAGTGCTAGTTCTCTCCGGAGAAAGAGAGATATGTTGATTTATATCCGTAGCCCGTATTGATGAAGTTCGCCCAGGTTGATAAGAAGAATCGTTGGATTCTCCATTGCGATATGACCCGGTACGTCTGGATCGTGATTGCCCATGATCAGTCCTTTGCCCTGAATAAGTAGGTACACCGCCTTGAAGAGTTTGAAGGAGTTGCCTCATAGATTCTTGCATGGCGGTTTGTCCTTGAGCCAGATTCGTCATAATCCCGGCTAGATCTGGAGATGCAGATGGATTTGGAAGATTTCCAGTATTTCCAGCATTTCAATTACTGGACTCTGGGTTATCTGCCATTGGTGATAAATGATTTTTATGAAAAACGATAATAACAGTCGTTTCCCACAGACGGCGCCAATCTGTTGATGTAAAAAGCTAGATTGCTCTAATTATTCAATCACAGATAAATAAATAAAACAAAGATTTTTAAAGTGGTCCGGCTATGAATAAAGCCTACGTCCACTGTTATGTTATTGCTGAGTGTTTGTGGAATTCTTGATTACAAGTTCTTTCAAGAAATTCCGGTCCCTTTGAATGGGATTGATACAAGGTATTTATAGCCTCAAGGCTGTACATGAAAGGTCCAATACATTAAATGATATACATATGAATGGGTAATACATTTAATGCAGCGTGTGCGTCAAGAATCTAATGAATAGTTGAACAGTTGTCCGCCTGATAATTGATGATACGGCCGAGGTGCAGTTCGGACCGCCTTAGTTGCTCGTTAATAAAGAGTTCTTCGGAGTGCTTAGAGTATCTCGGGATGATGGAGTTCCTCGGATGGAGTTCCTCGGCATGATAGAGTTCCTCGGTATATTCTCGTTGCTCGGAAAGAAACATGGTTGGTCGGGAAATGATCTTCCTCGCTGTTATTGTGCCACGTAGATTGACACGTGTCTTCATACTATTCGTCCACATCAGCATATTAATTTTGGTATCAACAATCATTATGATGATGATGGGGTCATCATTCGGGTAGAGAACTCTTGACAAGTCATCTTTAAAAAAGAAACGATCATTATTTAGATTTTTGGGGCGAGATTCAACGTGACTGACCAAATTGACCTGTTTAATATGAGCACAAGCCTTCGCCTGATCAAGGTAGGCTTTTCTTTATGATTATTCGTCTCCACCGCCGACATCGCCTCCTGCAATGAAGTTACATCCAATATGTGCAGAGCTAACGAAAATTGGTTTGGCTGGCTATAGTGACATAGTTACATGTTAGCATCGCCAATATGTGCAGTTCTAATGAAAATTGGGTCGGCTTACTATATTGGTTGAAAAGGGTGTGATGTATTGATAGCTTTAGGTGGGCCCAAATATGTGCAGGATCAATAGAAAGGTCGGTTGGCTATAGCGGTGTCGCTTTAAATAATAATTTTATTATACACATTAAACTAAATTCATAGCCTTGTTGTTATAAAATGTCATAATTTTAATAATTCAACTAGAATAGTGGGGTGTCTTAGTGAGTGGGTAGTTAGTACTATGTTACTTTATTCACATATAATTACATCGTTTAATTTAAAATACTCTATTGTGAAATTTATCATGTATGATGCTTATGTTTGGGTTCATGGACCCTAATTGGGAGGAGCAGTTAGCGTTCATATGGTGGGCTCTGACCAATTGCGATGACTAACATTTTAGGTATAGTTGCTAGAGTAGCCGCATAGGATGGATTGAAGATCTTTGGATTACAACTGGATATTTATTTTATTGCTTTAGTAGTTTGATTTATTTTCATTCCGTCATTTAATTATGAGATAGTTATTATGAATTTTGGTGGGCCATTCCTATCCGTAGGTGTTTATGGATTTCAGTCGGAGATCTTTTGTTGAATTATTTATCTGGACTTTATTCTATCGTTTGGAGTTGGACCTTATTATGGAATTAACATGGTGATGGATTTTTTTTGCATGGATGTTTCTATTCCTTGGAATTATTCAAATTGTATCTCGTGGAATTAAAGCTTTTTAATGTCTCAATTTTTCTGTCACATGCTGAGAATGATATTTTATTTAGTGATGCCCGGTGTAGTTTGGCGGTGGTTGACGCCAGAGTGAAGGGTGTTACAAAAGGAATTTAAGGAATTTTACATATTTGATATCCCCAATTTATCAATTGTGGTTGTTACTATTGTCAGTATTTCCTCAAATTCTAGAAATTCCACGAGTTTTTACACTACTAGCCTTCCAGGGTTTCGATTTTATAAGTTCCAGGTCATTCAACTACAGATACTCCGTATGGGTCCTGCCAATTGGGTTCCACTTTGTTCCATTTTTGAATGACCTTCTTGAGTACATAATATCCTTCTTTCAAGTTGCTCGGTTTAACCTTTTGTTATAAAACCAATTGGTCCTTTGTTGGTTGGCTACCACCCGTAGTGCCGCACTCTCCCTTACTTTTCCCACTAGATACAGGTTGATCCTTCGCCTTAGATATCTCCTTAGTGAGTTTAAATTGAGTAACCGATGGATGGAGTCTCTCCCATTATCGTTCTTGGTTTTATTTTGTATGCAAAAGGCATGCTCTGTAGCTCATTGGTTTTATTAGGGGATTATCATTCTTGGTTTTATCTTGATTTTATTCTTGTGGTGATTTTTTTGTCCCAATCACTCTTCCCCTGATTACTCTATGACTTCTATTTAGCCTCTTCTCCCGTAGTTCTTCTTACGACCCTCGCTGGTCGGGCTAAAATGTTCGGTGTTCGAATCACACTGAATTTCGTATAGTCACATCCATTATAATTCGTAGCAGGAGAACGTAAGTCCCATACGTAAGGGAACACAACAATCCTATCATAACGCTCTACATCAAAGAATGATACGCTGAAACGTAATAAGCTGCACAGATCCTAAGGACACTAGAACCTGATGCTCTGATACCACCTGTGACACCCCGCCCAATTAAATATAGGGTGATCAGTCATCTACCAATTTAAAACAGGATATTCAGTTGGTTCATTCTCAGCATCATTGTCGAAAAACTTTTTAACATATTAATCCCCTAATATAAAATTTAGCTAGGTGTCAAAACATTTCCAATTTTAATAAAACCAATAAATCCATTTCTTTCCATCTTAAAATATAAACCATTCAACATACATAGGAATGTAAATAAATACGGAACATAAATCAAGTACTGAAATAAATAAGACTGGATAAAACTTGCCAGTTCAAAACTCCAAACCATACAATAAACTGAATACAATAACTCCGATGAAGGAACCAGAAGTGGACGACATATGCCCTAAATAAGGAGTCTGGATGAAACTGAATGGAAAGGATAGATGCGTCTACTGCAAGGACCTACAACTTCCCCAACAGCTGCAGAACGTCAAGCAATCCAAATCTCTAAATCTGATACTCTTGTGGCTGAGCACCTGATATAATACATATACATAGAAAAAGAGAGAAGAGATACAAGAAATGGGTCAGATCCCGATGTGTAAAAATAATTTAGCAAGTATTTAAAACTTTTTCTTAAAACAAGTCTTATACGCATGTTAGCTATCGAACTCTCACATGAGTTTCTCACATCTTGTCTATTGTGCACGCCTAACGTACATCTAATGCCCCCCTAGTTATACCTCCCAGTCTAACTAGTCAGAAACCATACTAATACTAACTATGCTCACTAGTAGTATTTCCGTATCGCCACACAATACGCTATTCAGATAGTTTATATCACATACTAAATTTCATTATTCACCGTTTGAATGATTAAATCTTTTATTCACTAAGATTATTTTACTTCTCATTTTCATTTTATCTACTACTCTCACAAAGTAGAAAGTTACCCAAGTACACTCATACATATTTGTAGTCCCATCATCCATATATATATACACTAATCCTAAACCCTTAGGTTAAGACCGCTTGGTACAATGTAATAATTATTATTATTACCAAATCTACTAATTTCACACAGTAGCAATATTCAAAAGTCCATATATATTTATATAGTCACATCATCCCTATACACACACACACACACATATATATATATATATATATATATATATATATATATATATATATATATATATATATACTAATCCTGCACCCCCGACTAAGACCCATTAGTGCACATATACAGAAAATCATGCATCCCCGGGTTAGCACCCATTAATGCACCTATCAATAATAATTCAGCCCCCCGGGGTTATCACCCATTAGTGCGCCTAACAATAGAATATTACATCCCCGGCTTAGCACCCATTAATGAACTTATCAATAATAATCCAGCGCCTCTGGGTTATCACCCATTAGTGTGCCTAACAATAATCATCCTTGTACCCTCAGGTTATCACCCATTAGTACACTTAACAATAGAGTTTCTGCAACCCCGAGTTATCACTCATTAGTGCCCTTAACTATAAGGTTCTTGTACCCCCGGGTTATCACCCTTAATGCTCTTAATAATAATCTCACATAATAGGCATACACACATCCTATTATAATTTATAGGTATTTTCTCCAACCTACATATATACTCCCCATACGTATTTTAACCTCATTAATATGTATAGTATAAATAATTAGATTACTATCTCTCTCGTAATCTCCAAGGCACATTCTTTCTATACTGAAATAATTAAAGTATTAATTCCCACATACTTTTACCAAAATTCCTTCTTATTTGAAACTATTTGGTAGTTTATCTCACTCCAATAAACCAATAACCTCCAAACTGGGCTCCAAGCAAAATTCCCAGAAATTCACCCTGTGGTTGGAACCAAAATGACATGTGGTTTGAACCAGAATGGCATGTCGTTCGAACCAGAATGCATGTTGTTTGAACCACTTCGCGCGAGATCCCCATCTCGTTTGAACCACTTCGCGCGAGATCGCGCGAGATTGCACTGTTCGTCTTCTTCTCCAAACTTCAACGTTTTTCTCCATTTTTGAACCAAAAACCTCTAAGATTCAATTCCCAAAAACTCATCATCAATACCCATCAACCCCTAACAGGTTATAGATCATTTCTATCATCCTAGGATCCTTAATTCGTCATTAATCATCATAATTACATAAAACTCCCAAATTAATTCACATGAACCCTAGTTTCCAAAATTCCAATTAAAGGACATAATCAAACCAGATTCATTTATCAATATATAATCAAATTATATGATTAATACTCTACATACATGAATGAATTCCAACCACTAATTAAACCAATCCTTAATCATAATTTAAATCTCCAATTTTCACCCAATTAACATATAAATCATGATTAATTCCACCTAGACTAACAAGAGTATGATTATTGGTAAAAGAAAGCAAGTAATAAACACTTTCCTCGAATATGACGGTCTGATCCATTGGTGATGTTTGTATATACGCGTTCCTCTCTTCGCGATCTACGCGTTGGTGGTCACGGTTGTGCAAGGTGATGTCAAATGAGTCTTCTCTCGTGGAATTTGGTTCTCCCTCACACCCTCCACGGCCGTTCTAAATTCCTTTCACTTCTTAACCCTAATGGCCTTTCCTTAGGTGTTATAATTAATCCCAATTTTCGTCCATTAGTTTAGCCCAAAAATCCAAATTACAAAACTACCCCTACGGGGTGCCGGTTAGGCCTAAAATCGCCCGGGACCCAAACTAAACACTCGGGTATACTATTTTGACTATCTCGACCCTCCCGGACTCAATGGAGCACTTTAAATGACCATACGAGTTAATATAAATAATTTCTCTTTTTATTCCATTCAATTAGTCCCGACACGACTTACACGCATGTCAGATTTAAATTACCAAACTGCCACATTTCTCACTTCCGATAATTTATCAAATATCATAATTCCATATTACATATCACCCAATAATATTTAACAGTTCACAACAATAAGTATTAACCCTTGGCACGCTAGTTAATAATTATTTTAATCCGGATTAATAACAAATTAATTTCTCACATTTTAATTTAATTAATCCAACAACAATAATTAATCGTACATTTATTCCCATAATAATAATTAATCGCATAATTATTTAAATCGTCAAAAATGCGGGGTGTTACATACTTCCTCCCTTACAACGTAATTTCATCCCGAAATTCGGAAAAAGTATACCAGGTACATACAATGTTGTAAAGATATTGCGCATCGCATCCCGACGATCACAATTAAGCTACTCCGTACCACCCATATAGTACGCTATCGAATACCCTTAATAATGAACACTTCACATATTTTTCCTTTAAAATCCAGGTTACCCTGTCATATAGGCTCTTGCCCAAGACTTTCTGCTTAAGTTTCACTACTTCAACTTTATTTTAGATATTCACTATCTAGCATTCTACTATTTACACCTTAGTAGATTTATCCTCTTTTCATATACATACGACTTTGTCTCGTGTCATTCATATAAGTAAATTGGTTATGAAATATATGTTTCACACACAATATCTACGATAATATCGATCATTCTCCGATATTTTAAATCATAACTGGTCCCCCCCCCCACTTTAGATCTCAAGTAGGACAACAACCACGTTTACCATGCCATACTTCTACTGGCACTCTTCCCGAACGTGAATTTATAGGAGTTATTTGGACACAAACTCCACTAGTGGAAGGTAATACTCTCGTCCTCCCCTAAGATCTCAGGGTTCACATAAAATTTTCTCTCCCGCATTCAATTAGACTGCTTGTCCTGACCATCCCTCTGTGGGTATTAGGCCGTACTCAATCGCATTTTAGTACTTATAATCTCACTATCTCAGCTACATGAGAAGATCCTTGGGAATATTCTTCCATTCTCTAGTGGAAGAAGGCCCTACTAGTTTCGAATTGTTCACCATTTTTCAATCCGTTAGGTGAGCCACTGCAAGACCATCCTTGCAATATTAACCTACATTGTAAGCCATCACCACTATTGTTTGTATTCTGATACATTTTATCTTTCTTAAATAAGTTTCAATTCATCTTGAAACGTAAGTTTCTGAAAAATCTCACGGAGTAATCTTTGGATTACCCTATTACATGTTATCTAATTCTCCAGATAATCATAATCCACCATTTGATTCAATCCCCTAGGGCGCCCATACACCCTATGCCTCACGCATCATTTTACAAAGACATAAAATATTCTTACCTCAATTCTTACACACCCAGTATGCTGATATGGTAGGGTTGCACTCTACCACCCCACTAGTCATGACTTAAACCATCCTTCAATGGCATCATTGATCTATTCAGAATGATATTGAGACTAGGCGACTCTATTGACCTTAAGCCATAAACGAATTATTAACTCTCAATTATATCTTCCTATAGGTACAATAACCAACATACAAAACTTATGTACTATCGGCCAAACTTCTCTCCAACTCCCGACGTTCGCTAGTTTCATGCGTTTGATGTCTCGTAAAGCGAAATCCTAATAAGGAACCCCCCCCGATACACTACTATCTAGCCTAGCCGGTTGTCGAGGTCCGAAAAGTCTTCGGCACATACTATGTACTTTCCCACAATCTACGTATTGTGATATAAAATTTTACTCGTCCACTCTCATGTCCCTAAAAATGTAACATGAAGCATGGCGCCCACACTATCCCAAGTACTTGGCTCTATAGATATATAACGAGCTATATTTCTCCGCTCGATAAGAACACAATGTATTCTTAGTCTTAACAGACAATTAAATCCCCATGCTCGGGAATCGCATATAATTAGACACTATACTCGCTGAGGTCTATAATACCATAAAATTTTCATATATATACATATCTGGGCCCAACCCTATTTTAGGTGGTGCTGCACAAAACTAAGATCACTCCTCCCGGAGTATCCAACATGATTGTCATATCAATATATTTATACTATCGTTTAACCATACGGTAATTAATCACTGAATGGAAATGATAGATGCGTCTACTGCAAGGACCTACAGCTTCCACAACAGCTGCAACACATCAAGCAATCCAAATCTCTAAATTTGATACTCCTGTGGCTGAGCACGTGATATAATACATATATATAGAAAAAGAGAGAAGAGATACAAGAAACGGGTCAGAGCCCGAAGTGTAAAAATGATTTAGCAAGTATTTAAAATTGGTTCTTAAAACAAGTCTTATACGCATGTTAGTTATCGAACTCTCACATGAGTTTCTCACCACTCATCTATTGTGCACGCCTAACGTACATCTAATCTCCCCCTACTTATACTTCCCAGTCTAACTAGTCAGAAATCATATTAATACTAACTATGCTCACTAGTAGTATTCCCGTATCGCCCACACAATACGCTATTCGGATAGTTTATATCACATACTAAATTTCATTATTCACTGTTTGAATGATTAAATCTTTTATTCACTAAGATTATTTTACTTCTCATTTTCATTTTATCTACTACTCTCACAAAGTAGAAAGTTACCCAAGTACACTCATACATATATATAGTCTCTTCATCCCAATATATATACACACTAATCCTGTACCCTTAGGTTAAGACCGCTTGGTACAATGTAATAATTATTATTATTACCAAATCTACTAATTTCACACAGTAGCAATATTCACAAGTCCATATATATTTATATAGTCGCATCATCCCTATACATATATATATATACTAATCGTGCACCCCCGGCTAAGACCCATTAGTGCACATATACAGAAAATCATGCATCCCCGGGTTAGCACCCATTAATGCAACTATCAATAATAATTCAACACCCGCGGGTTATCACCCATTAGTGCGCCTAACAATAGAATATTGCATCCCTCTTTACTACCCATTAATGCAGTTATCAATAATAAGCCAGCACCCCCGGGTTATCACCCATTAGTGCGCCTAATAATAATCATCCTTGTACCCTTGGGTTATCACCCATTAGTACACTTAACAATAGAGTTTCTGCACCCCCGAGTTATCACTCATTATTGTGCTTAACTATAAGGTTCTTACACCCCCGGGTTATCACCCATTAATGATCTTAATAATAATCTCACATAATAGGCATACACACATCTTATTATAATTTATAGGTATTTTCTCCAACCTACATATATACTCCCCATACGTATTTTAACCTCATTACTAAGTATAGTATAAATAATTAGATTACTATCTCTCTTGTAATCTCCAAGGTACATTCTTTCTATACCGAAATAATTAAAGTATTAATTCCCACATACTTTTCTCGAAATTCCTTCTTATTTGAATTTACTATTTGGTATTTTCTCTCACTCCAATAAACCAATAACCTCCAAACTGGGCTCTTAGAAAAATTTCTAGAAATTCACCCTGTGTTGTGAACTAGAATGACATGTGGTTTGAACCAGAATGGCGTGTCGTTCGAACAAGAAGACATGTCATTCGAACCAGAATGAGATGTCATTTGAACCACTTTGACATGTCGTTCGAACCAGAATGGATGTCGTTTGAACCACTTCGCGCGAAATCCCCATCTCGTTTGAACTACTTCGCGCGAGATTGCATTGTTCGTGTTCTTCACCAAACTTCAACGTTTTCACCATTTTTGAACCTAAAAACCTCTAAGATTCAATTCTCAACAACTCATCATCAATACCCATCAACCCCTAACAAGTTGTAGATCATTTCTATCATCCTAGGATCCTTAATTCGTCATTGACCATCATAATTACATAAAACCCCCAAATTAATTCACATGAACCCTAGTTTCCAAAATTCCAATTAAAGAACCTAATCAACCCAGATTCGTTTATTAATATATAATCAAATTCCATGATTAATCCTCTACATATATGAATGAATTCCAACCACGAATTAAACCAATCCTTAATCATAATTTAAATCTCCAATTTTCACCCAATTAACATATAAATCATGATTAATTCCACCTAGATTAACATGAGCATGATTATTGCTAAAAGAAAGAAAGTAATAAACACTTGCCTCAAATATGACGGTCTGATCCATTGGTGATGTTTGTATATACGCATTCCTCTCTACGCGATCTACGCGTTGGTGGTCACGGTTGTGCAAGGTGATGCCAAATGAGTCTTCTCTCTTGGAATTTGGTTCTCCCTCACACCTTCCATGGCCTTTATAACTTCCTGTCACTTCTTAAACCTAATGGACTTTCCTTAGCTGATATAACTAATCCCAATTTTCGTCCATTAGTTTAGCCCAAAAATCCAAATTACAAAACTACCCCTACGGGCTGCCGGTTAGGCCTAAAATCGCCCCGGGACCCAAACTAAACACCCGGGTATACTATTTTAACTATCTCGACCCTCCCGGACTCAATGGCGCACTCGAAATGACCATACGAGTTAATATAAATAATTTCTCTTTTTATTCCATTCAATTGGTCCCGATATGACTCACACGCATGTCAGACTTAAATTAGCTAACTTCCGCATTTCTCACTTCCGACAATTTATCAAATATCGTAATTCCATATTACATATCACCCAGTAATATTTAACAGTTCACAATAATAAGTATTAACCCTTGGCACGCTATCTAATAATTATTTTAATCCGGATTAATAACAAATGAATTTCTCACATTTTAATTTAATTAATCCAACAACAATAATTAATCGCATATTTATTCCCATAATAATAATTAATCACATAATTATTTAAATCGTCAAAAATACGGGGTGTTAGATCCTCAAAGTGTAACCTGAGGGAATACTCTACATCGCCCCCGTTAGGTGTTGTGATTATCAAACCTTCCCCATTGTCGTTGGCACATCATAATCCATCTACGAATAGTTGCTAGATCAGGGGTTCTTCATTAAAACTTCCTTCCACGAAACCCCCATTTTGAATACTTTTTTCATTTCCACCACGTCACGGGCCTTTTCTTCTTACTGAGTCGATGACTCCGATCTATCGATAATCTGATTGACTAGAATTTTCTTTGAGTTCTCTTTTGTAGAAGTCTTTTGGGTTGGCTTGACTATGAGCTCTCTTTCGGAAAGGTATTCTCGTTAGTATTTTCTTCATAAGTAAACTCTATGATAAGATCAACCCCTTTTTGACCTTTAATTCTAATTCTGGGTTAGTACTGAATGTTTTAATCTCCGAATTCTACTTCATAAGCCATCAGTCCTCGTGATTTCTCAGGTTTATGAACAACATATCACTGAAGAAAGTATATATACACGATAATAGTATGTTCTTTGAAGTACAATTTTATTTTTTGAGAAATTTCAATCAAGGCTAAGGATAACATCTGTAGCCTAGGTTACTAGATTTGTGCTCCATAGTACGCCTTGTTAATGTAGTAAATAGGCCTTTTCACCCCTGCTTCTTCTCAGACTAATGCCGAACTGATAGTCGATTATGAAACTAGAGTTTTTACCATAATATCGGCCTAGATAATAATAGCGCAGATATAAAATACCTATTTAGTTACATGAATACTTCATCACACTCGTCATTCCATTCGAAGGTCTTTCTCAACACCTTGAAGAATGTAAGGCATTTTTTAGTGGATCTTAATATAAATCTGTCCATTTGTCAACCTTTGAATCTGTTTTTTTGCTCGCAGGCGGTTGAATGTTAATAAATGCTTGAATTTTGTCCAAGTTATCCTCTATACCCATTTTGTTGACTATGAAGCCCTAAAGACATATTTTGCAGGGTTGAGCTTCATCAGATGCTTTTCCAGCTTGTCAAAAGTTTGTCCAACATCACGTGATCGGTTCATCTCTTACTCTTATTCAGCATGTTATCGATGTAGATGTTCATGGTTTTACCAATCCGATATTCAAAAGCCTTATTAACAAGTCTTTCAAATATTACTCTAATATTTTTACCCCAAAGGGCATGACATTGTCGTAGTAGGTACTTTAACCGGTGATAAATGAGGGGTTTTCCCATTTTTTTGGATTTATTTTTATCTGATTGTACCCGAGTAGGAATCCGTAAAGCTAAGAAGTTCATGCACAGTGGCATAGACTAGCTGGTCAGTCATGGGTAAAGGATAATGATATTTGGGACATACCTTTTGAGGTCTGTGAAGTCAGCACACATATGCCAATTGTCGTTGTTCTTTATAACCATGACCACGTTTGAGAGCCATTCATGGCATTTTACATTTTTGATAAAATCTACCTTCTAAAGTTTACCTTCTATTATATTACAATATCCTCCTCCTCACTAAACACATAGCATTTTTGCTTTGTCGGTTTGACCTTTTTTACTATGCAGAGCACGTAGAATAGGAACTCTAGATCTATACTCGACATGTCTTTATGGGTCAAAGCGAACACATTCTTTCTCCTTATCAAGAACTCTACTAATTCGTGCTTAAGAGATAGATTCTGTGATGATCCGACCTAGACTATTCGTTCTGGGTGTTTATCATCCAACAATACTAGCTCTATCTCTTCAACTACTTGGCCTTTTGATTAACTTATCTTCATCTCGAGGGTCCATCGTCTCTATCTGATAAGTACTAGTAAGTTTATTTTTTTCTTCCTATTCCACCGATGTGTAGTATCACTTATGGGATTTTACTTGATTTCCTTTCACCACGCCGATCTTATAGCTCGGGGGAACTTCAGACACTAGTGAACTATAGATGGGACGACTTCAAACTTCTTCAATCTGTCCCTTCCAACTATGATGTTGTATGTTGAGTGGACGTTCTCGTCCAAGACAAAAAATTGAATTTTCTCCTTTCAATAGATTGGCCATATACTAATTATACTCTCAAGCTCAATTGTTCCTTAAGGGGACACCTTTACCGCCCAAAAAGCGATAAGAGGTCTATGGTACACCTTTAATTTTCTCTCTCTCATCCTCCAATTCTTGAATTATCTACAAAATATAACATTAGCTTAATTACCATTGTCGACTAGGATCCTTAACACCCAACTATCGTGCACCATCATTATGATGCTGAGGGGTCATCATGCGGGTAGAGAACTCTTGACAAGTCTTCTTTTAAAAAAATAATGATCAAACGATCATTGTTTAGCTTTTTGGGGAGAGTTTCAATATGACCGACCAAATTGACCTGTTTAATATGAGCCCAAGCCTTCGCCTGATCAAGGTAGGCTTTTCTTTATGCTTATTCGTCTCCACCATCAACATCACCTCATTCAATGAAGTTACACCCAAAGGAGGTTATCTTGACTTTATACACATGTTGTTTAAGTTTCTTGGGCAGGTATGTATAGTCCTCTGAATCTTCATCCCGACCTCTTCTCTTTTTTTCTCCCTTTTTATAAGGTTACTTTGATCGTCTCTTGTGTTTTCTTCGTTCCTCTTATCTGATCGGCCTCATTTGTCCACGAAATTATTTAATTTTTCTCATCTGATAAGATTTTCAATCTCATTCTTCAGAGCGAGGCAGGTGTTGATGTTGTGACCATGGTCTTTATGGAACTTACAATACTTGCTTCTATCCCTCATGTTAGGAAAATCTTCAAAATTTCCTAACCATTTTAGGTTGTTACTTCCTTAAATCTCTTCAAGGATGTGGTTCACCCCTACATTCAAAGTGATATATTCATTAAACTTCCTCGGCCCATCAGCCTTATTGTTCTCCTTAGACTCTTTTTTCTTCTTCGAGCTCCTATTGGCATTGGCCTTCGAATGGCTAAACTCCTTCACTGCCATAACTTCTTCATCATTCATAACCTTACCAGCTTGGTCTAATAGCTCGGATATTTTACTTGCTATCTCCATAGCCAATGTCCAATATTACTTTCAAGGCAATAAATCACTTACGAGTGCTATGATTGATTTCTTCTTATCGTAGTCAATGACTTCTAGCCTTTTAAAATAAAACTGTATGATAACATCCCTCATTGTCGTGTCCATTTTCTGATGAACATTTAATAAATGAGCTACCCTTTTGCCTACCTTAGTACTAAAATAGAAATTACTGACGATTATGTCGACCAACTATTGGAAGTTTTAGATCTCGCCCCTTGGTAAACCGTTGTACCAAATTTGGGCTGATCCAATTTTCGTATTGGAGTATGCTCAGCAATGCATCTCATCTGGGATGGAATAAATATCTGAACCAACTTGTTACTGATTTACATGTTATATGGGGTTGGATTTATCGTTATATTTAGGGATGATAACTGGTGGTTTGAACTTTGTAAGCATTAGATAATCCACAATCGATGATGTGAATGTCGATCAATGCATAAAACCCCTTTGCAAAGGTTTTTAGTGTTTATGATTTCTCCTACATGATCCTCCAGGCATTCGATTGACCCTTTTTAGGATTTATCTTCCTTATCGACCTTAGTCGACACTATCTTTCTTGTTTGTCCTTAGTTTTTGGCTGAGCTCTCTTCCGGAGAAGTCTGTTGGTCTTTGGCCGACCCACGCATGCTCATTCTAGACTTGTCTAACCATTTAACCTTTCTGGTTTGAACTCTTCTTAGTTCCTCTCTATGCTCCCTAAGATCCCTATATTGGTGGGCTCCTACAACTCTTGGGCCCATTCAGTTAATAGCAGATCCTCTGCTAAGTCTTTTTCGAATGCTTAGGCGCTCTAAGGAGTAAGTATATTCATCATCGTATCCACATGTTCTAAATGTTGATGTTTCTCTTGTGCGATAAGATTTTTTGCCATGTTGCAATCTGGAGTACCTGAAGCTGCTAGCTTCTCCTTTCGAACCCAAATCTAATCGTCTAGAGTTTTCCATAACCCTTTCGTAGTACATTAGTCTATTGTCCTTGTATGGGCCTAGAGGAGGCTTTTCTCATATTCGATAAGAGTTTTCACCCCTTGTTGGGGTTAGTAGGATCTCTTCGAGTCCCCTTTACCGGACTAGGAAGTTCTCTACAACCATCAAATGCTCTATTGCATACCCTCCTGGACTCTTGCCAGGTGCTAAAATATTGCCTACAGGTTGCCCATGCCCATAGGTACGATTGGCAAAGCTTCCTCGATAACATTACTACATTCTAGGTTTCGCCATCTTCATAAAATTCTAAAAAAAATAGAGTACTCTGACCAAGAAAATAGAGCAATAACAGGTGTTATAGAAAAAGTGGATTTAGAGTAGAAAGAACTAACTCTCAAGATGAACATGAGGAATAAAAAAATATCTACGTAAAAATCTGCGATCAGGCGGTTATAAACCCAATGAAATAAAGATGAATCGGATTGCGGTTCATCGTTTTCTCATAATTGATTATCATAGAGTTTAGGAGAAAATAACGATAAAAAAATAATAGCCTTGTTACGTTCCCACAAATGGTGTTAATATACTATCGTATAAAACTGGTATATGGATTAGGGCCTTAGCTTGATTACACTAATCATAAACTATAACAGATAAAGAGGTATAAATTGAAGTTATACTGATTTAGAGAAAGTATTAGAGAAATGATGAGAAAAAAAGTTAGAAATCGAGTTTATGTGGTTCAACCCAAAACGGTGCCTACGTCCATAGGCGTTTGTGACAACCTGCCTAATAAGATACCGGGCGATCACTCCAATATTAAATTAAAACAGGAGTCTCATATGGATCATTCTTAGCATCACTGTCGAAAATCCATTTTATTACTAATAACCTATTAGGCCGGTGCCAAAATTTTAACTTAACTACTCCTTTTAAACAATTAAAATAAAACATCCACAAGTTAATGCGTAAATGAAACTGAAATAAATAAAAAATAACCGAACACTCGGTTCAAATTATACAACCATATCGAATGCTGTACTGAAAGAATAAATAAATGCAATTGAGCCATTGGATCGAATGTTTATACAGTACCTCCTATCTAGAGTACAATGATGGAAGCGGCTATCAAAAACCTGCACGCATCCACAGCTGTTGGAGCTGACGTCTGACTCTAAAGAATTTCCATCCAGGCGTCCCTGTGTCTGGACACCTATATATATATATATATATAATATATAGAAAGAAAGGAGAGTAGATAGACGGGTCAGAGCCCAATTTTTTGAAAATATTTTGCAAGTGCATAAATGCTTTATTTTTTTGAAAAATAGTTTTATCTCATATTTAAACTGGTATCGCACTCCCATGAGATACCCCTCACCTCTCCACTAACAGTGCACTCCTAGCGCATCCCTCTAGACATCCTAGTCAAGCTATCCTGCTAAACTAGTCTATCCCAAACCCACTATCAATCCTAGATAGTCCAAACAATGTACTAAGGGCTAAACTTCACCCCAGTCTCAACGCCATGCCATGTTCGTGCGTGGGGTGTCTCGCAAAGAGAAATCCAAACAAGGAACCCCCCCGATACACTACTATGCGGCACGGTCGATCGTCGGGATCCGCCAGTCCCTCAGTACAGAAAGATATATATATATATATATATATATATATATATATATATATATATATATATATATATATATATATATATATATATATATATACCATAAACATTTATAATATAAGAGCACTAAGGATTAAACTTCTCCCCAGTCTTAACACACTGCCATATTCGTGCGTGGGGTGTCTCGCAAAGCGAAATCCAAACAAGGAACCCCCCCGATACACTACTATGCGGCAAGGTCGATCGTCGGGATCCATTAGACCCTAGGCACTCGATTCATCCATTTATATACATATTCATATTTTACCATATCCATCCGGATCTATCTCCCGGACTGAGGATTCATATACAAAGTATTTATCAATACCTTTATTTTTCTCAAAATTTCCCATTTCCCTTTTTATACTCAGGAAATGTAAATATAAAAGCCAATTCATTATCATGAATTGCTTTAACAAATCATATACCTTTTAAAAGCCAATTTTATTATCATAAAAATGCTTTTCCTTTATATGTCATCCCATTTCCCTTTTTATACTCAGGAAATGTACCCAAAGCCATTTCCATTATCATGAAAATGCTTTGATCAAATCATGCTTTCACATCCCTTCTTCCATCCGGGAGTGTTACCGAAGCCAAACCTTTATCCCATTTCCCTTTTTATACTCAGGAAATTTAAATTGAAGCCAACCCATTGTCATGAATTGCTTCAATAAATCTAAGACCGCCCCTCCGGGTTTACCTACTGGACGCGCCCCTAAATGGCTATCATCTTCCAGGGCCTATCTATACAAGACAACCTGGGAACCTACCAACGTCGGGAAGCGACCATATTGCCTGCGGGAAAGTCAGTACCACACCCGGAATCCCCTAACCAGCGCAGTAAAACAAATGCCCATATGGCCTAGGGACTATATCCAACCTGCTCAACAGCCAGGAAGGCTTCATCACAACGCGCGCAACTTCCCTTATGATAGCGATTTAGGGAGGTGTTTATAATCCATAATTTATTAATTATGAAAAGCATTTCTCATTCCATTTTGAAAATATTCATTTTTATATTTTCAAAATCATTTCCATCATAACATATATATATGCCTAAATCACACAGTATATACATATCCTATATATTCTTCGTAGAATATATATAAACAGCCATAGTGGCCTATAGCATCTAGCGATGACCACTAATCCCAAGGATTCTCTCAAAGAATCATAATCATGCTTTCATATAAGCATGATACTAAACCCAAAGTATTTTCTTACTTCGACAAATAATAATAATAACCTTAATCATATATATATATATATATATATATATATATATATATATATATTCCCAAATCCACAAGTCCCTTAGGACATAACCCTCTAATATACTTTAATTTAGAAGGCCCTTAAACTTAATCTCAAAGAGGAGAAATAATAATAATCTCCAAAATCTTGGGCTGAAAACAAGGCACCGGTCGATCGGCCCTAGAGCCCCGATCGACCGCGGGTTGTAAATAAGCCTACGAAACAAAGCAGTAGGCCCTTTCTCCTTGACGCGGTCGACCGGCCATAGGGGCGCGGTCGACCGGTCATACCAGGTCTCCCAAAATTAAAATCCTTAAGTCCCTTATCCAACAACCCAAATTCATTTTCGGGGTTTCTAAACTACCCCAAAAATTATCCCGAACATCTATGACATTAATTCTAGCAGTAATTTTTCCAATTCCCGATTTGATTTCCGAGTTGATGATTTCAACCCGGAGGTGTCATCTTGTAAAAATCATATCAAATCGTAGAAAAATTCGAAAAATATGAACCCCAGATGCTATGGGTTACTATTCATCATCTCTCCCAAAATCCCAAACTCCATTTTTCTCCATTTTTGTTTTTTCTAACCTCACCCAACAACTCAATAAACATCTAATCTATGTTTTAAAACTAACACATCAATTATTTTGGGGTATTATACCATTTCTCTTGGATTTGAACCCTAAAATCCATGAAACCTAGATTTGGGCATTTCTCCAAATTAAATTCAATCTTACATCCCATTAACATGGTTTTAATACTAGAAATCATTAAGAGTTTATATTACATCAATTTGTAAACTCACATACAACTTTTACCCAATTTATTTTAAGGGTTTTAACCCTAAAATCATGTTTATACCAAATGTGATATGAGAGGATTGAACAAAATGAAATAAAACAAGTAAACACTTGCCTGGAGGATGAAATCCGACGACCTCGAGTCGAATCCGGCGGAGTTTGGCCCGAATCTCCCTTTTTCACTCCACTTTCTTCCTTCCTATCTCTTTTCTCTCTTCTTTCTTCTCTTTTCTCCCTCTCTCCCTCTTTATAAAGAAAGAAAAATGGTTTAAACCCTTAAAACCCAAAAACGACTCGTTTACCCAATTACGAGTTACTTTTACCTCTAAAATTACCCAGAACTCAATTTCGACAATCGGACACTCTTTTTCGACTATCTCGGACATTCCGAGACTCGTGGCACAGTCGAAATTTCCATTCGAGGTACTTAATCGCAAATCACTATTCTAACCCAAAATAATTAAATGCGGGTTTTCAACACCAAATCTTACATCTTTTGTCTCTATACTCCACGGCGACATATAAATAAAATATTTCGACCTATATGGTCCCAAAATAATTTATAACACCCTTCGAAAATCATTAAATCCTCGAAAATCCCAAAATTACTTTTTCGAGAAATTCTCCAAATTCCAAATTATACTTAATTATTGAATTTAATTGTCTCCAAAAGGACGGGTTGTTACATACTCCCCCCCCTTACAACGGAATTTCTTCCTCGAAATTCAGATACGACCTACACCACCAATCATAGGATCACTCCAAATCCTAATACCTCAAAGGGAATGACACTAACCCAATGGTTCCCAACCATGTACAATACGACTACCACGATCGTAAAGTGACTCCAATAAGTCACATAATACCCATCATCTATAATGCCTATCGGCATGAATTTCAACCTTATATACTACGCCCATTTTATTTCAGGCGGTATATAAACCAACTTACCAAGGTGCCCATACACCTTTCTAACTTGTGCACATCTGCACATCCGTAGTGAACGCCTGACACGTAACACTCTCGCCCAATAAGGATCTCCTTTCCTCGGTGTAATACTCATCTATGGGTCCTCTCGACCCGCGAAATCAATTCTCCTAACCTCGGCGCCACTAACTCTAGCGAATCTACATCCTACTAATGCTACGGTCTAAGTGTTATCCTACCTAAGGTAAACGAGTATCCTAAATATATCCCTAGTGCCCAAGGCCTCTCTCAACTCCCGACAATTGCTTGGTTTCATGCGTGGGACGTCTCGCCAAGGCGAAATCCAAACAAGGAACCCTCCCATTACAATACTCCCTCGCGTCGTCGGTCATCGAGATATAACGACCTAAGGCACACAAGCGGGATGTCCTAAATCCTACTAGGCTAGCCTATGAACGCATTCCTACTATCTTATCCTTCCGCCCATACAGAAGGAAACCTAATCAATCGAAGTGCCCACTTTCTGTAGAAAGTGTCACGAACATAATACCCAAAATTTATCTTCTCAAAATCTGCCTTTTCATTAAGGCTGGTTATCATCCTCAAACCAATTTCTCTTAGTCCAACCTCACCCACCCACTTGTGGCGAGGGGATCACATTAGTGCTTTTCCATAGCACAATATTTCCATAAGTATATCATCATCACATGGCTCATAGTCTATAGTGGTTCATCCACACAATAAGACTAGCCCACATCCTTGCATCCCATAATAGCTCCCCACTCCCGACGCCGTTAAGAGTCATGTGTGGAGTGTCTCGCAAAGCGAAATCCAAACAAGGAACCCCTCCACACATTAACCCTTGACTTCGTTGGTTATGGAGTTCTGTCATTTCAACATGCAACTGGGATAATCGTATCCCTAAACAACAAAAGGTGGTCTGAACTCCTATCTCTAACTAAGAGTCACACCACCCAGCGCTCGCACTATTTCTAAGTCCTTGCGCAAACCGGTACTGATCTAAACCTTACAGCTGAACAATAATCCTGTGGGCCTTAAATTATATCTATAAGGTTGCCACATATACCAACCAAATTAAGGAAGCCTCTGCTCATCGAGGTTCCATGAATCCATAATAATAAAGGTGAACTCAACCTTTATCAAGGTGAGACACCACAACAACATCCTGTTCCCTCGAGGAACCATGGACACGATAGTCTTGCCATCATTAGCCTGCTATTGCTCCGATCAACCAATACATATATACACACCATAATATCATACTCGTATAGAATATATATACCCAATATATCAACACCCGCCTCTATGGCGAATGAAGGAAAAATAAAATTCCGCTATTGCGGAAAATACATAAACACACATGATATTATGTTATCGTGACCGCCATAACTCAAATACACACACACGAGTCTAGGGCTAACGAACTCCACAACTTCATCTAGACACACCTCTTACTAGAATTTCTTAACTCTAGGCCCCATCTGGGCACCCTAACCTTGTCCTTATTCCTATCGGAAAATACTATCCGTAAGATCCCTTTTGGATCCTCAACTTCAATGAGGAATTTAACTTTAGTACCACTCTCAACTTCAGTGGTACTGTGGTACTCCTAACTACCATTCTTTAGTAGTTTCCACCAAAATCCTTAATAATTATCATAAGGAGAGTTACCTCTACTAAGGCCCTCGTCCCCAACTTCTACCAACTGCTCTAGCTCAGTCTCATATCCTGCTACCATCCAAGCTCCGCACACGATTTTCAAACGACCGTGCAAAAGATTTCTATAATCTTCTAATATGGCAGGAGAACGAAATCTCACAAGAGAAATCAACAATCCTAATCCTGAGGCTCTATATCAAATCGAGAGCAACGCTGAAAGCGTAGTACGTCCGCACAGATTCCTAAGGACACTAGAACCTGATGCTCTGATACCATCTGTGACAACCCGCCTAATAAGATACCGGGTGATCACTCCAATATTAAATTAAAACAGGAGTCTCATATGGATCATTCTTAGCATCACTGTCGAAAATCCATTTTATTACTAATAACTTATTAGGCCGGTGCCAAAATTTTAACTTAACTACTCTTTTTAAACAATTAAAATAAAACATCCACAAGTTAATGCGTAAATGAAACTGAAATAAATAAAAAATAACCGAACACTCGGTTCAAATTATACAACCATATCGAATGTTGTACTGAAAGAATAAATAAATGCAATTGAGCCATTGACTCGAATGTTTATACAATACCTCCTATCTAGAGTACAAGGATTGAAGCGGCTATCAAAAACCTGCACGCATCCACAGCTGTAAGGACATTTTTCTCATGTCCAACATGTTACATTTGTGTATGTCGTACGCCGCTACATTTGGCACGTCACCTCACGATCTCACATGACGGCCTCTATCCGAATTTTGGGAATCAAGCATTCAACATCTTCATTAATGTGTCCCACATCTGCCTCAACGACTTCACGTTCTAAGATTTTAGGGACTTAATGCAAGTGGTACGCATGGGAAGTCAAAATAGTGAAATAAGGCTTGATAGGGAAGTTCAAGGGCATTTTCGTAATTTCACATCCATAGTTCGGAGGTCTGGTCAACTGGAAAGTTGAAGAGCTCGCCGCAATGAAGATACTGGAAGAAACGGTACCTCAATCCGAGCTACGATGAAGAAGTTATGACCTTTTGAAGTTGGAGAAAATTCCTTGAAGAATGCTGTTTTTTAACCCCATACCAGAATGGTACAACCAAACCGGTTCGGTGTACCCCAGAATGGGTTCGGTGTACCTATACGCTGATAAGATTTTTAGAGTTTTAAAAAAGCGGAACTCTTCATATTTTTTCCTATAAATACCAACTTCGGGAGAGTTGTTTTGTAAGACTTTAGAAGATGTTTTTGAGAGTCCAAATACATCTAGTCTTCATATTTTTGAGTCCCAAGACTCATGTTTTGATTCACACAATTGCCAAACCTTTGTGAATCTTTTTGGTAATCCAAGAACACAACCTTGTGTTTGTTCAAACCTTTGTGGAGAGATCTTTGCAACCGAGGGCTGCGTGTCTTTGCTGAGGGAGTCTCTACAAAGTTTCATGGCTGCGTGTCATTGAGGAGTGCTGCGGTTCTTCCTTTGTTGATTGGACTGAGGTTCATGTGGGTTTGCTGCGTGTGGATTCATTGCTGCCCTCCTGGAAAGGGATATTTCCAGCCGCTGACTACAGAATCCGATACCTGAGGGTAATTCTTAGTCACTGTATTTTCATTGTAATCCGATTGTAAGCCGTTTTCTTACAAATTATAGTGAAAATAAAAGGTTTTGCCCCTGAGGGGGATTTTTCCTGAAATTGTTTGTTTTTATCCTGCATGCTATATTTTATTTGATAAATCATCTAGATGCATGTCTCAGGGTTTAACTAAAATTTGGGATTAATTAAAATTAGTTTTTATTTGAGAAGTTGCAATATTTCCGCTGTAGCTACTCTCTCAAATTGGTATCAGAGCGGGTTACGCTAATTTATCGCGTGATCCTGATTTTTCAAGGATTTATGTTTTTGTGATACAATTTGACTTCTCACGTCATTAAATTGGTATCAGAGCCTGTTGCACTAAGTTATTGTGTTTTGATCCTGATTTTGCACAAAAATGGCTTTTGATGGTTTTGATGATCTTCGATGTCAAATTTTTGAAAAAAATAATTGGAAAATTCACACGAACTCTT
Source organism: Sambucus nigra (assembly GCA_949130495.1). Taxonomy (NCBI): domain Eukaryota; kingdom Viridiplantae; phylum Streptophyta; class Magnoliopsida; order Dipsacales; family Adoxaceae; genus Sambucus; species Sambucus nigra. The sequence continues at coordinate 482,502,937 of OX422221.1, read as the reverse complement.
GTTTTAAATCTTCTGTTGAAAACGAATCTGAGAGGTGCCCTTGTTGTGAGGGTGTTGGTCACACGTTACATAAGTGTACCACAAATTTAAAGAAGAAATTGAATAAATCGATTTCTCATGCTTCTACCCTTAGTGATTGTGATTCAAAAGAAGAAGTTTTTTATGCTTCTAGGTGAGAGTTTCCCATCCGTGTGATTAGTGATGATAGTGAAGGTGATGGGAGTGTGGATGAAAGTGAGGAGGAAAATGTAGATGAGCATGACTTGCAAACTGCTTTCAATGAACTTTATACCGAAACTTTGGAAACAAAGAAAGAAAATTTGAAATTGAAAGCTCAGTTGAAAGAGTGTGCCATAAAAAATAATTATTTTTTAGTTGAAGAACTTAGGGCTTATGTGAAAATTTTAAAAGAGAAGCTTGAGTACGTCGAGGGTGAGAGAGATAGTCTTAGAGGGTTGATGGAGACTATGAAAAAGCAGCTTTTAGAGTGTGAGGATTCTAGACGAGTACTTGAATCTAGGATAGGTGAACTTGAGATGAAATTGAAAGATTCAAGTAAGGTGAAGTTTGATTTGGAGTCTAGGTCTGAAAAACTTGATAAGATTTTAGGCACAGTCGAGATCAAAACGAACAGGGGTGGGATTGGTCTTGAAAAATATGTTGCACCCATTCCCACACGTGTGAGAGAGCCCCCTAGGATTGTTAAGAAAGAGACACCTAAGGTTGTTAGGAAAGAGCCCCCTAGGAACATCGTGAGAGTGCCTCCTAGGATCATTAGGAAAGACCCACCTAGGCAAATTCGGAGAGAGCAACCGAGAAATTTGAGGAGAGGGCCACCTTTAGGTAACACACACCGCCCGATTTACACTTGCACACATTGCGGTAGGCAAGGTCATATTAGGCGATTCTGTTACAAGCTGTTAAATGAACCTAGGAAGGTTAATAGAAGAATAAATTCGATTCCCAAAACCCCCACACTCCGTTACACATCTATTTGGGTTAGAAAATCGGATTTAAAGGCTTATGGTTTATTTGTCCACGATTCCCGTTTGCTTGCACGTGATTCACCCCATGTGAAATCTTTTGGTTGATTGTGGTTGCATGTTTGTCATACACTAGTTGTGGTTTCATGATATATTTTTAGTAGTGTGATGACTTGTACTTTTTGTATAAATTTTTGTTTTTGAATTTTTTTTTTGAAAAAATACAAAAAGATTTTATTTTGATAAAATTTTGAGAAAATCCAAAAAGATTTTTGTATTGCACCGTTTATGGATGAACACTTAGGATGACCGAGTCACAACATCATTCCATTATTTTCGTGTGACTATTTGATAGTGTTTTGAGACAATATGTCAATTCATCCATGTGCTTTATAATGTTTGGAGTCATTAAGATGCATTTAAGTGTTACTTCCTACATGTTTGACTCATAATTTCCTTTATTGCACACATGCACGGATTTGATTGATTATTGTGCTTGTCTTATCACATGTTGGTTGGGTGTTTTCACTTCAATCCTGTCTTTAAAAAGAACCAAGCGCGATAATTTTTATAAGGAAAGTGTGCATATAAAAACCGTGTTGTGTGTTTGTGTGCTCTATTTGAATAACGGGGAGGGGCTGCGAAAGGTAATTATCTATCCTTTGCGCAAAAGCCACCGTTAAAAAGGACCTAAAAAATTGAGGAATTTTATTATCCGAGGTCCAAAGAGGTTAAAAGAGCCCGAAAAAATTGAAAGGTAATAAAAAGATATTCATGCCAAAAAGGGGCCATTTAGGTTTTTGCACCAATTCTCCAATGTTTGAGAATTTAGATTACCTCTAAAAGAATATATATATGAGGGAGTTTGGTTGGAGAATTAAAACGAGTTTGCACGTGCTTGAAATTTTTGAAAATGCGCTATATAGTTTTGGACGTTATTGGTGTGGAAATCATTTGACTTTGATTTGTTGATTTGCATAAAACGATGTCATCTAAATTCAACAAACGTTTACACTTAAGGATACCTTTGATGTTCATTCGTTAGGAGTACACGTATGCATCTTGCACATATGATTGATTGAGTTGATTTACCTATCGAATGTGTTCACACCCATTCATTCCATTTCCATGACTTGGTTGTTTGAGTCTAAATCCATGGTGTGATTTTTGTTTCATATTTGTTCATATTGGTATCTTATTTTTGTACGAAAAATTTGAAAAATCAAAAATAGTTTGTATTTTTTTTTGTATACCGTAACACCCCGATTTTGCTTATTTGATTCATTCTTCTCATTTGGCTATTTGGGGACATCATAAAAAGGGGGAGAAAGAATTATCATATTATGGGGGAGTTTGAATTTTGGGGGAGTTTTTGAGATGTTGCTTATGTTTTTATCATATATTGATATCCATGTTATCTCATTTCAAACTCGATATGTCACGTGGTATTTGCTTTGTCTCATGTGTGTAGGTATGAAGATTGAAGATCTATATGTTGCACACCCTGATGAGAAAAGATTTGAGATTCCTGAAGATTTGAATAACAAACGATGAAGACTATTCATTTGTACCTTTTCCAGTTTTGGGTTCATGGGAGGGGAGATTTGTATAGGCAATTTCATATTTGATAATTCGGATTTTTTATGTATGTACCGACATAGACATAGGGGGAGATTTGTAAGGACATTTTTCTTATGTCCAACATGTTACATTTGTGTATGTCGTACGCCGCTACATTTGGCACGTCACCTCACGATCTCACATGACAGCCTCTATCCGAATTTTGGGAATCAAGCATTCAACATCTCCATTAATGTGTCCCACATCTACCTCAACGACTTCACGTTCCAAGATTTTAGGGACTTAATGCAAGTGGTACGCAAGGGAAGTCAAAACAGTGAAATAAGGCTTGATAGGGAAGTTCAAGGGCATTTTCGTAATTTCACATCCATAGTTCGGAGGTCTGGTCAACTGGAAAGTTGAAGAGCTCGCCGCAACGAAGATACTGGAAGAAACGGCACCTCAATCCGAGCTACGATTAAAAAGTTATGACCTTTTGAAGTTGGAGAAAATTCCTTGAAGAATGCTGTTTTTTAACCCCGTACCAGAATGGTACAACCAAACCGGTTCGGTGTACCCCAGAATGGGTTCGGTGTACCTGTACGCTGATAAGATTTTTAGAGTTTTAAAAAAGCGGAACTCTTCATATTTTTTCCTATAAATACCAACTTCGGGAGAGTTGTTTTGCAAGACTTTAGAAGACGTTTTTGAGAGTCCAAATACATCTAGTCTTCATATTTTTGAGTCCCAAGGCTCATGTTTTGATTCACACAATTGCCAAACCTTTGTGAATCCTTTTGGTAACCCAAGAACACAACCTTGTGTTTGTTCAAACCTTTGTGGAGAGATCTTTGCAACCGAGGGTTGCGTGTCTTTGCTGAGGGAGTCTCTACAAAGTTTCATGGCTGCGTGTCATTGAGGAGTGCTGCGGTTCTTCCTTTGTTGATTGGAATGAGGTTCATGTGGGTTCACTGCGTGTGGATTCATTGCTACCCTCCTGGAAAGGGATATTTCCAGCCGCCGACTACAGAATCCGATACCTGAGGGTAATTCTTAGTCACTGTATTTTCATTGTAATCCGATTGTAAGCCGTTTTCTTACAAATTATAGTGAAAATAAAAGGTTTTGCCTCTGAGGGGGATTTTTCCTGAAATTGTTTGTTTTTATCCTGCATGCTATATTTTATTTGATAAATCATCTAGATGCATGTCTTAGGGTTTAACTAAAATTTGGGATTGATTAAAATTGGTTTTTATTTGAGAAGTTGCAATATTTCCGCTGTAGCTACTCTCTCAACAGCTGCTGCAGCTGACGTCTCACTCGAAAGAATTTTCATCCAGGTGTCCCTGTGTCTGGACACCTATATATATATATAGAAAGAAAGGAGAGTAGATAGACGGGTCAGAGCCCGAATTTTTTGAAAATATTTTGCAAGTGCATAAATGCTTTATTTTTTTGAAAAATAGTTTTATCTCATATTTAAATTGGTATCCCACTCCCATGAGATACCCCTCACCTCTCCACTAGCAGTGCACTCCTAGCGCATCCCTCTAGACATCCTAGTCAAGCTATCCTGCTAAACTAGTCTATCACAAACCCACTATCAATCCTAGATAGTCCAAACAATGTACTAAGGGCTAAACTTCACCCCAGTCTCAACGCTATGCCATGTTCGTGCATGGGGTGTCTCGCAAAGAGAAATTCAAACAAGGAACCCCCCCGATACACTACTATGCGGCACGGTCGATCGTCGGGATCCGCCAGTCCCTCAGTACAGAAAGATATATATATATATATATATATATATATATATATACACCATAAACATTTATAATATAAGAGCACTAAGGATTAAACTTCTCCCCAGTCTCAACACACTGCCATATTCGTGCGTGGGGTGTCTCGCAAAGCGAAATCCAAACAAGGAACACCCCCGATACACTACTATGCGGCAAGGTCGATCGTCGGGATCCATTAGACCCTAGGCACTCAATTCATCCATTTATATACATATTCATATTTTACCATAACCATCCGGATCTATCTCCCGGACTGAGGATTCATATACAAAGTATTTATCAATACCTTTATTTTTCTCAAAATTTCCCATTTCCCTTTTTATACTCAGGAAATGTAAATATAAAAGCCAATTCATTATCATGAATTGCTTTAACAAATCATATACCTTTTAAAAGCCAATTTTATTATCATAAAAATGATTTCCCTTTATATGTCATCCCATTTCCCTTTTTATACTCAGGAAATGTACCCAAAGCCATTTCCATTATCATGAAAATTCTTTGATCAAATCATGCTTTCACATCCCTTCTTCCATCCGTGAGTGTTACCGAAGCCAAACCTTTATCCCATTTCCCTTTTTATACTCAGGAAATGTAAATTGAAGCCAATCCATTATCATGAATTGCTTCAATAAATCTTAGACCGCCCCTCCGGGTTTCCCCACTGGACGCGCCCCTAAATGGCTATCATCTTCCAGGGACTATCTATACAAGACAACCTGGGAACCTACCAACGTCGAAAAGCGGCCATATTGCCTGCGGGAAAGTCAGGACCACAACCGGAATCCCCTAACCAGCACAGTAAAACAAATGCCCATATGGCCTAGGGACTATATCCAACCTGCTAAACAGCCAGGAAGGCTTCATCACAACGCGCGCAACTTCCCTTATGGTAGCGATTTAGGGAGGTGTTTATAATCCATAATTTATTAATTATGAAAAATATTTCTCATTCCATTTTGAAAATATTCATTTTTATATTTTCAAAATCATTTCCATCATAACATATATATATACCTAAATCACACAGTATATACATATCCTATATATTCTTCGTAGAATATATATAAACATCCATAGTGGCCTATAGCATCTAGCGATGACCACTAATCCCAAGGATTCTCTCAAAGAATCATAATCATGCTTTCATATAAGCATGATACTAAATCCAAAGTATTTTCTTACTTCGACAAATAATAATAATAACCTTAATCATCTCTTAAGGATTTATTGGATGTTCCCAACTATACTAATTCACTCTAAGTGAATATACATACATATAAATATATATATATATATATATATATATATATATATATTCCCAAATCCACAAGTCCCTTAGGACATAACCCTCTAATATACTTTAATTTAGAAGGCCCTTAAACTTAATCTCAAAGAGGAGAAATAATAATAATCTCCAAAATCTTGGGCTGAAAACAAGGCACCGGTCGATCGGCCCTAGAGCCCCGATCGACCGCGGGTTGTAAATAAGCCTACGAAACAAAGCAGTAGGCCCTTTCTCCTTGACGCGGTCGACCGCCATAGGGGCGCGGTCGACCGGTCACACCAGGTCTCCCAAAATTAAAATCCTTAAGTCCCTTATCCAACAACCCAAATTCATTTTCGGGGTTTCTAAACTACCCCAAAAATTATCCCGAACATCTATGACATTAATTCTAGCAGTAATTTTTCCAATTCCCGATTTGATTTCCGAGTTGATGATTTCAACCCGGAGCTGTCATCTTGTAAAAATCATATCAAATCGTAGAAAAATCCAAAAAAATATGCAGTCAGCGCCCACACGACCGTATCGAAAAGATATACAACTTTCATGTTTTGGCCAAAAGCTAAATCATTTACCTTCTTGGCCGAAAATGACCCCAAAAGCTACGGGTTACTATTCATCATCTCTCCCAAAATCCCAAACTCCATTTTTCTCCATTTTTGTTGTTTCTAACCTCTCCCAACAACTCAATAAACATCTAATCTGTGTTTTACAACTAACACATCAATTATTTTGGGGTATTATACCATTTATCTTGGATTTGAACCCTAAAATCCATGAAACCTCGATTTGGGCATTTCTCCCAATTAAATTCAATCTTACATCCCATTAACATGGTTTTAATACTAGAAATCATTAAGAGTTTACATTACATCAATTTGTAAACTCACATACAACTTTTACCCAATTTATTTTAAGGGTTTTAACCCTAAAATTATGTTTATACCAAATGTGATATGAGAGGATTGCACAAAATGAAATAAAACAAGTAAACACTTGCCTGGATGATGAAATCCGACGACCTCGAGTCGAATCCGGCGGAGTTTGGTCCGAATCTCCCTTTTTCACTCCACTTTCTTTCTTCCTTCCTCTCTCTTTTCTCTCTTCTTTCTTCTCTTTTCTCCCTCTCTCCCTCTTTATAAAGAAAGAAAAAGGGTTTAAACCCAAAAACGACTCGTTTACCCAATTACGAGTTACTTTTACCTCTAAAATAACCCGGAACTCAATTTCGACAATCGGACACTCTTTTCCGACTATCTCGGACATTTCGAGACTCGTGGAGCAGTCGAAATTTCCATCCGAGGTACTTGACCGCAAATCACTATTCTAACCCAAAATAATTAAATGCGGGTTTTCAACAACAAATCTTACATCTTTTGTCGCTATACTCCACGGAGACATATAAATAAAATATTTCGACCTATATGGTCCCAAAATAATTTATAACACCCTTCGAAAATCATTAAATCCTCAAAAATCCCAAAATTACTATTTCGAGAAATTCTCCAAATTTCAAATTGTACTTAATTATTGAATTTAATTGTCTCCAAAAGGACGGGTTGTTACAGCGTTGTTATGATTATATAGATTTTGATGGGTAAAAGCTATGGATAAAGGATGGTTGTCAAATTTTAATTTCACTCCAGAGTTTTGGCAGCATAACCATAGGAAAAAGTATCCCTATGTACCCTTCAATGGGGGATTATATGCTATTTTATATCTTGACAAAAGGTGAGCGTTAGAGAGAGAGAGCCTGGAGGAGGAGGAACTGGATAGGAAGATCCAGTGTAACAGGAGGATCTAGCTGATCAGGTGGTCGTAAAAGGTATAAGAATCTCTATTAGCTCAACTTCTACGTAAAACATTAGGTTAAAACTTTACAGGTTAATACTTCTCTACAGAATAACATGTTTCTTATGTAGATTCCACTCCCAATTCATCATCTTTTCTGGTTGAACCTTCACATCAGGCATGACCCCTCTAGTACTTGATCGTGCCTCCATAAAGATTGCTCAAATAAAAAATTCGTAGTGCTGAGGCCATCTTGGGTCTAAGGACAAGAAGACGAGGGACGATGTTGATGCTAAAATGAAGAATGTGGTTGATTTGGAGAAGAGGGACAATGTTGAGGCTCGAAAGAATGCTAAATACTCTATCAAAAGTCAAGCTAATGCTGATGCTACCGCTATTGCGACAAGGGTGAGGGGAGGGCAGTTGTTTCTACTGATAGGACACCGTTCTATAATAAGAGGCCAATGGATGGTTTCACGCCTCAACATAGTTCCAAACACTAAAAAACCAAAGCCTATTGGAAAGGGTCAAGATTCTCTAGGCGCCTGCTCCGCACTTAGTTCGAGGTGTGGGATCATCTACTCCTTATAGCGAAGTGGACCCATTCACTCTAACCCCGATTACCTGATCACATTGGAGAAGCTAAAATCTGATAAAAAATTATCTTTTTTTATACAGACAATACTGCTGATGTGGTTGACTATCACGAGTATGTAAAACCCCGTATTTTTATGGATATTTAAATTGGGTTAAATAAATTTAAATTGAAAATTTTATTTGGAATAAATTAAATATTAATTAATGTGACTTTAGTATAATTTAATAGTATAAATTAAAATGTATATTCTTGAGAGAATAAGAAATATAAATTATAGAATATTTTAGTATGTCGTAAGTGAGAAAAATGATAATTATTTATTACTTAGTCGAGACGAACATTTAAGATATGCCAGGACTAACTATGAGCATTATGAAGTAAGAATAATATGTTAAACCCATATACACATTTCGATTGCATAGAACTATCCCGAAGGGTCTGAATAGTTAGAAAACTATATTTGGGCATATGTATAGGGTCTAGGGTCATTTCTGGATCGACCCGGTAAGTGAAAAGTCAATTTTTGACCTTTTGATTTCCAGCTCATGAAGAGATATGGGATTATCTACTTGAAAACCAACTCTTTGGCTAATCAAATGGGGAATTGAAAAATTAAAGTGAGAGGAAACCAAAGGAGAGAAAGTGTGAGAGCTTTTACAACAAAAGTGAAGAGTTTCTCAAGGAGGTGAAGGGTCTTAGAGGAGGAACAACACATAGAGCCACCTTACACCACCACCATACACCGTCGAAATTTTGGAAGAAAAAGGAGGAGTAACTCACATCATCTTCTTCAAAGGAAATTCATAATCATCTTAAGAATGAAGTTGTTTAAACTTGATTAATTATGAGTTTGTAGAAAACACATGCTAGATTATAGGATGTTTGGATAAAAACTTATGTTTAGGAAGTTTTGATTTGAGATAATATCATTTGAGATTATTGAACTCATGATTAGGATTATATATTTCATTAATGATTTCGAATTTTGATAAAAGTATGTGATTCAATTGGATACTGAACTATCTAAATAGAAATGAATTGAACTCATACCAATCCAAAAGTCAAATGCATGTGAAATCATTTTAGTAAATGACGAACATTGTATGTTGATTTAGGTCTGTTTTAAGAAAAAATTGGAGGTGTGCACACGAGTTCCCATATGAAATTATGTTTAGAACAACTTTTCAGTTTTTAGTTTCTTCAAAATCAGATAAAAAAAAGTCTCAAATCGGCATTTTATATTTCTGGAAAGAATGTAACTTTATCGACAAAAAGGATTATTGGGAATTAAATTATAATTCGGGCCTATTATAATTATTCAAAGTTTTGGACCACTAGGTTCGGGCTGAGGGTAGCTACTAAAACAATTAATTAATTACTTAAATTCCTTCGGTCAGTAAAAAATGTTAGGAATGATGGAAAATGAGAATAAAATGTGAATGATCAGTTTACGAGATAAATTTGAAATGTACTATATGTATGTATACGATGAGTGGATGCATATATTATGTTGATTTTGATATTATGTGTAATGTCATACCTAGTAACTTGCTATCATGTGAGGTTACGCGTAGTGGGTAATCTTATCTTTGTGTGCCCCTTAGGGAGGATTTGGATTCGTGCCCCAGAACATAGCACTTACGTTGTCATTACCTTGAGAGATGGTAGTGTATTAACGGTCATTTGGATATGTTAATTATGGATGTCATCCTTATGGTTTTAAGGATTATTTTTTACTTCATTATATGTTATCATTTTATAGGTTGAGGTGTCACACCTAGCCTTAGTACTTAATTTTGTACGTGAGGTACATAGGGACTAGATATCAAAGTATGCATGCATCGCGAGTTTGATCGTTTAGATGCCGTATTCGTATATGTATATATTAGATAGTGTAATCTATATATATACATACACTTTTAATAATCTACTCTATTGTGTGTTGTAGAAGTGATTATTGAGAATGTTTAAAATATACTTTAAGTATGTGAACCTAAGTGGTTAAAATAATGAGAATAAAATTATTAGTAAAGTAAGATAATATTAAAGTATCGTATGGGAGATAAAGATGGGTTCAGAGATTTATATAAATTAATAAGAATTAATCGAGTGGTCTATAATTAGTTAGGTGGGTAGCTTAACTAGGAAGGAGTATTAGAGTACGTTAGGTGTGAACATTAAGTAAGAGGTGAAGACTCATGTGAGAGTACGCATATATAATACGGATATTTACATTAGTCATAATACACAATTTTAAACACTTATTAAGTATTTTTAAAACGTTTTCAGGGCTCTGACCTGAATCAAATCTATCTTTGGAAAATATTTTAGGTTTCCAGCCATAGGTACACCCAGATTAGGAGATTCATTTTAGACTTGACGTGCTACAGTGTTGTGCATGCCGCAAGACCTCGAGCTTAGACGTATATCATTCTTGCCATATACCTTATGATTCTGTATTTCCATTCGATCCTGTTTACTCGTTATCTAGACTTTACATTTGATTTTTAGTATTATCTTTATAACAGCCTATTTGTCTCGGTATTATACTCGACTTGTATGAAGATTTGGATTTCGAGGTGTTACTCGATTATTATTCTATTCAGTTTATTGTGGTCAATATTATTTGTGTTATTCATTATTCTTTTGTTTAATTACTATTATCCTCTGTTAATTTAAATTGGCATTCGGCTTATTAGGATATTTAGTGATTAAAAAAAAGTTTTTCGACAGCGATGCTAAGAATGGACCATTTATGAATCTGATTTAATTGAATAATATATTGATCACCTAATATTTTAATTATCGGGGTGTCATAGATAGTATTAGAGCATCAGGTTCTAGTATCACTAGGAATCTATGCGGACTTACTACGTTTCAACATAGCGTCCTTTGATATAAAGCCTTATATTAGGACTGTTGCTTTCATAATCTGAAAATTATGTCTTCAGCTTTAGTGATAAAAATAGGTAGTAGATTTATGAAATTCTCTATCTTTTTAGATGCCTCTCAGACGTGCACCAAGGGTTGGGGCAGCACAGCCAGGGCCGTAGCAGGCTTTAACATAGGGAAACCTTACAATTGCAGACATTGCCGCCATTGTTGCCCAAGCTGTAAACACAACAGTGAATGCTCATGCTCAATAGGCACCTCAGGCGCCACTTCAGTAGCAAACGGTGGCACCTGGCCAAGGGTAACAATTCCCAACTGCATGGGAGAGATTTCGTGATGCCTTTATGAAATGCCACCCTTTGGAGTTTTAGGAGAGTTTCGATGTAGTAACAACTTGAAAATAGAATAAAGATATCCAAAAGCATTTACATATGTTTGAATGTACTAATACATAGAAGAGAATACTATTTACCTTCAATCTAGTAGGGGAAGCACAACAATGGTGGGAATCAATCACCACTATACATAAGTGAGATGCAATGATTATTCAGGAGTTATGGTCGCGATTTGACCGTAAGTACTTTCCTCCTCTCGTTCAAATTGAAATTTGGCAAAAAATTCTTAACATTTCCCAGGAAGGGAAAAATGTGGTAGAATATGAAGAGGAATTCATACGCACGGCCGCCTTTATGATTGATGTTTTTAATATAGAGGCTAAGAAATAAGAGCATTTTGCAGAGGGGTTGACTTGAAAAATTCGACAATATTTGCTGGGTAATCCAACCTTGGTGACTTACTCAGATGTGGTCAATGCAGCCCTATTATATTGTGCTGATCACCATTTGCACGTGAAGGGGAATAATAGGAGTGGGGAATCTATCAAGCCAAGAAAGACGGGGTTTAGTAACACCAATAAGAGTTATAAGAATAAAAAAAATTAGGGAGAGAAAAATTCGTAGGCAGGGGATTATGCTAAGCAACTTCATTCAGGAGGATTTAGATCTGGACAATATGGCTTCAGAAACGGGCATCAGGGCCAAGGGAATGGTGGTAAGGGCCAATAGATCCGAAGTCAGCATGGCCAGAAAGGAGACTAATTTAAGTTCTTTATTTGTGGAAAGTATGGCCACAAGAATCAGGATTGTCCTGATAAGGGTAAGTTTCCTCAACAGCACGGTGTTCATCCAGAATCATATAGGGTTATTTTTTCCACTGCCCTCCCAGTGCCTATAGTCGATTCATCTTTGCCTACCATTCCAGTAGCTCCATGGAAACAGGAACAACTCCAGTATGGGCGCATGTATAATGTTAATCTGGCCTTAGTCCCATTGGTACCACTTGAAGTTGAGGGTATGTTTCTTATTCATGGGACTATGGGGTGTATTTTATTTGACACTGGGGTGTTAAATTAATTTATTGCAACTATATTTTTTCGGTCCATAGGGCTCTTAAATACGGTTGATAGTACCATTACTTATGTAGACTCGCTTTTGGACAGTGGGTTACTAATTTACTTTATCTGTCAGAATGTGAGTATGGAGATCGGGAAATTGATATTACCTCCCGATATGCTTGTGTTAGACATGTCAGAGTACGACACTATTATTGACATGGACTGGTTAGAATCATATACAATACATATCGATTGTTTGAGTAGGAGTATTATTTTTGCTATTCTGGTCCAGGAGATGTTTCTAGTGGAGATGCCTCACCTCGTCGGAGGATCGTCCACTCATTTATATTATTTAGAGGAGAAAAGATTATGGGAGTTATAATATCCCTTGATTTAATATCGATAGTCTATGAGTTCGTTGATGTATTTTAGGAAATTCCAGGGTTGTCGCCTAGTCGAGAGATTTATTTTGTTATTAACATAGTACCAGGAACTTGACCGATAGCTTGTGCGCCATACCGTATGGATTTGACTGAGATGAGAGAGCTTTTAGATTATATTGAGTAGATTTTTGGGAAGGGTTTCATCCATAGGAGTACTTATCCTTAGGGTGCTCCCGTTCTATTTGTAGGGAAGAAGGATGGATCTCTTCAGTTGTGCATCGACTAGAGGGAGTTGAATAAGGTCACGATACAGAATAAATAAACATCTCCACGTATCGACAATTTTTTTAATCAACTTAGGGGAGACACTTACTTCTCTAAGATCGATTTGAGATGAGTATATCATTAGTTGTTCATCAGGGAGCAATATTTTCCTAAGAGTGCATTTTTGTCATGATATGGCCGGTCTTATAAGTTTAGGGTTATGTCCTTCGGGCTAACCAATGCTCCAAAAGTTTTTATGGACTTCAGGAATTAGGTATTCAGGGACTTTCTAGACCAAGTTCTCATTGCCTTGATTGATGATGTTTTGGTTTATTCTTGGACTAAGGAGGATTATGAAAAGCATTTGTGTATGGTTCTGCAGACACTTCGTGAACTCCAATTATATGCTAAGTTCAAGAAATGTGGGTATTGTCTTCGAGGGGTACAATTCTTAGGTCACATTGTCACTAATAATAGAATAGAAGTAAATGCGAGTAAGCTATCTATGGTGAGGGAGTAGGGAGAGCCAATGACACCGATCGACGTTCGCAATTTCTTGGAGTTAGTCGGTTATTACCGTTGATTTATTCGAGGATTTTGTAATTTTATGGGTCCATTAAAAAATTTGACACGCAAAGGGTTACCATTAAAATGGAATAACTCTTATTAGTTAGCTTTTGACGAGCTAAAGGATAAATTGACTTCGACACCCGTACTTGCATTGCCCAGGATAGGGGTAGAATATCTTCTATTTATCTATGCGTCCTTATGAGGACTTGGGGGTCTACTTCAGCAAGAGGAAAAATATATAACATATGTTTCCTTAAATCTTAAACCACATGGGAAGAATTATCCTACGCATGACTTGGAGTTAGTAGAGGTTGTGTTTGCATTGCGAATATGGAGACATTATCTTCTGGGGGAGAAATTTCATCTTTTCACAGATTATAAGTCATTGCAGTATTTGTTCACACAAAAATATCTGGATATGCGATAACTCTGATGGATTGAATTTCTGAAAGGCTATTAGTTTGAGATACAGTACCATCCGAGGAAGGATAACATAGTAGCAGATGTATTGAGTCAGAGGCCGGTTGAAGATGTAGTTGAGATATGGAAGGCAAAATGGAAAGAGCCGGGACAATAGGATTCCGTTGTTAGATCCTTTATGTTTGCTACGACCATCAATCCCTAGATTGTTATTAGAGTTGTGAAGGCTCAAGAAGTAGACTTGTTTTGTTAAGAGAAATTTCATTAACTTTTAGCTGAAGGAGATGGATCTTATTTTATGGGATCAGATGGAGGTTTGCGCTTCAATGGTAGACTCATTGTTCCTAAAGGGGAAGAGTTGCATCATGAAGTAATAACATTATCACATAGTTCTCGCTTTATAGTGCATCCTGAAGGAGATAAGATATACTAGGATATGCACCAATAATATTAGTGGAGCGGGATGAAAAGGGACATCGCTTAATTTGTCTCAAAGTGCACCACATGTCAGTTGGTGATGGTGGACAACCAGAAGCCAGTTGAACTTTTATAGTCGCTAGAGATTCTTGTTTGGAAATGGGAGAGTATTTTTATAGATTTTATCACTGGGTTACCTATTTCTCAGCGAGGTCATGATTCCATATGGATGATCGTGGATCGGTTGAATAAATTAACCCATTTTCTGCCAGTGAGGATAGATTATAAGATAGTATGGTATGCTCAGTTGTTTATTGTCGAGATAGTGATAATACACGGAGTTCCGATCGATATCATATCCAATAAGGATAAGATTTTTCTCTCTATTTTGACAAAGTTTTCAAGAGGCTATGGGTACGTAATTGCATTTGAGTATAGCCTATCATCCACAGAAGGACGGGCAGAATGAGCAAACCAATCAAATGCTAGAATACATGTTGAGGATGTGTATCTTAGATTTTAGAGGAATATGGGGATATTATCTTCCATTGATGGAGTTTGAATATAATAACTCCCATTAGTTCACTATAGGCATGGAACCTATCGATGCACTGTATGGGAGACCTTGTCGTTCGCCTGCTTATTGGTTAGAGGTAGTGGACTACAAACTCCTCGGTCCATAGGTCGTTCAAGAGACTTATTCCAAGATTGAGTTGATCCAGAGTCGTATATGGATAACTCAGGATAGATAGAAAATTTATGGCGATGCTAATAAGACGTTTAAGGAGTTAAGCATGGGATATAGAGTATTGATTCGAGTAATCTCCTATAAAAAGGGTTATGAGGTTCGATAAGAAGGGGAAATTAACACCATGGTATGTTGGGACATTTCCTATAATAGAGAGGATTGGACCAGTATCTTATAGACTTGGATTTTTGGATCATTTACATTATTTTCATGATGTGTTTCATGTTTCCTCCTTGCGATGATATAATCGGGATGACTTGTCATGCAACCATATTGCACTTGAGGAGATTGATCTACAACTAAATAGTTCTTATGAGGAGAGATCAATTACTATTTTAGATCGTAGTGAGAGATGTTTGAGGTCAAAAGTAGTCCCCTTAGTCCCCGTTCAGTGGGGTCATCGTAATATTATCGAGTCGATGTGGGAACGCGAGAATGATATGCGTGAGAAGTATCCAAAATTTATTTTGTGAGGTATTTTTGTTTTTCTAGATTTCGGGATGAAATCCCGTTATTAGAGGGAAGTATATGTAATACTCCGTATTTTTGGGGATATTTTAATTGGGTTAATTAAATATAAATAGCAAAATTTATTTAGAATAAATTATATATTAATTAGTGTGACTTGATTTAATATTTAATATTATAAATTAAAATATATATTACTGAGAGAATAATTAATATAAATTATGGAATATATTATAGTGTCGTAAGTGAGATAAATGGCAATTATCAATTATTTAGCCGGGACGAACATTTAAGATATGCTAGGACTTAATAGTCGCATTATGAAGTAAGTATAATATGTTGAGCCCATATAGTCATTTTAGCCATGTAGAAGTGTTCTGAAGGGTCAAAATAGTCAGAAAATTATATTCGGGCATATATATAGGGTCTCGGGTCATTTTTGGGTTGATTCGGGATTTTCAACCCATGAAGAGATACGGCATTAGCTACTTGAAAAACTGCTCTTTGCCTAATAAAATGGGGAATTGAAAACTTAAAGTGAGAAAAAACCAAAGGAGATAAAGTGTGAGATATTTTACAACAAAAGTGAAGAGTTTCTCAAGGAGGTGAAGGGTCTTAGAGGATGAGCAACACATAGAGCCACCTTACACCACCACTATACACTGTCAGAATTTTGGAAGAATGAGGAAAAGTAACTCACATCATCTTCTTCAAAGGAAACTCATAATTATACTAAGAAGAAAGTTGTTTAAACTTGCTTAATTATGAGTTTGTAGAAAACACATGCTCGATTATAGGATGTTTAGATAAAAACCTATGTTTAGGAAGTTTTGATTTGAGATAATATCATTTGGGATTATAGAACTCATGATTAGGATTATATATTTTATTTATGATTTCAAAATTTGACAAAATCACGTAATTCAATTGGAGATTAAACTATCTAACTAGAGATGAAGTGAACTTATACAAATCCAAAAGTCAAATGCATGTGAAATCATTTTAGGAAATGACGAACATTGTATGTTGATTTTAGGTCTGTTTTAAGAGGAAATTGGTAGCATGCCCATGTGTTCTTGTATAAAATCATGTTCCGAACAACTTTGTAGTTTTAAGTTTCTTCGAAATCTGATCAGAAAAGCCTCAAATCAGCATTTTATATTTCTGGGAAGAATGTTTTAACTCTCTTGTCATCTAGCTTATGATTTAGTATATTCATCAGCGCAATTTGGTCATTGTCTAGACTTTACATTTGATTTTTAGTATTACCTTTATGCCAGCTGATTTGTATCGGTATTGTACTTTTCTTGTATGAAGATTTGGATTTGGATGGGTTACCCGATTATAATTTAATTAGTTTATTGTGGTCATTATTAGTATGATGGTTGTGTTATTCATTACTCCGTTGTTTAATTATTATTATTATTATCTTTTAATTAAAATTGACATCCAACTTATTAGGATATTTAATGATTAAAAAAAATATTTTTCGACCGTGATGCCAAGAATGGACCATATACGAATCATGTTTAATTAAATAGTAGACTAATCACCTAATATTTTAATTAGCGGGGTGTCACGGACTATGCCTCTAATTTTAAGTTTTTTGGTTGTTTTAACGCTAATGAATTGTGAATTATGGTGCAAAACCGTATGCTAGTGGTAAGTTCTCAACTCGACTTATACTTTCTACATTATGACGAATTATGATTTTTAATGTGTTCGTATCTTTGTCATCTTTCAGATTGCAATGGGTGCTTCCATTCTGAGGTAGAAAGTATCTTTATACTAGAATGATCATGATAATGTGAAAGTAGCTTCATGTCAAAGGAGTTGAAGGTTGTCAAAGTCAATTATGACAAGGTCCGTGTTGAGCCTAAATAAAAATATTATCATCTCATAGTGAACGTTGAAACTTTGAGCCCGACTGAGGAGGAAAACATAAAGATGAAAGAGCATATCAACACCTACATTGTGAAGCTCAAGAGTTCAGATGAAATGATTGGTAAGGGGTTTGAGTATCTTCAAAAATCGAATGATTCTCTAAAGTTAGCCAATGGATATCTTGAGAAGGCCACTGCTTCTCTTGCCCACGTTGAAGAAGAACATGCCAGGAAGTATAAGTCCCCTGTCGAGCACAACATTCACTTGGTGATTATCTTTATGGAACCCTATAATAGGATGAAAAATAGGGACATCAAACATTACCCCGATATTCTTGAGATCATTCAAGATTGGGGGGAGATAATGATGAGGCTAAGGCTTTGGTCATTGAGATGGAGGCAATGATAGTGGATGTTGTGGAGGACCAGCTTGAGGCCACAGTTGACCTGATCACTGCCATTGATGTCCTCCTCGTTAGTCTTGAAGATGTTCTAATGGCTATAGGTAATGTTGGCCATATTCCAGAGGCCTAAGGTTTTTTTGTTCAACTTCAATAGTTGTTCTTTTATTTTTGAAGTTTTCAAACATTTAAAACAATTACCTATTATGCATGTTTTAACTCTCTTTGTTTGCTTATCGATTAAAGTCTACGTTGTTCATGATATTTTTTATATGCATCAAAGTTTTTTGGGGTTATGGAAGTATTTCTTAGCCTTTTTGATTGCGTTGTTGGATCATGTCACCATAATTTAGGCATACCATCTCCATAAAGATGAATTGTATTGGTTTTCCAATTAAATAAGGTATGTTCTCAGTTCTTATTTTCACAATCTCTTCAAAATATTTTTTGCACTCAAAGACGTGCATTAATAAATTGGGTTGGATTTAGTCCATATGTTCTTAATTTTTAAGTAGTGAAGGACATGATTTTGATTAATTGGGTTGGCTTGATCTGACCTGACCAAAATTTGGTGTAGTCAAAGACGTGTATTGAAATATTAGGTTGACGTTAGTTGACCTGATCTAAGATTTTTGAGTAGTCAAGGACATGCTTTTGGTCAACTGTGTTGTCTTAAGTTGACTGTGACACCCCTCCCATTAGAATCCTGGGTTATCAGTCCATTATTAAATTAAACAATAATCATTAATGGTTTCATTATTAGCATCACTGTCAAAAACCAATCTATTTGACTAATACCCTATCTGTCCAGTGTTAAAATTTGAATCTTTATTATTAGCAGGCAATAAATTGAACTATTAATTCACATTCACCATTCCAGTAAACATAGTAATAATGATAAAACCACGAGATAAATAAATGTGTCTGCAATAAACACACCAGATTGAAATCCAAATACAATCATCCATAATATAAAACCAAATCTAACACTTGAAATGAAATAAAAGTACATTGTCTCTGGAAATAGCCACTAGCTAGAGATGGGCGACATGCCCGAATGAGATAAAGAAATGATAAATAGGAAATAATAAATGTGGAGGCGTATACTACCAAGGTCCTGTAACGTCCACAACAGCTGCAACACGTCAAATGTGAAGGAACTCCTAAGCGTGACATCCCTGTGGGTGGGCCCCTAATTTTTTTTTATAAAAATAGATTTGAAACGCAGAGCCCAAGTAAAATAATTTGAAAATATTTTCAAGTATTTAAAATGCAATAAGAGTAGATATTGCATACATGATAATTCCACGTGCTCTCACTTGATATCCTCACCTCTCAACTATTTGTGAATGCCTATCATATTCTCTTAAATCATCCTAGTCATGCTACCCCGCCTAACTAATTTGAACCAAGTCTCTTCCTACATACTAACTCGTTGTGCCCCCCTATATTTCTCATACAATACATTACCAAATTCCCAATGTCTTTTAGCTAATTTTTAATTGCCCAACAGATATTTAGTTTCCATACACTTGGGTTATTTTATATATCACTATCTACCTCATTTACTAATGCACACATAGTAAAATAATTCACACGTATATATTTATACACTACTCTTATCATATATACGAATACGACATCCCTAGACTGAGACATGTGATGCATTTATACTCTACTATTGAGTCCTGGTACATAACGTACTAAGTAAAGGACTTCCGATTCGGAATCACTCTTGAACCGTAAAGTTATAATTCACATAAATCGGAGGCGAACATAGTTATAATCCTTTGGTCTATGCACACACCTAACGCATCCAAATGACCGGTCCCACTATCATAAACATGAGTAGTGATCAATCCTTATGTTCTATATTCTGAGGTACAAGTCTAAAATCCCCCAAGATGGCTCATCAGGATAAAACCGTCCACGACGTGGAACCTCCCGTGATAGCAAGTAGCGTAGGTATGTTCATTACACATAATAAATCAACCAATAGGTATTCACACCACCCATATATATATATATATATATATATATATATATATATATAAGAATAGGTATACACGTAACCTATAATATATCCCATACGTAGCATATAAACCTCGAATATTCTATGAATCATTAATTTACGATAATACCTCTCATCGTATAATCCCGAGTATTTTTCCACTACTTAAAAGGTTACCAATTATTCCTTAAGTCAATTCAATAGATACCTCACTCATACCCTATTGGCCTAGGTCATACGCTTCCCCGATTCTCCGTGACACGATATAATTCTCGAAATTAGTTTTTTATTACCCAATTATACCTAATTAACTTTAGACCTAAATTCCCTCATGCGACTAATTCTCAATCCCAACGTTGGCCTACTAATAATTAAAATATCTCCCATTATATTTTCAAAATTACAAGAAAAATCAACCCAATCGATTCCCACGAGTTCTAAGAAAAAAAGGGGAAAAATTGTCCAATTCTGGGAAACCGAATCGATTTGGCCTTGGTCTGAATCGATTCGCTGTAACAAGTATCGTCTTCTTTCCTTAACTCTTACAGGATTTCACCATTTTCAAACCTCTAAATCTCCATGAGACAATCCCAAACTCCCAACCAAGTATACCAAACATCATAGTAACCCATATAACTGATTTCTAACGTAATAGATTCATTAATTCATCTATCAGCACCTTTAATTTGAATTAATTCAATAATAATTCCAAAAAATCCTAGATTATCAGTTTTGTTAAAGAACGTCAATAAGAACCCTGATTCTTCACATATCCATACTACAAATTCATCAAATTTGCTCTACATGCATAAGGGATTAAACCTAACATTATTCCTACACAAGAACATGATTTAAATCTTCCAAATTTACACTAATACTAATATATTCATGATATTAATCATCCTACACTAACATGGATGGTATATATATTCACAATTTAGCAAGATAAATGCTTGCCTCAATTAGTAGGTCTAAATCTCTGCAAAAGAATGGCGTAGTTGGTTACCTTTCCTCCTGATCTACGTTATGGTGGTGGTTATGGTGCAAAACGGTGTGGGAATGCCCTGGGAATTCCTCTCCTTACTCCCATAGTAGCCTCTCTGTGATTTTCTAACTCTAACCCTAGCTCCCTCATCTCATATGATGATATAAACATGTAATTTTTGTAGGTCCCTTTTTCCCAAAAATCCAAAAGACCAAAATATCCCGTTGGGTGTCGGTGTGGCCTAAAAATGCTCCGGGATCCAAACCAAATCGCCGAGTACACTTTTCTGACTATTTTTACCCTTTCGGACTTATTGGCACACTCGGAGTAAATATTTGGATGACCCATATTTAAATTACATCTTTAACTCATAAATTTAAGTCCCGACACGACTGACACGTGTGTAGCGACTAAATTTCTATAATTGTCATATTTCTCACTCAAGACAATCATAATACATTCTTATTAATTTATTACTCATTCACTAACTAATATCCAATATAAATAAATATTAACCATTGTCTCGCTAATTAATATTTATTTTAACATGGATTAATTTATTAATCCTAATATAAAAATCATTAAAAATATGAGGTGTTACACTGACCTGCCCAAAGGCTTTAGTGAAATCAAAGACATGCACTAATCAATTGGGTTGTTTTTAGCTCAACTGATTTGAGATTTTCTATCAGTAAAAAATGTTCTTTATTTGTACCTTGAGATGTCTTTGGTCTAATACTCTTTCCCACCTCTTTGAAAAAATTTGAAATGAATGATAGCAAGAATTTGATAATCATAAAACTGAAATTGGGGTAACAGGTATTCTCATATAATAACTTATAGTCCGATAAGTATTTATAACTTCCCACTGCATTTCTTCGTCTTTAATAACCAAAATACTTCTGAATGATAATACTTCTTGAGGTTCTCAGAGTTCCAAGGATTTTTGAACAGTTTCGATTCAAGAGTTTCAATCTGATAAGTACCGGGTAGTACGAATTTAGCCACATGGTAGGGACCATGCCAATTTTTTTTCTAAATTGTTGCATTTCTGTGTGAAATTCTTCAAGATGTAGTCCCCTTCCTTGAGTGTAGAAGATTTGTTTATTTTTTTGTAGAATTTTTCTTTTTGGTATTGATTGGATGCTACCTTATGTGTTGCTTCCTCCCTGACTTCATCTACATGGTCTAGATCCAATTATCTTGTAAAATCACTCTTGGGGGAATCGAAGTTGAGGACCCATGGCGTGGGAGGTAAAACTTAAGTGGGAATAAGGCTTCACAACCAAAGGTTAACAAGTAGGCTTTTTATCCAGTGAATATTCGCGATGTTGTCCTCTCGGCATACAACACACTTTGTAGTTCATTTATATAATTTTCCTTGGCTAACTCCAGCAGCTTCTTTATTCCATCTAGCAAAGTTTGATTCGTGGCCTTTGTCTGTCCATTGCCTTAGCGAGGAGCTGGTGATGAATGTAATTTTCTTTATTTTTACCTTATTGCAACACTTTTTACCCTCATCATTGTCAAACTGGGTGTCATGGTCAGTAATAAAAGCGTGGGGGATCCCCTACCTATTTATCACATTTTCCATATAAACTCGGAGAACTTTGCAAAGGTAATTTCTATGAGTGGTTTAGCCTCCACCCACTTTGTGAAATAATCTAAATCTAACACAAGATACCTGAATCTTCCTTTGGTATTTGGTAGGGGGCAACCAGATCCATATGCCAAATGGCAAAAGGCTAAGATAATGTGATCGACACCACTTCAACTCCTGGCCTCTTATGTATCACTCCGTATCTCTGGAATTTATCACACTTCTGCATGTATTCTTCATAGTCTTTCCCCATTGCTAGCCAATAATACCTTTGGATGGCTATTCTTTTTATCAATGCCCATCCTACTACTTGAGCGCAACATAATCCCTTATGTATTTATTTGACTAGATTTGGCACTTCCATTGGGTGAATACATTTAATCATTGATACTGTAAAACCTTTTTTTACAGAACTCCCTTATCCACAATGAACTTGGCCACTTTGTATCGAAGTCTTATTGCCTCCTTCTGATTGGTTGGATGAATGCCTTTTTCCAAGTATCTTATAAATGGGTCCATTTAGGATGGGCCCATGGTCAGCTCTAGAAAATATACTTCTTAGATGACAATGATCCTTTGCAACAGCATTTCTAGAGACATAATTCTCCTCATATTGGCCCTGGTGGATGTTGCCATATGAGCTAATGTGTCTGCTCTTGTATTTTTATTTTTGGGGATTCTAATCATTTAGAGTTCTTTTAGTTTTGGCAATAAAAATTTCACCCTTAAAATATATTTTAGCATGTTCCCTTATCTTCCTTCATACTCTCACAACACATGGTTTACCACTAACTATGAGTCACTGTGATCTATTATTTCTTCGGTTCTAGTGATGCAGCCAATTCTAATCCAATAATTAAAGCCTCGTATTCTGATTCATTATTGGATGCTTCAAATTTGAAGTGAATATCATATTATATATCATCTCCATTAAGTTTATTGATTATCAGACCAACTCTGCTACTGCTTGCACATGATCATTCGTCCTCGAATATCTTCAACACTGGCAACTCATGTTCAAAATCTCTTTATACTAAGGAACTGTCTATAAACAGTTTTGTATAAAACTCATCCAATCACCTTTATTCAAATGAGGACTTTACTAATCTTTGAATTTGCTCAGCTGGAGTTGTATTAGGTTGCTCGGCTGGTCTTTGGATCTACTCGACTGGGACAACAGTTTCTACTTCAACTAGCTTTTTCTCCTCATATCTGAATTTTCCATTGAAATCTGCAATGGCCTGGCCTTTGATAGCAGTCATTATCTCATATATAATTATATATTCACTTAACTCTATTGCCCACGCCATCAACCTACCAAATTTCTCATGTTTGTGGATGGTTTTGCCGAAGTGGGAGATCAGTGTAGACCACTATAGAGTGGGCTTTGAAATATGTCTTTATCTTCCTAGATTCCACTACTAAAGCTAGAGCCAATTTATTAATTTTGGAGTAACTTATTTTTTTATGAATAAAGGCTTTGCTCATGTAGTTTGCCGACTTTTGGACCCCTTTATCACATCTGATTAGAGCCGAGCTAACTATTGACTCCAAAACCACAAAATACAAGTATAGTTTTCCCCTAGGATTGGACTTGAGAGCAATAGGGATGATATTAGGTCCCTTTCCAGATCTAGAAAAGCATCCTGGCATTATTTCATCCATTCAAAAGAGTTTTTAATCACTTTGAAGAATAGGAGGCACTTATATGTGGCTTTGGAAATAAATATGTTAAAAGTTGCCACCTAGACTGTTAGGCTTTGGATTTCCTTCTTTATCTTAAGAAGATGCATATTCATCAATTCCTAGACCTTTTTAGGGTTTACCCCTATGACCCTTTGGTTAAACATAAAACCCAAACATTTTCCAGCCTTAACTCTGAACATACAGCTTGATGTATTTAACTTCATCTGATATTTTTCCAGCTCTTTTAAGGTCTCGTCGAGGTCTTTTATGTGGTTGTATTCTTTTACGCTCTTGGTCAACATGTCGTCCATATAAACTTCCATATTCTTCCCAATTCTCTTCTTAAATACCTTGTTCACTAGAATTTGATAAGTGTCACCTCCATTTTTTTAGTGTAAAGGGCATAATATTATAACAAAATATACTTTGGACAGTGATGAATGAGGTATTCTCTTTGTCTTATGGCTTTATTTTAATCTGATTATAATGAGAATACACAACTACATTACATCCACCAATTGATCAATTCGAGGCAAAGGATAATAATCTATAGGCATGGCTTATTTAAATCTATGAAGTCCACACACATCCGTCATTTGTCATTTTTCTTCAATAACATTACTATATTTGTTAACCAATTGGTATACATCACATATTCAATGAAGTCAGAATTCTTCAACTTGGAGGCTTCTTCTTAAATTTCCATGTTCTTATCCTCTGAGAATACTTGGCTTTTCTATTTTCGTTATTTAGATTCCTTGACTATGTTGAGCTCATGATTGATAATGGATGGATCAATTCCAGGCATGTCTTTATGGATCCAAGCAAATACACTTTTCCTAAATCGTAAAATTTTGACAGTTGCTTTTAGAGGACAAGATCCATGGACAAGTCGATTTGGGTTATCCTTTTAGGGTGCTCATCGTCCAGGATTACTGGCTGTGTTTGCTCAGTTACTTTTCCAGTTATTAACTTATCTCCATCTCAAGGATCTAACATCTTGATCTAATAAGTTTAAGCTAAGTTCTTCCTTATTTTCTCATCAGCTGAAGCGCAGTAGGATTCGCGTGCTTCTACTTGGTTTTCTTTCACTATTCCCACACTAAAATTAGTGGGAAACTTCATACATTGATGAACAGTTAAGGATACAACCTCAAATTTCTTTAGACCCACTCTTTTAAAAATAATACTATATGCCGATGAGATGTTCTTGTCAAGGATGAAGAATCTCATCGTCTCAGTTCTACATGGTGGCCAATTTTTTATAATGACTTCTATCTTCATTGTACCCAATAAGTATACTTTTCACTTGAGAGTCTGATCAGAGGATGATATTATGCCTCCAATTTTATTTCGGACAACTTTAGCCTTTTGAAAGAGTAATGGAACAACACATTTATATAACTTTCGTTGTCTACCAGGATTCTTTTTACGTTTCTGTCATGGATCATCATAGTTATTAATTAGTGGATCGTCTTGAGGAAATAATAACCCTTAAACTCCGTATCTAGAAAGTCATATTATAAGTCAATCATTGGCAACCTTACGAGGTTGGATATCTGCTACTATTGCTGTGTCAATCTCGGATCTCTCCCCTTCTCCAGATTGGGGGGAAAAAGAAGGAGGGAGAAGGTCTCATGCCCTCTTCCTCTAGGAGAATTTCGGCCGTCGTCGATGTGGGGTAATGTAAAAAGATGGAGTCGCCAGCCTATTTTGCAAAAAATAGGAAAAAAAACATGTCGTCGCCTCGAGAGAGTGGCATCAAAGACAGAGTGATGCCAATGAAACAAATCCTTCGAAGCTTCAAGGGCTAAGTTACAAAATGGGAAGGTGTTAGGCACCCATCCCACCCTTTCGGTCACTTAATGAAAAAACGTGACTGTGTGATAATTGATTAAATTCGCAAATTTCTAAACTGCCATACTTATTTAATTAGGGTCTATTTTTAAACCAAAATAATTCAGACCCTAAACATGCATCTATGTGTGTGCATGTGTCAACCCATAAATAAGTAAAGCATGCGACACAAATATTAAGCAAAAATACCCGCAGGGCAAAACCTTTTATTTCTAGAACTTTAAAAAGTTTACATGACCATTAACTTACATACCATCTTGCTTTCTCCCACAAGAGTAACGCGCGGTGTCTTCGTCAACCCTTCAAAGCAACGGCTAGAAATCTGCAGTGGTTCATGCGCAGCTATACCACAAGGACCGCAATCCTAGACACGCAGTCTAAAATCTTCACAAGGACTCCCTCCACAATAGCACGCTATTGTCAGTTGTAGAGCTCTCCCCATAAAGAATAAATAAGGGCAAAAGTTGTGTTCTTGAACATAAAAACAATCCGCTAAAGCATATGGAAGTTTTGTGAATTGAAAACAAAAAAGGTATTAACACCCTAAAAGAAGAAGCCTAACAGAATTATGTTCGTCAAAATGCTGTGACTTCTTAAGAAAAACGGAACCAAATAATGAGTATTTATAGGAAAAACAAGCCGCCTCGAAAATAGAGCTCGTTCGAACGAGATCAGTAAGTCGCTCGAACGAAGGAAAAATGTCGTTCGAACGAGATCTCATGAGATGTCTATGTCATTTGAACGACAAAAGCAGGTCATTCGAACGACCTATCAAACGAGATTCCACCTGAGCCTGTAGAAAATTTCGATACGAAAGTGTGGCCGCCAGTTTCGTATTTTTCGGATTTTTTATGAATTAGTTATGATTTTTCTACGGAAAGGTGTTCGAGAATAAAATCTTTAAAAAAATATTTGATGAAAATATCCCAACACTTTTAAGTGAAATTTAAGGAATTAAAACTCAACCTTACCAAAGTAAACTTCGCGGAGTTTTTTTTATGAAGAACTTGAGATTCGGATCCGTCTTTGATGCTTGAATGTTCTTGACTGCTCTTCGACGGTGTAGCGGTGTAGGACATAATAAATTGATAAAGGCTTTATAAAAATATGTCCTTATAAATCTCCCCTTATGTCTATGCCGGTACATACATAACAATATCCGAATTATCAAAAAAAATGCCTATACAAATCTACCCTCCCGTGAATAAGTCTTCATCATATCTCAAAGCTTTTCTCATCAGGGTGTAAAACATAATGATTTTCAGTCTTTGTACCTACACACAAGAGATAAAGCAAAATACCTTCGTGATGCGTCGAGTTTGAAATGATATAAGAATAAAGCATTAATAAATCAAATCTCCCCCAAAATGCAAAAACTCCCCCATAACATGATAATTCTTATTCAAATCTCCCCCATAATGCAAAAACTCCCCCATAACATGATAATTATTTCTCCCCCTTTTTATGATGTCCCAAAATAGAAAGATAAGAAGAAAAAATCAAAATATTGAGTGTCACGATAAAATTGCATAGCAAATATAAATCAATAAACGCGCATGCAAAGGAGTATCTCAAAAAATCTCACAAACTATTTTTGGATTTTCCAATTTTTTACACAAAACAAAAAAATACAATATGTAAAACATGATAGAAAACTCCCACCATGGATTTAACCTCAAACAACCAAGTCATAGAAATGGAATAAATGGGTGTGAACACATTCGTTAGGTAAATCAACTCAATCAAGCATATGTGCACGATGCATACGAGTACCCCTAAATAATGAACATCAAAAGTATCCTTAGGTGTAAAAATTATTGAATTTAGATGACATCGTCTTATGTAAATCAACAAATCAAAGTCAAAATGATTTCCACACCAATAACGTCCAAAATTATGTAGTACTTTTTCAAGACTTTCACGGACGTGCAAACCCGTTATAAAATCTCCAACCAAACACCCTCATATATATTTTATTTTAGTGGTGTTAAACTAAATTCTCAAACTTTGGAGAATTGGTGCAAAAATCTAAATGGCCCATAATTGGCACGAATTTCTTTTTATTGCCTTTAAATTTTTTTGGGCTCTTTCAAACCTCTTTGGACCTCAGATAATAAAATTCCTCAATTTTTTAGGTCCAATTTAAATGGTGGCTTAATCTCAAACGATAAATGATCATCTTTCGTAGCCTTCAGTGTTTTCAAATAGAGCACACAAACTCACAAAACGGTTCTTATATGCACAACTTTCTTATCAAGTTTTATCATGCTTGGTTTGTTTTAAGGACATGATTGAAGTGAAAATACCCAACCCACATGTGATAAGACAAGCACAATAATAAAAAAAATACATGCATGTGTGCAATAAAGAATATCATGAGTCAAACATGAAGGAAGTAACAACTAATTACATCTCAATGACTCCAAACATTATAAATCACATGGATGAATTGACATATGGTCTCAAAACACTATCAAATAGTCACACGAAAAAAATGGAATGATGTTGTGACTCGGTCATCCAAAGTGTCCATCCATAAAAGTTACAAACAAAATATAAAACTCTTTCTGGGTTTTTTTAAAAATTTTATCAAAATAAAATCTTTTTGTATTTTTCAAAACTTTTCAAAAAAAAAATCTATACAAAAGGTACATGTCATTACACTAGCAAATATATATCATGAAACCACAACTAGTGAATGACAAATATGTAAACATAATCATCTATACAATATGGCAAGAGAAGAATCACGTGCAAGCAAATGATAATCAAATATTCCAAAATCTAGCGTATCCAAAAGTGATTTCCTAACCCAAGTGGATGTAACACGTCGACACGGGATTTGGGAACCAACAAAACACTAGACTTCGAATTCCTAGGACCTCTTCCAAGATCAAAACAAAATCTCCTAAGGTGACCTTTCCTACCACAATCTGAACATGTGTAAATGGGTGGAACGACACCTAAAGTGTGATCTTTTCTAACATCCTTAGAATTAGTTGACCCTCTAAAATAAATAATGGTTTTGGCCTTAACATTAGAAGCATGAGAACACGATGAGCCATTACCATCACTATTAAACCTACTTGAGTCTGTCAAATCATTTTTTAACTTCAAAATTTTGGACTCAAGCAAAGAATTAGACTCTTCCAAAGACAGGGATTTCTTTTTTCAAATTTTCAATTAAACTTAACAGTTTATCGTGCTCGCCCGCAATTAAAACAAAGATATCCCTAAGAGTCTTTTCACGTGCCATAAATCATCTATTAATTTTTTATCCTCGACGTCACAAACGGGAACCCTAGAATTTTTTAAGTCCTCTAATTCCTTCTCCAAAACAAGGACTCTCTCATCACTCTTCTTTTTGGCAATTTTCAAAGAATCGAAATCAATACACAAATTGCCAAAGTGCTCATGACAAATATCACTTTGAGTTTGAAACGCTTGCAAATATTCAATCTTACTTTTAAAGAGAAAATTTTCTTTATTCCAAAACTTTAATTATTTTGCAAAGTTTTAAATTTAAACTTTTTAATTTTTCAGCACGGTCGTCAACTTTTTCAAAAATAGGCTCCTCATTAAATGGGCGTTCCATTGAAAAATTACGATTTTTCACAAAACTGATTCTAAAAAAAATTAATATCACACAATTTTGCAAAAAATAGGAATACGCGATAAATTAGCACAACCTGCTCTGATACCAATTTTTAAACGTGAGTAGACAAATTGTATCAGAAAGTAAATCCTCGAAAAATCAGGATCACGCAATAAATTAGCGTAACCCACTCTAATACCAATTTGAAAAAACATGACTCTGTGATAATTGATTAAATTCTCAAATTTCTAAACTGCCACACTTATTTAATTAGGGTCTATTTTTAAACCAAAATAATTCAGCTCCTAAACATGCATCTATGTGTGTGCGTGTGTCAAATCATAAATAAGTAAAGCATGCGACACAAATATTAAGGAAAAATCCCCGCATGGCAAAACCTTTTATTTCTAGAACTTTGAAAATTTTACAAGACCATTGATTTACATGCCATCTTGATTTCTCCCACAAGAGTAACGCACTGTGTCTTCATCAAACCTTTAAAGCAACGACAAGAAATATGCAATGGTTCATGCGTAGCTATACCACAAGGACCGCAATCTTAGACAAGCAATCTGAAATCTTGACAAGGACTCCCTCCACAATCGCACACAACTGTTGGTTGTAGAGATCTCCCCACAAAGAATAAACAGGGGCAAAAGTTATGTTCTTGAACACCAAAACAATTCAGTAAAGCATATGGGAGTTTTGTGAATTGAAAATAAAAAGGGATTAAAACCCTAAAAGACGAAGCCTAAAAGAATCATGTTCGTCAACACGCTGTGACTTCTTAAGAAAAACGGAACCAAATAATGAGTATATATAGGAAAAACATGCTGCCTCGAAAACAGAGCTCGTTCAAACGAGATCAGCAGGTCGCTCGAACGAAGGAAAAATGTCATTCGAACGAGATCTCACGAGATGTCTATGTCCTTTGAACAACAAAAGAAGGTCGTACAAACGACCTATCAAACGAGATTCCACGCGATCCTGTAGAATATTTCGATACGAACGCGTGGCCGCCAGTTTCGTATTTTTCATATTTTTTATGATTTAGTTTTGATTTTTCTACGGAAAGGTGTCCGAGAACAAAATCTTTAAAAAAATATTTGATAAAAATATCCCAACACTTTTAAGTGAAATGCTAAGGAATTAAAACTCAACCTTACCAAAGTAAACTTCGCGGAGTCTTTTTGATGAAAAAATTGATATTCAGATCCATCTTTGACGCATGAATGTTCTTGAATGCTCTTCGACGGTGTAGCGGTATAAGACATAATCAATTGATAACGGACTTATGAAAATATGTCCTTACAAATCTCCCCTATGTCTATGCCGGTACATACATAAAAATATCCTAATTATCAAAAACCAAAATGCCTATACAAATCTACCCTCCAATGAATAAATATATAAGACCTCAAACTATTATTCAAAAGGTCTTCATCAAATCTCAAAGCTTTTCTCATCAGGGTGTGCAACATAATGATCTTCAGTCTTCCTACCTACACACATGAGATAAAGAAAAATATCTTCGTGACGCATCGAGTTTGAAATGATATAAGAATAAAGCATTAATAAATCAAATCTCCCCTATAATGCAAAAACTCCCCCATAACATGATAATTCTTATTCAAATCTCCCCTATAATGGAAAAACTCCCCCATAACATGATAAGTCTTTCTCCCCCTTTTTATGATGTCCCAAAATAGACAGATAAGAAGAAAAAATCAAAACATGAAGTGTCACGATAAAATTGCATAGCAAATATGAATCAATGAACTCGCATGCAAAGGAGTATCTCTAAAAATCTCACAAACTATTTTTGGATTTTTCAATTTTTTGCACAAAACAAAAAAATACAATATGTAAAACATGATACAAAACTCACACCATGGATTTAACCTCAAACAACCAAGTCATAGAAATGGAATGAATGGGTGTGAACACATTCGTTAGGTAAATCAACTCAATCAAGTATATGTGCACGATGCATACGAGTACCACTAACGAATGAACATCAAAAGTATCCTTCGGTGTAAAAATTATTGAATTTAGATGACATCGTCTTACGCAAATAACAAAT
This sequence comes from Sambucus nigra, assembly GCA_949130495.1. Classification (NCBI taxonomy): domain Eukaryota; kingdom Viridiplantae; phylum Streptophyta; class Magnoliopsida; order Dipsacales; family Adoxaceae; genus Sambucus; species Sambucus nigra. Next base: position 482,471,265 of record OX422221.1, on the reverse strand, counting down.
CAAAGTCATAATGATTTCCACACCAATAACGTCCAAAACTATGTAGTTCTTTTTCAAGACTTTCAAGGACGTGCAAACTCGTTATAAAATCTCCAACCAAACACCCTCATATATATTTTCTTTTAGAGGTGTTAAACAAAATTCTCAAACTTTAAAGAATTGGTGCAAAAACCTAAATGGCCCATAATTGGCATGAATTTCATTTTATTGCCTTTAAATTTTTTTGGGCTCTTTTAAACCGCTTTGGACCTCGGATAATAAAATTCCTCAATATTTTAGGTCCAATTTAAACGACAGCTTAATCGCAAAGGATAAATGATCATCTTTCGTAGCCCTTCACCGTTTTCAAATAAAGCAAACAAACTCACAAAATGGTTCTTATATGCACAACTTTCTTATCAATTTTTATCACACTTGGTTCGTTTTCAGGACATGATTGAAGTGAAAACACCCAACCAACATGTGATAAGACAAGCACAATAATCAAACAAATTCGTGCATGTGTGCAATAAAGAATATCATGAGTCAAACATGTAGGAAGTAACAACTAATTACATCTCAATGACTCCAAACATTATAAATCACATGGATGAATTGACCTATTGTCTGAAAACACTATCAAATAGGCATATGAAAAAAAATGGAATGATGTTGTGACTCAGTCATCCAAAGTTTCGATCCATAAAAGGTGCAAACGAAATACAAAACTCTTTTTGGATTTTTTTAAAAATTTTATCAAAATAAAATCTTTTTGTATTTTCAAAACAAAAAATCTATACAAAAAGTACATGTCATTACACTAACAAGTATATCTCATGAAACCACAACTAGTGTATGACAAACATGCGAACACAATCATCTATATTATATGGCAAGAGAAGAATAATGTGCAGGCAAATGAGAATCAACTGTTCTAAAATCTATCGTATCCAAAAGTGATTTCCTAACCCAAGTGGATGTAACACGTCGACACGGGGTTGTGGGAACCAAAAAAACACTAGACTTTTAATTCTTAGCGCCTCTTCCAAGATAAAAAAAAAATCTCCTAAGGTGACATTTCCTACCACAATATGAACATGTGTAAACGATGAAACGACACCTAAAGTGTGATCTTTTCTAACATCCTTGGAATTAGTTGACCCTCTAAACCAAATAATGGTTTTGGCTTTATCATTAGAAGCATGAGAACATGATGAGACATTACCATCACTATCAAACCTACTTGAGTCTGTTAAGTCATTTTTTAACTTCAAAATTTTTTACTCAAGCAAAGAAGTAGACTCTTCCAAAGACAGGGATTTCTTTTTAAAAATTTCAATTAAACTTAACAGTTTATCATGCTCACCCTCGGTTAAAACAAACTTATCCCTAAGAGTCTTTTCACGTGCCGTAAAATCATCGATTAATTTTTTATCCTCGACTGCACAAACGTGAACCCTAGAATTATTCAATTCCTCTAATTCCTTCTCAAAAACAAGGACTCTCTCGTCTCTCTTCTTTTTGGCAATTTTCAAAGAATCAAAATTAATACACAAATTACCAAAGTGCTCACGACAAATTATACTTTGAGTTTGAAACGCTTGCAAATATTCAATCTTACTTTTAAAGAGATAATTTTCTTTTTCCAAAACTTTAATTCTTTTGCAAAGTTTCAAATTCAAACTTTTTAATTTTTCAGCACGGTCATCAACTTTTTCAAAAATAGGCTCCTCATTAAATGGGCATTCCATTGAAAAATTGCGATTTTTCACAAAATTGATTCTAAAAAAAAATAATATCACACAATTTTGCGGAAAATAGGAATATGCGATAAATTAGCACAACCTGCTCTGATACAAATTTTTAAACGTGAGTAGACAAATTGTATCAGAAAGTAATTCCTCGAAAAATCAGGTTCACGCAATAAATTAGTGTAACCCGCTCTGATACCAATTTGAAAAAACGTGACTGTGTGATAATTGATTAAATTCTCAAATTTCTAAACTTCCACACTTATTTAATTAGGGTCTATTTTTAAACCAAAATAATTCAGTGCCGAAATATGCATCTATGTGTGTGCGTGTGTCAAACCATAAATAAGTAAAGCATGCGACACAAATATTAAGGAAAAATCCACACAGGGCAAAACCTTTTATTTCTAGAACTCGGAAAAGTTTACAAGACCATTGACTTACATACCATCTTGTGAACATGGGAAAAAGTAGTGTTCTTGAACACCAAAACAATTCATTAAAGCATATGGGAGTTTTGTGAATTGAAAACAAAAAGGGATTAAAACCCTAATAGAATAAGCCTAAAAGAATTCTACTTTCGTAGTTTTTCTGTTCATCAAAACGCTGTGACTTCTTAAGAAAAATGGAACCAAATAATGAGTATCTATAGGAAAAACACGTCGCCTCGAAAACAGAGCTCGTTCGAACGAGATCAGCAAGTCGCTCGAACGAAGGACAAATGTCGTTCGAATGAGATCTCACGAGATGTCTATGTCGTTTGAACGAAAAAATCAGGTCGTTCGAACGACCTATCAAACGAGATTCCTTGCGGACTGTAGAAAATTTTGATACGAACGCGTGGCCGCCAGTTTCGTATTTTTCTTATTTTTTTATGAATTAGTTATGATTTTTCTATGAAAAGGTGTGAGAGAACAAAATCTTTAGAAAAATATTTGATAAAAATATCCCAACACTTTTAAGTGAAATGCTATGGAATTAAAACTCAACCTTACCATAGTAAACTTCACGGATTCTTTTTGATGAAGAACTTGATATTTGGACCCGTTTTTATTGCTTGAATGTTTTTGAATGCTCTTCGACGGTGTAGCGGTATAAGATATAATAAATTGATAACGGACTTATAAAAATATGTCCTTACAAATCTCCCCCTATGTCTATTCCGGTACATACATAAAAATATCCGAATTATCAAAACCCAAAATGCCTATACAAATCTACCCTCCCATGAATAAATTTTTAAGACCTCAAACTGTTCTTCAAAAATTCTTCATCAAATCTCAAAGCTTTTCTCATAAGGGTGTGCTACATAATGATCATCAATTTTTGTACCTACACACATGAGATAAAGAAAAATACCTTCGTGGCGCATCGAGTTTGAAATTATATAAGAATAAATCATTAATAAATCAAATCTCCCCCATAATTCAAAAACTCCCCCATAAAATGATAATTCTTATTTAAATCTCCCCCATAATGCAAAAACTCCCCCATAACATGATAATTCGTTATCTCCCTTTTTATGATGTCCAAAAATAGACAGATAAGAAGAAAAAATCAAAACATGGAGTGTCACAATAAAATTGCAGAGCAAATATGAATCAATGAATGCGCATGCAAAGGAGTATCTCAAAAAATCTCACAAACTATTTTTGGATTTTTCAATTTTTTGCACAAAACAAAAAACTACAATATGTAAAACATGATACAAAACTCACACCAAGGATTTAACCGCAGACAACCAAATCATGGAAATGGAATGAATGGGTGTGAACACATTCGTTAGGTAAATCAACTCAATCAAGCATGTGTGCACGAGGCATACGAGTACCCCTAACGAATGAACATCAAAAGTAACTGTAGGGGTAAAAATTGTTGAATTGAGATGACAGTGTCTTATGCAAATCAACAAATCAAAGTCAAAATTATTTCCACACCAATAACGTCCAAAACTATGTAGCGGTTTTTCAAAACTTTTAAGGACGTGCAAACCCGTTATAAAATCTCCAACCAAACACCCTCATATATATTTTCTTTTAGAGGTGTTAAATTAAATTCTCAAACTTTGGAGAATTGGTGCAAAAATGTAAATGGTCAATAATTGGCATGAATTTCTTTTTATTGCCTTTAAATTTTTTTAGGCTCTTTTAAACCTCTTTGGATCTCGGATAATAAAATTCCTCAATTTTTTAGGTCCAATTTAAATGGTGGCTTAATCTCAAACGATAAATGATCATCTTTCGTAGCCTTCAGTGTTTTCAAATATAGCACACAAACTCACAAAATGGTTCTTATATGCACAACTTTCTTATCAAGTTTTATCGTGCTTGGTTCGTTTTAAGGACAGGATTGAAGTGAAAACACCCAACCAACATGTGATAAGACAAGCACAATAATCAAAAAAATTCGTGCATGTGTGCAATAAAGAATATCATGAGTCAAACATGTAGGAAGTAACAACTAATTACATCTCAATGACTCCAAACATTATTAATCACATGGATGAATTGACATATTGTCTCAAAACACTATCAAATAGTCACACGGAAAAAAATGGAATGATGTTGTGACTCGGTCATCCAAAGTGTCTATCCATAAAAGGTACAAACAAAATATGAAACTCTTTCTGGTTTTTTTAAAAAAATTTATCAAAATAAAATCTTTTTGTATTTTTCAAAATTTTTCAAAATAAAAAATCTATACAAAAAGTACATGTCATTACACTAGCAAATACATATCATGAAATCACAACTAGTGTATGACAAATATGTAAAGACAATCATCTATACGATATGGCAAGGGAAGAATCACGTGCAATTAAATGATAATCAACTATTCCAAAATCTAGCATATCCAAAAGTGATTTCCTAACCCAAGTGGATGTAACACGTCGACACGGGGTTTTGGGAACCAACAAAACACTAGACTTGAATTCCTAGGACCTCTTCCAAGATCAAAACAAAATCTCCTAAGGTGACCTTTCCTACCACAATATGAACATGTGTAAATGGGTGGAACGACACCTAAAGTGTGATCTTTTCTAACATCCTTAGAATTAGTTGACCCTCTAAAATAAATAATGATTTTGGCCTTAGAATTAGAAGTATGAGGACACGATGATCCATTACTATCACTATTAAACCTACTTGAGTCTGTCAAATTATTTTTTAACTTCAATGTAAGGACATTTTTATTATGTCCTAAATATTTCATTTATTTATGTCGTACGCCGTTACATTTGGCACGTCTCTGCACGATCGCACACGATGACCTCAATCCAAATTTTGAGAATCAAGCATTTATGATCTCCATCATGTGTCCCTCATATGCCTCAATGACTTCACGTTCCATGATTTTAGGGACTTTATGCAAGTGGTACGCAAGAGAAGTCAAAACAGTGCAACAAGGCTTAATAGGGAAGTTCAAGGGCAATTTGGTAATTTTACAGCCGCTGTCCAGAGAACCGGTCAACTGGAAAGTTGAAGATCTTGCCGCAATAAAGATACTGGAAGAAACGACACCTCAATCCGAGCTACGGTGAACAAGTTATGGGCCATTGAAAATGGAGATATTTATATTGAAAATACTGGGAATTTTTCTAAGTGTTTAGCCCCTGTTCCCAGCAAGTTTCCCCGAACCCAAACCGAACCGGTTCGGGGTACCTGTACGCTGGATATAATTTTAGATTTTTAAGAACGTGGATCTCTTCATCTATTTTCTTATAAATACCAACTTCGGGGAAGTTGTTTTGCAAGACTTCCATACATGATTTTCAGAGCACAAAAACTCTAAGTCTTCACCTATTGAGCCCAAGACTCTAGCTTTTTTATTCACATAAATTTCCGAACACTTGTGAATCACTTTGTAACCCAGGAACGCAGTTTTTCTATTCATACCCTTGTGGAGAAGACCGTTCTTCTTCTTCATTGCTTCCCTCCTGAAAAGGGAAAATTCCAGCCGACAAACTTGTGAAGAAGCCATTTCTCTTCTTCATTACAGCCCTCCTGGAAAGGGACATTTCCAGCCGCCGACTACAGAATCTGACACCTGAGGGTAATTATTAGTCACTTGTATTTTCATTGTAATTCAAAATCGTACAATTACAATATTATAATGAAATAAATGGTTTTGCCCATTTGGGGGATTTTTCCTCACAAGCATATGTTTGAATGTTCTTTCTTAGTTCATTATCTTATTCAATCACATACTGTTGCATGTTTAGGGTTTGTTTGGGTTAAAAGGTGTTTAATATATAAGTTTATCATTTGAACGCGAGCACATACATTCTTAAATTGGTATCACAGCTGGTTACGCTAATCTATCGCGTATTCCTATTTTCTGCAAATTTTTTCTAACATATCAATTTTCTGGAAAAAAATTGATTTTTGAAAAAGTGCGTGTTCAAATGGAGAAGTTATATAATAAAATTCTTGTTTTTGATGGGACAAATTATGCTTATTGGAAAGCTCGAATGAGGTCGGCTTTAAAAGCCATAGATGAAAGAGTTTAGATTTTAGTTGAAAGAGGGTGGACTCCTCCCTCCGTGACTGTTGATAATGTGATCAACTTGAAACCTGTCACTTCTTGGACTGAGGAAGAATTTAAACGGTCATCTTTTAATTCTAAGGATCTAAGTGCTATTTCTGGGTCTGTCACACCTGATGAGTTCAAACGCATAATGACGTGCACCACGTCAAAAGAGGCATGGGATGTTTTACAACTCACCCATGAAGGAACTAATGCTGTGAAGGAGTCTAAGTTGAAAAATTTGACAACTCAATTTGAAACCATCACCATGCATGAATCTGAATGCTTTGATGAATTTTATGCTAGACTTTCTGACATTGTGAATACTAGCTTTAATCTTGGTGAACATATTCCTAATGCTAGAGTTGTTAAAAAGATTCTGCGTTCTTTGCCTAAGCGTTTTATCCCTAAAGTCACTGTGCTAAATTCTATGGGTAATTTAAATACGCTAAAATTGGAAGAACTTGTAGGAGATCTGCAAACATATGACATTTATATGTTCCCTAAAACTGCTAAATCTAAAGATAAGGGAATTGCACTTAATGCCTAAGAGAGAAGGAGTGAAGGGTCTTCTAAAAAGAGGGTAGAGTCATCTAGAAAGAGAGAGACTGACACGTCAGATTCTGAGTGTGATTTTAACTTAGATGATTTGGCTCTTTTTGCAAAAAAATTCTAGAGGATTCTCAAATTTAAGAAAAATGGCAATTTTGAAGATAAAAAGAAATTTGAGAAAATTAAGGTTGAAAAGAAAAATGAAAAAGGTTTTAAAGAACCTCCTAAGACAGACAGTGAGAGATGCTTTGAATGCGATGGTAGGGGTCATAGAGAATTTGAGTGTGCCACTCGTCTGAATAGAGATAAAGGGAAAGTTGTCCTTAATGCTACTCTTAGCGACGACAGTGAGGTTGAGTCGGTGGACTGTGGAGATGAGTCACTGCATGAGCATAACATCACCTCACTCATGGCAAGTCATGTGAGTACCTCCAATGCTTCTCATGACGATGAGGATGCTACATCACAAGGACACCTCGACAGTGAGAGCGATGAGACTGAGGGGGAGGATGAGGCAAGTGAGAGCGAGTGTGATCTCCCACGCGCTTACGCCGAGTTATATTCTGAGTCTTTTGAAACCAAGAAGCGTTATAAAGAGTTAGCTCTTAGGATCACCGCTTTTGAGAGAGATTTAAAATTTTTTGGAAAAAGAGAGAGTTGTGATGAGAGTGGAAAAGAAAGAAAGAAATAACTTGAGAAGATAAGATGTTTTGAGTGTGATGGGATAGGGCACAAGAAATTTGAGTGTCCCTCTAAACTTAGGAGAGAGCGTAAGAAAAATGCCATTCCCACTTCTCCAAGTGATAGAGAGGATGAGGATGGTAATGAAAATGTGATCCAAAAAGCATTTATAAAGTTGTTTATCGAGACCATGGAAATAAAAAGGTCAAATAGGATTCTAGGTCTTCGAATTCGTGAGTTGAAGGGAGAGAATGATGAGCTAAAAAGGAAAAAAGGTGACTTGCGCAACAAAGATACTGGAAGAAATGACACCTCAATACGAGCTACGGTGAACAAGTTATGGCCCGTTGAAAATGGAGATATTTACATTGAAAATACTGGGAATTTTTCTAAGTGTTTAGCCCCTGTTACCAACAAGTTTCCCCGAACCCAAACCGAACCGGTTCGGGGGGGGCGAACCGGTTCGCAGGGTACCCAAACTGGTTCGGGGTACCTGTACGCTGGATAGAATTTTAGAGTTTTAAGAACGTGGATCTCTTCATCTGTTTTCTTATAAATACCAACTTCGGGGGAGTTATTTTGCAAGACTTCCATACATGATTTTCAGAGCACAAAAACTCTAAGTCTTGACCTATTGAGCCCAAGATTCTAGGTTTTTGATTCACACAAATTTCCAAACACTTGTGAATCACTTTGCAACCCAGGAACGTAGTTTTTCTGTTCATACCCTTGTGGAGAAGACCGTTCTTCTTCTTCATTATATCCCTCCTGGAAAGGGAAAATTCCAGCCGACAAACTTGTGGAGAAGTCGTTTCTCTTCTTCATTGCAGACCTCCTGGAAAGGGACATTTCCAGCCGCCGACTACAGAATCCGACACCTGAGGGTAATTCTTAGTCACTTGTATTTTCATTGTAATCCGAAATTGTACAGTTACAATATTATAATGAAAATAAATGGTTTTGCCCCTTTGAGGGATTTTTCCTCACAAGCATGTATTTGAATGTTCTTGCTTAGTTCATTATCTTATTCAATCACATACTGTTGCATGTTTAGGGTTTGTTTGGGTTAAAAGGTGTTTAATATATAAGTTTATCATTTGAACGCGAGCAAATACGTTCTCATTCAAAATTTTGGACTCAAGAAAAGAATTAGACTCTTCCAAAGACAGGGATTTCTTTTTCAAATTTTTAATTAAACTTAACAGTTTATCGTGCTCACCCGCAATTAAAACAAACTTATCCCTAAGAGTCTTTTCACGTACCGTAAAATCATGGATTTATTTTTTATCCTCGACGGCACAGACGGGAACCCTAGAATTTTTTAATTCCTTCTCTAAAACAAGGACTCTCTCATCACTCGTCTTTTTGGCAATTTTCATTGAATCAAAATCAATACACAAATTACCAAAGTGCTCACGAAAAATATCACTTTCATTTTGAAACTCTTGCAAATGTTCAATCTTACTCTTAAAGAGAGAACTTTCTCTTTCCAAAACTTTAATTCTTTTGCAAAGTTCAAATTCAAACTTTTTAATTTTTCACCACGGTCGTCAACTTTTTCAAAAATAGGCTCCTCATTAAATGGGCGTTCCATTGAAAAATTGTGATTTTTTACAAAACTTATTCTAAATAAAAATCAATGTCAAATAATTTTGCGAAAAATAGGAATACGCGATAAATTAACGCAACCTGCTCTGATACCAATCTGTAAACATAAGTAGACAAATTGCATCAGAAAGTACTCCTTGAAAAATCAGGATCACGCAATAAATTAGTGTAACCCTCTTTGATACCAATTTGAAAAAAATGTGACTGTGTGATAATTGATTAAATTCGCAAATTTCTAAACTGCCACACTTATTTAATTAGGGTCTATTTTTAAACCAAAATAATTCAGCCCCTAAGCATGCATCTATGTGTGTGCGTGTGTCAAACCATAAATAAGTAAAGCATGCGACACAAATATTAAGGAAAAATCCCCGCAGGGCAAAACCTTTTATTTCTAGAACTTTGAAAAGTTTATAAGACCATTGACTTACATACCATTTTTCTTTCTCCCACAAGTGTAACGCACGCTGTCTTCGTCAAACCTTCAAAGCAACGGTTAGAAATCTACAGTGGTTCACACGCAACTATACCACAAGGATCGCAATCCTAGACATGCATTTTGAAATCTTCACAAGGACTCCCTCCACAATAGCATCCAGTTGTCGATTGTAGAGCTATCCCCGCAAAGAATAAACAAGGGCAAAAGTTGTGTTCTTGAACACCAAAACAATTCACTAAAGCATATGGGAGTTTTATGAATTGAAAACAAAAAGGGATTAAAATCCTAAAAGGAAAAGCCTAAAAGAATTCTGCTTTCGCAGTTTTTCTATTCGTCAAAATTCCGTGAGTTCTTAAGAACAACAGAACCAAATAATGAGTATTTATAGGATAAACATGCCGCCTAGAAAATCGAGCTCGTTCGAACGAGATCAGCAAGTCGCTCGAACGAAGGACAAATGTCGTTCAAATGAGATCTCACGAGATGTCTATGTCGTTTAAATGACAAAATCAGGTCGTTCGAATGTCCTATCAAACGAGATTCTTCATGAGCCTGTAGAAAATTTCGATACGAAAGCGTGTCAGGGAGTTTCGTATTTTTCTGATTTTTTATGAATTAGTTATGATTTTTCTACGAAAATGTGTCGGAGAACAAAATCTTTAGAAAAATATTTGATAAAAATATCCCAACACTTGTAAGTGATATGCTAAGGAATTAAAACTCAATCTTACCAAAGTAAACTTCGCGGAGTCTATTTGATGAAGAACTTGATATTCGGATCCGTCTTTGATGCTTGAATGTTCTTGAATGCTCTTCGACAGTGTAGCGGTATACGACATAATAAATTGATAACGAACTTATAAAAATATGTCCTTACACTTATGGGCTTGTGTTACTATTTTTCTTAAATTCTCCGTGAAGTATTTGCACCTATATATATAAATGGATATCGAAATCACCTAACTCACACCATGGAAATGAAAAGGTGAGCTCATCCAAATGAATGTTCCCAAAATAATATTTAGAAAATACGATGTATGCGTTTATTAATATATTAATCGTTATGATGAAACCTTAATACATGTTGGATAAAACGCCAATAAGGATAACAAATATGATAGATATAATAAGGTATAAATGAAAAGTATGCAAATACGAAATTTGGAAAATTGGAGAAATTGGACTCAAGTCTCAAGTTTTAGCCTAAAATGCCTGCGTACCCTCCAAACGCATCAAAGTCCCCGTAGTTCGTATGAGGCATACAGGTGTGGTTTATCCCATAGATACGAATGAGAATTTATTATATGTGTGTGTGTAGAAAATATGCTTTAGTTTTGATAAATGGTGGTGGATAATCTCATTGGAATTTATAGGTGTAGCCCTTTTTTTATAGAAAATAAAGTATGTACAATATAACTAATAAAGCATGAGATATTAATGTGTATGAACTAAAAGTAAAATCCAGATTAAGAATTTTTGTAACTAATGTGAAAATAAGGATTTTAAAAAAAGGGGAGGATTTTAGACCTCTTTGGAGAATTAAGGCTTGATCTTGATCCTTGATGAACTCCTTTGACTGTTGAGAGAGAGAATGAGATTTTGCTAAATTGGGTATGAAATGGATGAGAATTAAAGATGGAAAGGAATTTCACGTAAGGAAATTTCGCTGATTGTAAGAGAATATTGTTGAGATCATTAATATTGATGGATTTGAGGTCTTCTTTGGGAGTGAGGTCATTCTCTATATTTATAGGGTAGGGGGTCGATCGGCATAGCCTTAGCCCTGCCAATTAGCAAGTAACCCTAGGCACACTACCGATAAGCAGGGAAATGAACCTGCCAATCTTTATTCTCGTGCAGATTTTTTTGAAAGAAGGGTCATAGAATGCAATCCATTGATCCAAATTACACACGGGCCTTACCTTTTGAAAGGTAGTTCAAAGACCTTCAAGAGTCCTTAGGGCCTCTCTCGGGCTCGAGAGTTGACTTTTGGTCAAATGGCTCGGAAGAGCTCATCGGTCCTTTAAATAGGGTATTGTTGGACGAAAATGTCTTGTTCATATAAACAATAAGTCAAAATCACGCACAGGGTAGACCGTTGGAAAGGTTATGTGGCAAAGAGCTTTGCTAAGTTCAAAAAGTTGACCTTTGTCAACCGGGGCCCAAAAGTGCCCGGTGACCTTTCGAAGTAAAATGGGTCATTCGTTTGCACCGTAAGTTGGATTAGTTCATGGGGTAGACTTTTAAAAAGGGTATTCAGTGCCCTTCAAAGATTCATTCAGTTTCATTCGAGCTGAAAAGTTGACCTTGGCCAAATGGAGCCCAGGAGCGCTTGGTGGTCACTAAATTAATTTTTGGGTGAAATAAATCGTCTTTCCGAATGGTTGTGCCATTTTGTGCATGGGGCAGACCGTTAAAAAGGGATTTCATTGCCCTTTAAAGATTCAAAGAGATTTATCTCTGACGATGAAGTTGGCAGGGATCAAATTGGGGCCCGGGAGCGCCTAGTGGCCTTCAGATCAATTTTCAGTTATAAAATGGTTTGTTATCTGAACCATTATGCCGATTTGTGCACAAGGTAAATTGTTGTAAAGGGGATTCAAATACGTTCAAATATTCAAAGAGATTTCACTCTGATGATGAAGTTGAATGGAATAAAATGAGGCCCAAGAGCGCTCGATGGCCTTTAGATCGATACTCGAATTATGACCTAGGGTTTGTTATGAAATGGGGATATGATAGGGATCTAAGGAGAGACTTAGGGGGTATTAGAATGTTATGTTTACAGAGACCCTAGATGGGTGAGCTTGGAATAAGTGAAATCCATCGAATAAATGCCTCATGATGTTTAGGGAAGAGGTCGATTTGCGGACCTAAGGGATGATGATACCGATTTAGAGGGTAGAGGGTGAGTCTAGGGACCTAAAGTAATGCTGAGGATAGTTAATTTTGTGAGCCGAAGTTGATTCTAAGGACCTAGGGTGGGGAGCGACCAATTCTGAGGGTCAAATCCAATTTTGATGGTTTTATATATGAGCGATGTCAATTCTGAGGAACTAAAGATGGGATTGACCAATTATGGGGGTCGAGGTCAATTATGAGGACCTGAAGATGGGAGAGATCTATTCTGAGGGCCGAGGTCAATTCTGAGGGCCTTAAGTAAAAGCGACCAATTTTGAAGGCCGAGTCAATTCTGAGGACTTAAGTAAAGAGCGACGGGTCGGGGTTAATTCTGAGGACCTTGAGTAGAAGAGACCAATACTGAGGGTCAAAGCCAATTCTGATGGCTTAAGTAGAAGCAACCAATTCTGAGGGTCGACGCCAATTTTGAGGGCTTAAATGGAGAGAACCCAATTATGGGGGTCAAAGCCAACTCTAAGGGCTTAAGTGAAGAAAGATCAATTCTGAGGGTCGACGCCAATTTTGAGGGCTCAAGTGAAGAGAGACCAATTCTGATGGTCGAGGTCAATTCTGAGGACCTTAAGTATAAGCGACCAATTCTGAGGGTCGAAGCCAATTCTGAGACTCGAGTAAAGAGCGACCAATTCAAAGGGTCGAGGTCAATTCTGAGGACCTTCAGTAGATATGACCAATTCTGAGGATTGAAGATAATTCTGAGGGATTAAGTAGAAGTGAACAATTCTGAAGGTCGAGGTCAATTATGAGGACCTTAGTACAAGTGGCCAATTCTGAGGGTCGAGGTCAATTATGAGGACCTTAAGTAGAAACGACCAATTCTGAGGCTCGAAGCCAATTCTGGGGGTTTAAGTGGAGACCGATAAATGCTGAGGGTCAAAGCCAATTATGAGGGCTTAAGTGAAAAGAGGCCAATTCTGAGGGTCGACGACAATTCTGAGGGCTTAATTGAATAACGACGAATTCTAATGGTCGAGGTTAATTCTAGGGATTTTCGAAATTTTATGGTATTTTTTGTACAAAATTTCTGGGAGGTGCCGACCAACAGTATGTATGGGGTGCCAAATGGCAGTATCATGATCCTTTGAACTACCTCAGGCAGCTAAATGGACAGTGCCGATTGGTATGTGGCCAGGGACTGTCTATCAACATGCCCCTTAGCCACCTATAAAAAGAGGTGAAATTTCTTCATTTTTCACAGCTTTCAGATCTTCTATCTTCTCCTTTTCCTTTCTGCGAATTATTCTAGCGTTCTTTTTTCCTCCAAAACTAAGAAATGGAAGATTTTTCAAGCAGTGCGGTCCACACGACATGGCTGAGTGTTCATGACTGGGCGTATTTGGAGTAGCGGGACAGGGTGCCACTAGTGCTAGGCAATGAGAATGCCTTTGACTCATTAGATTCGATTACGAATTAGCGAACACTTTTGCATGAGATAGCACACCATCGATCCTCTAGGGTGGTGAACCCTAGTGGTATGTATGTTTTGATGACCCTTGGTATTTCTTTATTTCCTTAGTATATTTCCTTATTTTTTTCTGAATTTTAACAAGGGTTTTCCTTTGGCTTTGACAGACTGATATATATACATCGAAGTTGCATTCTTGGAGGATGACGGGGTTCAAGGACGTCTGGGAGCACCTTCCTCCAGTCGTGCGTTAAGTGTTTTCATCAGCCAAATTTGGCAATTTGGCGTCTGTATTGGATGAGATGCCTCGTTCGACGGTCGTTTTCCGCTCTTTAGGGGAGAGGTGGTAGGATACCACCCACACTATGCATTTTAGCTTTGGCGAGACGAGATTGACTCCCATTGATGTGCATCAGCAGTTGGGTATGGACTGTGAGAGGGCCCAAATAGAAGTGGAATGAACTTTGTGGGTGATGCCGATGGCGGTGGAGGCAGTGTTGGGTGATGTGGGGGAGGATAGTCTCTAAGGAGTCCATTCATCTCTCTGTTTTGAAGGAGGTTTTGTTGAGTCCATAAATCGATGAGACTGATGGGCTGCAGGTTCACAGATGGTCCATTTATTTATTCTTTTACTGTTGGGAGGATTTTTGGTGGCGACAAGTGGATATGTTGTCCATATGTGGTTTTTGCCATATTTGAGGGTATTTTCGAATATCCCTTTTTTTTTACTGGAGGAGCCTAACTTTTGTGAACCTTTATTCATCTTTGGACGCATTTAGCCGGTGATTCCAGTAGACCTTTATTGGCTCCACGTATCTTTTGGAGGTATTATTTCCTTTACGCATTTTTCTTTTATGCATTTGCATTTTCCTTCATGCATTTTATTTTACATTGCTTGATTGTTTTTTTATTAACGACCCTTGTCCTTTGCAGACATGGGTCTATGAGGTTATTGGGCTTAACGCCCAATTGATAGGTTTGAAGGATGAGTCTGTTGTGGACTTCTACCATATGTACCGGTGGCGGAAGTCCAACCGATAGTTTAGGCGGTCTCTCTCTTTGGCAGTGGTGCATCAGGTCTTAAATGTCTTGACGAGTGATCGGGTAAATTCTTCTTTCTTCTTGAGACCATTTTTCCTTTATGATATTTTCATATATTAGTTTTTTCACTGGGGATCTTACAGGTAACCTTCTATCCTTGGAGGGCGTCCATCCAGCACATGGGGGGTGACCGGGGGCACGCACAACTTCGTCGTCTGTTGGCGCATGAGTTCTAATACTCTCGATATCTAGGGGAGTGAGAAAATCGACAGGTGGTCGAGGATGAGGCGATAGTGCCACCTGCAAGGCCCTCGAGGTATATAAGGTGAGAGAGGGAGATTTCGGAGGAGGCGAGGGTGGCGGTAATGGTCGACAAGCCTTATTCGTTGTATACCGACACAATGAAAATTGATGATTGTCTAAATTTCGTGTCGAGTTGGCTAATGCCACCCAATATATATGACATTATGCCTTTTCCCCCTACGGTATCTGGTAGGGGCACGAGTCAGCCAGTGGGGTCTGCTCACAGTGTTGGTGGTGCATCGACATCAGTAGTGGCATCGACATCAAAGGTTCCGTTTCTGCGGTTGGTACCCCCTTCCTATCATTTATCATATTTAAACCTAGCCCTAAATTTAATCAAAATTCAACTCAAGTTTGAAGGCTTAATTGGTGTTTTCTAAAGATTGTGCAAGAACGAATATTTCCTAATCTTTCGATAGGAACGCAACCGTCCAATCAGAATTTTCAATCGACTTTTCAGCAGGCATGAATACTTCTACTCTCTCTCTTTAGTATTATGCATTGCAAATTTCGCATAAACATTAATTTGCATGTTTTCCTTAAAATAAATTAGTAATTAATTAGGAAAAGTGAAATCTAATTTGTGACTATTTTTGCAAAAAATCTTAATATGAATTAAGACTTGTAGCCCTTGTGTGCCTAAGGTAGGGATTGGATTTTTGTTAATATTGGGGTAGGTTCGTATGTAGAAACCATAGTCATATTATTTAAATTAAAAATGGACTTGTTCAATCATATGAAATTATGTAGGTCTGACCAAAGTGAATTATCATTGTGTGCTTCATAAATTTGCATGATGTTCAAATTTTAATTGTGGGATAAAATAAATTTTATTAATTACGACGATGGATGGAATGAATTTAATTAAAAATAAATTGTGATCGCATGAGATATTTGTGTAATTGTGGATAAATTGGAATGTGAAAATTATTGTTTTGATTATGATTATCATCGCGAGGATGACAAGATTTTTGGGTAGTTATGCTCTCACTTTAATTTCAAGAATACTTGTTAGGTATGGAGCTAGTGGGTCTGCCTTAGTTACGATTAACACTTTCTAGGTATGGGACTAGTTAGTTTATACTTTTATGGATAGGATATTTCGGGGTGGTGCTAATTTTGGTGTCGTTCAGTTAACTTGGATAGCCTAGGCGTGACACTAGGAAGAGATAAATAATAGAAATTCATCCTATAACATAGGGTAGGATGTGATTGTGTTTTGGAGACCTCTGGGTATAGGACTAGGGGTGGGTTCAAGGATTATGCTCTATAATAGGTTGGAGCTAAAATAATAAATAATGAGAGACTGAGAAATTGAGAATTAATATCTAAGATAATAAACGGGTATTAAGTGTCGTTAATAAGTACAAGATTGGCAAAATATGGGTTGGCTGACTATTGCGACGTGTGGGTGTGTTAACGTCATTAATAAGTGAAGGGCTGACAGAATACGGGTTGGCTGGATATTATGAGGTGTCGTGCATGGAACATCGTCAATAAGTGCAGGGCTGACAGAATAGAGGTCGATTAGCTATAGCGAGGGGAATGTGTGTTGTGTAAAACATGAGACGGCTCCGAATAAGTGCAGATGTATAGTAGGGTCGACTGGCTATGACGACACCGCAATAATAATATTAATAATGTGATAAATCAATTTAAATAAATTTGGTGACTTTAGAGTAATTAACGGATTATGATAACATAGTTGAACTCAAGCTTTTGGGGTGGCATAATTATGTGATTAAATGATAGCTGTTTATTTCATTCGTATGTAACCAATTATCGCGTTTAATTTAAAATAATCTATTTTGGTATTTATTATTTATAATGCTATTGTCTGGGTTCACGGACGCTAATTGGGGAGAGTAGCTTGCATTCATGCGATGGGCTCTTACTTATTGTGTTGACTAGCATTTCAAGTATATTGTTGGAGTAGCTGCATTGGAGTATTGGCGATATTTTAGATGTTATAGTTTTTTAGGATTTACTTTCTATTCCGTCGCATTATTATGAGACTTTTATTATGGATTCGGTGGGCCAATTGGTTACACAATTGTTTACGACTTATTAATATGTTTACAATTGGATCATTTTATTTGACATTATATTTATTTGGAGTTGAAATTAATTTGGAGATTATCATGGTGATGGATTTTTTGGAAATGAATTTTTATATGTTTCATATCTATCACATGCTAGGTATGATTACTTATTTAGTGATGTCCGACATAGTTTGGTGATGGAGGTTGGCCACCTCGCTTACCCGATTGCGCGGGGTGTTAAAAATGTGAACAGGTCTAAATGCGAGGAATGTTACCTATGGGCTGACCTTTTCTAATGTCCTTGGATTTGGTTGACCCTCTAAAATAAGCAATGATATTAACTTTGACATTATAAGCAATAAAAACATGTGATCGAGTACTATTACTACAAACACTACTCGAGTCTTTTAAATCATATCTTTTAACTTCAAAATTTTAGACTCAAGAAAATAATTTGACTCATCCAATTTTAGGGACTCCTTCTTCATATGTTCAATCATTCCTAGAAGGTTATCTTGCTCTCCCTTAATGAAAGAAAACTTATCCCTAAGAGTCTTCTCTCGTGCCTTAAATCGTTATTCAAAACACTATCCTCGATGGCACAAACATTAACCCTAGAATTTCTCAAGTCCTTTAATTCTTTCTCTAAAAACTAGAGTCTATCATCACTCTCTTACTTGGACAATTCTAAAATTTTAAATTCACGGTCCATATCCACAAGTTTCTCATAAAAGAAGTCTCTTTGATTTTGAACGGTCCGCAAAAGATCCATAGCGGATTCAAAACAATAATTTTCTTTTTCAATATTTTAAATTCTTTAAGCAAACTTCAAATTTAAACGATTTAAGTCGTCAAAACTAGAGGAATCCATAGAGAGAAAAACAAAATCATCCCAAAATCACTAAACAAGGATCTGACACAATAACTTAGTGCAACCCGCTGTGATACTAATTTGAGAAAGCATTAATTATGCGCTGACATCACTTGTAAGAGTGGACGGCTCTAATACCACTTAAAGAGTGCAGAAATAAATATGCTCATCAAAAAATTCCAATTTGAGAGTGCACAATTATCCTTATACATTATATCTTTTTATCCTAAACATTCATCTATGTGATAAAATAGATTAATTAAACCAAGCATTCAACTAAGTAAGGTTCTAAAAAATGTAGGGCATGATCGAGGCGTGGAGGTCAAGCTTTACGCCTTAGAAGCCTAGGGGGGCCTTAGGCGTAAAGCAATTAGGTTTTTTTTAATATATTTTAACATTTTTAACTATAACAAGGCTATTAAAAATACTAAAATAGTACATACCTTAAAATATTTATGAATATATGGAAACTAAAATACTATTTTTTTTAATACTAAGAAAAAAAGAAGAAAAAACGCGCGTTTTTTTTTTTTTTTTTGCGAGAGGCAGAGATGCTTGAGATACCATTGGTCTTTTGATTATTTTGAATGAAATATTGGTTCGGATTTTTAAAAAATGTCTTTAAAAGGGGATATCATTTCACTAGAGCATTTTTGTTGTAAAAAAAGTGCGCCTTAAGCCTTTTACCAAGAATAAGGCATAAAAGGCTTAAGGCGGGGCATTTCTCCCAAGCCTCAAGCCTAGGCAGAGCCTAGGCGCTCCTTTTAAAACCATGCGATTAAGGAAAAGTTTTAGAAAAAATCCCCTCAGGGAAAAACCTTTTATTCACTATATAAAATTTATAAATCGCAACTTACAAACTTATAAAGGAATTTGTAGTAGACGAATCTCAGGCATGTGGCCTTCGTCCACAACTATGATCTTCACCGGAATCACAAGACTGCAATCCTCCTCCTACCTCATCCTTTGTCTTAAGCAGTGAATCCCTTCAGATAACACAAGTCAGCCATGAAGTACCTATCCATAAGGTGTATGAAAGTATACAAAACTTTCTAGGGTTTAAAAGTATTCACAAAACTAAATATTTAGGATGTTTGTTTGTGAATTAAATTGTGTTTTTGCAACACAAATAGTGAATAACTTTTGCAAAAGTTATACAAAAACGAATCTGGCAAAAGTCTTAAACAATCTGAAAATGAAACATGTATTTGTAAGACATTCACATATTTTGAGGCGGTGGCGTCATTCGAATGATAATGTAATGCCGTTCTAATAAGATGACGATCTCATTCGAACGAGAACAATCTCTCTTCTAACAACATCTAAAAATCCTAAACATTAAGCCCTCGTTTGAACCTAGTTTTAAAAACACATTGCTTGACCTTTTAACGACATGTCATCTCGTTTGAACAAGATTTAAAAATAAAATTATTTTTCTTTTCAAAATAATAAACTCATTTTCCTTTTTGGTAGAAAATAAGCATCCCAAAAATAAATTTTGTAAATTAATTTAAACTCTAAACTGCTTTATACATTTACGGGATGTTGAAAAGTCTTCAAACTGAGAGATGCTCGAGTTTAGTTCATTGTGACGGTGCGTGAAGATTTGTAACGGGATAAGCCAAACTAGCCTAAACTATAACAAGGCCTATACTATGAACAATATTAGAAAAATTGTTCTTACACTTAACGAGTGCTTAATATTTTGTTCAATGTATCTCAATGAAATTGAAACAAAATTAAATCGTGCGGGGCGAAATTACTATGGAGATATACAAGAAGATGGATTGGATGTATTCACTCAAAAAGTATGTCCTTTTCGGGCATGTTTATATAATTTTCTTTCAAATGCCGAGTTAGAAATGATGAGTTGGTATACATTGAATAATTGCAAGTTGTGAGACATCTTGAGTAAGTAAATTTTTTTTTTAGAAAATTTACAATATGTTATAAGAACAATAAAAAAATGATAGCTTTCAATTCAGTGAACATATGGAAGAACTCAAAAAAGAAAGCCTTTTGAATATGAAAGAGAGACAGCGATGCCAATTACCTTCTTGGTTCAAATCCCAAGTAAGTTAAACAAGAATAATTCATTGTCTCTTTTAAATAAATAATTAAATAATGCGGTAAATAAACATGGCTTTTATTGTTATGTTAAACTACACTCATTAATACAATCCATATGTTTTCTTAATAAATGGTAAAATTATATGCCCAAAAGTCTCCAAAAGCTACTGAGCAACTGTATACATTGGTGTGTGGTCCTGACATTTGAGCAAATAATTATAAGAGTTTCATTTTTAATTGTGTTAGGTTTCACACTAGGGATCGTGATAGTCGTCGAAATAGTCAGGATTGCGGTTTAATGGTCAAAGGGGATCTTGACAATGAAGAAATCAATTTTTATAATATCTTGACATACATTGTTGAAGAAGAATATATCTAAGGGAACCGAATCCGTCTTTTTGGGTGTGAGTGGTTTGAAGTTGATAAGAAGAAAATGTCAGCAATATAAATAGATGATGACTTCACAAGAATTAATATTAATGGTAGGTGGTATAAGAATATCCCTTGAGTGGTAGTTGTTTAAGAAAAACAATTATGTTATGTCAATGACACGCAGTTGGGGAAAAATTGGAAAGTTGTTCAAGAGTTTTAGCATAGACACTTATATGATTTAGATGGAGAACGAATGGACATGGGTATTATGATAGTGGGTTGAACATTTAGTTTTTCAGGAGAGTGCATCATCTGAAGGTGTTGAAATTGTATATATTGATGTTGATGTGATGCATAGAAATAATATGGATGTGGATGTCATTGATGCCAGTGTTGTAGACAACACCAGAATTGTATCATATGAAAATGATTTCGTATATGATGGAGCTGATGAAAAAGTTGAGACACTTACTGAATATTGTGATGAGGAAGATCTTGTTTGTACGGAGAATGATAAAAATTAAATGTGTTGGTTATAGTCGAATGGAGTCTTAGGTTTAATTTATATATTATGCTTTAATGAAAATGGAATTTCTTATCACCATTATCTTTCATCATTGACGTGTGATTTATTTATGCCTTTCACATGTGTCATGTGTGAAATAACATGATATTGTTCATGCACTTGTATGATATTCTCAAGTTATTGTTCGAGAATGAAAATGGAATATCTTATTACTATTATGTTCCATTCTTGATGTGTGATTTCTCTATGCCTTTTGCATACGGTATGCTTTTATGTAAAATAATTTTGCTAATGCACTTGTATAATATTCTTAAAGGTTTAAAAATTTTATTTACTTGGGAAAAAACTATTCGCTCACATCATAACTTGATGTCTCGATTGAAGATCATTTAGCATGGCACTCGGGTGTTCTAGGCATCTGAGATTAACTATATCATCTACAGTGGCTACAACAACCGTTGAAAGTTACAATATGCTATTGTATAAGATGTGTAACCTCCCATTATACAAGCCATGCAATCCGAAGATTCGACACATTCGTCTCAAACAACCAATTGTGACAATCCTATGGATAGTCGAGGTAATAAATTTAAGGCCCTTCTAATCTAATTTAATGTGGGTTATAAATTGTGACAAATATGTAGGAGATTAAACCCATTCAACTACTTCAATACTAATTTTGTGAGTCCACATGTTTCGCCTTGAGTTATTAACCATAGCCTGTCAAATATTCCTATTGTGAATTCGCATAATACTTTTTCTTTTATGATAATGGATTTACTAATGGAGTTTTAGTATTAGTAATTCTTACTTATTGACATACTTTTCTGTGATTATTTATGCATTACTGATGAATTTTCACTGTTAGTAGATATTTTGTAACGGATAATCGTTCTAATATAACACATGTTTTGTAAAAGTTTTATCTGATTTTGTAACTATAATATCTGTTAGTAATATTAACATACATCTAAAAAATATATATTTATTTTGGAGGAAGAAATATTAGGGAATCCATTAGCCTCTAAATACAAGTCTCGTGATAGTACAGTGGAAAATTAGGTTCAATTCTTCATTAATGGCCCTATAGCTGAACTGTTCATGAAGTTCTTGCATTATAATGAATTGTTCATAAGGTTTCCTTAAAAAATTATGTAGTAAATCCCCCCTCCCCCCAATCACAAAATCCCACTAAACTATTTTTGTGCAGAAAAAAACTTCTTGAATTAGACATGTGTCTTTGCTACAAATGCATGGTTTAAGAGATTTTTTTGCATTAGAAAAACAGTTCAAGTTTTTTTTTAAAAGCTGCGCTTTTTGCAACTAGATTTTGTAGTGAGAAAACATGCCTTTCTGTTAATGGCGTATTTTTTTTTATGTTTGTGATACAAATTCTAATCTTTTTTGGCCATCTAGAAATTATTGAAATCTCTATTTCTCGTAGACAAGTAGGAAATCTTGGATCTTTCTGTAATTTTTTCCTCCTTTCATGTCGTCTTGTTATATATTCATTCCTCTTTTGGTCATAATAACTGGGAACTTAGCTTCATTTGTAATTTACATCTCTTTCCCCATGCTTTACGTATTTTCCTGTAATAAAAATGATTACCATGTACAATTCTTTCCTTTCCGCATTCATTTTTATGCTTCAAAGTCCATTATGTGTTTGCTTGCAATCCTACTCTGTCAATTAAAGAAACTTGTATAGATGATGAGTGGAAACTATGGCCCAGGTTTAATTAGAGCTTCCATAGACCACCTTTGATGAACAAA
Source organism: Sambucus nigra (assembly GCA_949130495.1). Taxonomy (NCBI): domain Eukaryota; kingdom Viridiplantae; phylum Streptophyta; class Magnoliopsida; order Dipsacales; family Adoxaceae; genus Sambucus; species Sambucus nigra. Next base: position 482,448,406 of record OX422221.1, on the reverse strand, counting down.
CATATTTATTAATACTAATGAAAGTTAATATCTTATTGATAATTATAATACAAAAAAAAAAATTATTTGTACGAATGATTAATATTATATTTATTTACAATGCAGAATGAAATATAACAACCCCCACAGCATAAAATAAACAAAAATAGGACTATAGACACTAGGACCATTTAATACTCCCTTCACACGCATGACATTTTGAAATAAAGCATAGGTTTTAGGAACTACAATTCTGACATTTAGTAGCCTTCAACGTGTTCCCAACATCATGACAAATCAATATTTAACATCCCCTTTTGTGAGTCCCTACAAGGCCATGTTAACATAATCCATTGAAATAACCTCAACATCCGCCATTATGTTGTTCTTTGCCGCAAAATAAATCATCTCTTGGGTCTCATTTAATCCCCCCATGGTACTCTCGACCGCTAGCTTCCTCCCGATAATCACCGGTAAGGCTGGTAGTTCAAGAGGTTTATCCGCTATACCAACTAACATAAGTTTGTCACGATTTTTCAACAAACCAACCAAAAAGATCAGAGGATGAACTGCACGCAACCGCCTGCATTTCCTCCTGGTTGGAACTTACTAAAAATGAATTATCACCGAGACCTTATCACCAACTTTGAACTTCTTTACTTTTTAACCCATACTCGGGACTAAACCTACGAACCTCGTGGCGAGGGATGAGTAGGTAATTGGTGGCCCCCACTCATTTTTTAGGAAGCGGATGTCCGTGTGATAGACACCGTAAAACAACATTTTAAATGTGACGTCTCGTTCGTTGTTTTCCCTTCTCGAGAACCTGAAAGGAGGGAGCATGCCAGATTGATCTCTGGAGTCCCAACTGAAGGCCTTCACCGGGTGTTCATTAGTTGCGGTAAGCTCTGCATCTATGCAGTTACCCTCAGTCAGGCGTGTTGTGAAACTGTTGTGTCTCCTAATGAATCTTTATATTGATTTTGTAGTAAGATTAAAGTTTTAATGATTTGCATTGCCACAACAAAAACATAAAGACCATTAGTGTTTGCTCCAATAACTATATTGTAATTGATAAAACATTTGTTCATTATACTTTGTTTATTTCCTTTCTCCTTGCATTCAAAGTAGGAAAATTACATTTCACCTATATTTCATTCATTCTACCAAACAGAAAGAAAATATGATTTTTCCCCTCCCTAGTATCTGACATGTATATTTGGAAAAAATTGAGATGTAAAGCCCACATATTTTACTTTTCAATCCAAAGGTAAAGTGGGACAAAAGGGGGATTTGGACAATGCTTACTTCATTAGTAGGCCTTCTTCCCTTCCTACCCAATCATGAATAGGTTTTCCTTTCCTAGAGATATGCTTACCAGTTTTCATTTCCTCTAATTTTCCATTTCGTCCCACTTATCTAACATATACAATTATTAGCATATCTTCATAAAGCTCAAATCTACTTGGTTTGAATCACTTATACCATCAGGTTATTTTAAATAGGTTTTTATGGTCTAGACCTTGGACTAACAATTTTGGACAAAAAAAACTGGTGAACCAAATTTTAAACGATTAGGTCCAACATATAAATACTGCCAATTTAAAAAAATCATAAACCTAATCGCTATTAGAGTTTTCTCTGCAACTAACGAATATTTTCCGAAATCGAAAATAACATCAATCTTATGCTTTTTTCGTCTGTCCTATAATCGATTACAGTGTTCTTAATCGATTATACCTATATCACTTGGCTCTATCATTGTAAGTTTATCTTTATTAGCAGTTGGTTTTTCTATTTTCGATCGATTACAATAAGTGTATGTCCTTTGTTTTGATTCAAGAGACTCATTGTAATATTCATTCATGTGATTTAATAGCTTTTTATATGTTATATATGTATATGTTTTGATTTTGTGTTTTTTATGCATTTATGTTTGGATTCTTCATATATAAGTTATATTTATCAATATTTGTAATTGTTAGTTGAATGTGCTGAATGAATATTATTGATGTTTCATTCTAATTTTAAGAGTCCTTGATTTTGATTTGGTATTGAATCACTTATTGATATAGGTCCGCACCAGCGAAAATAACCAGTTCGATATCAGTTTTCAAAGTACACGCAGTGTTTATAAAGGAGACGTGATTATTTTTTTGAAATTATGTGTCTGCTTTATTGCTTCATGTATAGGTTTTTAAATAGTGCCTGTAATTTTATATTAATTATAAATAAATATTTTAATATTTCATGCAATAAATTATTGCACATATTTTTAGAATTGTTGACCTTGAAGTAAATGTTTGTCGTCTTTGTTTTACCGCAAGACATTATGGTAAGTAGTGTAATAGCAAAGTGTTGTTATTTGGATAATATGGCTTGTATTGAAATATTTGAAGATAGCTCATTAGATTTCATATGCAATGAGTTGTGTATTAGGTTTAATAATTTTAGAAGTGGGAGTTTTTCGTTGAGGTATTCATTTGGTGAGGAATGTCGGTTCATGTTGGTTTGTGACAACGATGTTTGTTGAATGTTGCGGTCCCAATTGATCGTGAAAGCTAATTTCATTTGGATATATGTCAGTGATTCATTACCATTGCCAAGTAATACATGTCGTGAACGGGTTGAATGCTCTAATCGAATTTTTGAAGGGGTTGACTGCAGTAATACAAGTTCTGAGAGGGTTAACAGTGGTGATACAAATACACAGCGGTTAGAGTCTTTATCATCAGGCACTGCAAATGATTTTAATAGTTGCATTGAAAATGAGTTTTATCTTGGAGGTGTGGAGCCAAGTAAGTCGAAAGTCTATCTTTTGAATGATTGGAAGACTTATATAAGTCATGAGCAGTAGTGTTTTGAAGGAGGTATAGTGGAATTTCGAGATAAATTGCGAAAGTATGTCGTTGAGGTTAGGTTTAAGTATGTGTATTTGAAGAATGATCAAACTCGAGTGACGGCTGAATGCTATAAAAAGACTACTGAGAATTGCATGTGGAGAATTCATGCTTTATTACCTACAATAAATGTATACTTTTACATACGTGCAATGAGTAATGAGCATACATGTAGTGGTGTCTTTCGTAGTCCGTCAGCCAAAATGATAGCCTCCAAGTTGGTTTCAACATTGGTAGCTGATGATCTTAGAGATAACCCGTTATTGAGACCAATTGATGTAGTTAGAGATATGAAGAAGAATTATGGTCTTGATATAGCTTATCAACATGAATGGCGTACGAAAGAGATGGTTGTTGTTGATATACATGGTGATGAAAAGGTTTCTTATGCATTAATGAATAATTATCGTGGCCTTCTATTGCATTATAATCCTGGGTCGCATTGCATCCTTGACGTGGAACATGAGAGTGAAAAATTCAAGAGAATATTTGTAATATTTAGAGGATGTATTTATGTATTTCAATACTGCAGACCTGTTTTATTTCTTAATGGTGCCTTTTTGAAGAGCCGTTACCGTGGAACAATATTATCAGCTACTGGAAGGAATGTGAACAATGGTAAATTAATGTAATACCCCGTATTTTCTATGTTATTTATTTTTGGGGATTAATTGAATTAAATGTTTATTAATTGAAAAGTAATCCGGATAAAAATATTAACGAGATGTGAGTTAATATTTTAGTATAATGTGTATACTTGGCATTATATGATTATTGGTAATATTGAAATTGTCGCGTAATTGAAATACGTCAATTTGGGAATTTTGCTTGACGCGTGTGACCGCCACGTCATGGTATTTTGTTATTAAATTAAAAAGTGAATTTTAGTTCCATTAACCGTATGGTTGTTTTGAGTGCGCCAACGCGTCCGGAAGGGTCGAGATAGTCAGAAAACACTAGCCGGAAGTTTAGTTTGGGTCCCGGGGTATTTGTGGGTCATACCGGCATCAAAAAGGGTATTTTGGTAAATTGCATTTTTGGGAATTAAAAAGTGACGAAAATAGAGATTACAATCTGACTATTTCCTCAACCCACTTAACCCACTAACCACACTATATGCCATTATGGGCTACGGGAGAAGTTGATATATCATTCCAACTTCCAAAAACCATTACACACCTCCACACTCCATTATCTTCAACCTTGGAAAAAGCTTTGAGAGAGAGAGAGAAGGAAACCTTGAGAAGAGCTTGAGAGAGAGAGAGAGGGAAGAGAATTCTGCAGAAAAACAGAGGGAGGACAACCTAACTTCAAGATTCTACACCAAATTCTGAGATAAATTAAGGCAAGTGATTTAAACTCTTTTGATTCAAGATATGTTTCCATGTTTAGGAATTTTTGAAATTGATTTTTGGAGATAAATTAGACCCATGAATTGAAAGTTAAAGGCCATGAATTATGTAGGAATTGCATGTAGTATATTCTGGACGAATTTATATGTTTTAAACAGAACCTTGATGATCTAAAAGTGGAATTAGAAGAAGTTTGATGATGTTCTTGAATGGAAGAATTCTGGAAATTATTTTGATGTAGTTTTGATCTAAACTAAGCCTTTAAATGATGAATTATGGGACTTAGAATGTTAATACTGTTGTAGGATGTTAGTATAATGTTAGAGGAACCTTATCTTGGAGTTTCATGCTTAAAAATGGAGTTTTGGGTTGAAACAGTAACTGCAAAACGAAGCAGTCCGTAACCATACATGTGCAATCGATCGATCGACATTCATCAGTCGATCGATCGACCACCATCGATCGATCGAAGGCAAAGGTCGATCGATCGACCTTCCCAGAATGAATAAAGTAATTTCCCTAATTAAATTTTTATAGTGTTAACCCTTGGATAATATTATTGGAGACATTGTGAATACCCTTAACCTTAAGGAAGACCAGTAGGTATGATTATGAGATTGGACTTTACTTGGAATTTAATTTGAGGAATTATTCTAAATTAATGAAATTCGTTATGTGAGATAATATTTGGGTTAATAGTACAAATTCGAATAATTTGATGAAATAAGGTTTGGGGCAGAAGTAAAGACCTTAGGTTTGAAGATGTATATGTGGAAATTATGGGAACTTAATAGTCTATTTGAGATAGGTGCCAAGTTTAAGAAATTACGACGTGAGACGTGTCGACTATTTAAATTATATATTATCGAGATACTTGAATTATATGAATTGGGAATAATGGTATAATGATGTAGAATATACCCTTATTAATATTGAGATATCTAAGATGTGTGAATGCTTAGTATATAACTTTATGTGTATGACATACCTACCATACTTGCTATCACGGGAGGTTTACGTTCGCTTAGGGCCTTCTTATCCTTGTGTTGCCCGGATTTAGATTGGCTACCTCGATGAACATAGGTCATTGAAGGACTTATTGGGATATTAATAAGTTTTGCTGATCATGGGAGCGTAGGTATGTGCGTGACCCATGTGATGGTGACTGTGTTCGCCTCCATTATTTGTGATGTTATCTGAACGATTCCTGAGAGATTCGGAATGCGTAATCCTTATGTACGTGATGTACCGGGATGGATAGCAGAGTATGTGTGCACCGCAGCTTAACCTTTGGGTGCTTGTATTGTATATTTATGATGCGAAAGTATACGGTTATTTGAGAAGGAATTTTCTATGTTAAATTGTGAGTATAATTATAGTAATGTTTTGAAAGATAAAAAGGGAACTTTTATCAATAAATGGTTTTATTAATGATTGAGAATTCGGGAATTAACGTAGAACTCTCTATTCAATTGTTAAGGTTGGTAAATAAACGTGAACTGGGTAGTAATGTTAGAAACTCTTTAGGTAGTTATGAGATAACACATGAATGGGTACAGGAACGTTAGGAGTGCACAGTTAGACGAGAGGTGAGTATATCATGTGAGAGCACGCCCTAACATGTACTTTGCATATACTGTTTTAAATGTTTTTAAAGCACTTGCAGGTTCTTAAAATATCTCCACATTCGGGCTCTGACCCGTTTGCTTTCAAATCTATCTTTTTGAAACCATTTTTAGGTGCCTAGCCACAAGGTCACCATGCATAGGATTCTCATTCTGATGACGAGCTGTAGCTGCTTGTGGAAGCTACAGGGATTTTCTTTTAGACGCTTATATCATTTGGATTCCGTATTCAGTATTCCTCAGTTGTAGGGCATGTTGCCCAAATTCTATTAGATACATTTCCATTTCAGTTTTAGACTTTGGCATGTATTCATTCAGTATTCAGTATTTCATTATTTACTTCAGTTATGGGATTGTATTATGAGGAGTTTTTCCTCCAGATTTATTTATATCATGTGACGGTTATTCTATTTACTTCATTATGGTGAATGGTGTTTTTATTCTTCTTTACACTTGTTGCATGTTAATCAGACTTTAATTAAAATTTGGCAACTTACTTTTTAAATACTAGGTGGTTAGTAATAATAATAAAATGTTTTCGGCAGTGATGCTATTAACTGAGCCAACTTGGCGTTTTGATTTAATTTAATAAAGGAGTAGCTACCCGGTATTTAATTAGTCGGGGTGTCACAATTAATTCTAAATATTTTATTTTGTGTATTGCATTGACATTTTGTTTGTTCCATTCCATATCATCAAAATACAAGCATAAAAATATAAAGTACCTTTGAATGTCTTTGTTTTAGTTCACGTGTACTTTTCATTTTTCTGCGTGTATTTTGATGATATGTCTTATTAGGTGTAATACTATGTAAAGTACACGCATAGTACATATCAAGTACGAGTGAATATTTTTCTTAATTTCACGTGTACTTTTTATTTTTATGCGTGTACTTTGATGATGATGATGTTATGTGTAATAGTAAGTAAAGTACACGCATAGTACATGTCAAGTACATGTGAATGTTTTTGTTAATTTCACGAGTACTTTTCATTTTTATGCGTGTACTTTGATGATGATGTTGTTGTTATGATGAATACAAATAAAGTACACGCATAGGACATGTCAAGTACACGTGAATGTTTTTGTTATTTTCACTTGTACTTTTCATTTTTATGCATGTACTTTGATGATATATGTTGTTATGGACATTACAAACTAAAGTACACGCTTAGTACGTGTCAAGTACACGTGAATATTTTTGTTAATTTCACGTGTACTTTTCATTTTTATGTGTGTACTTTGATGATATGTGTTGTTATGGACATTACAAACTAAAGTACAAGCATAGTACATGTCAAGTACAGGTGAATGTTTTTGTTAATTTCACGTGTACTTTCATTTTTATGCGTGTACTTTGATGATATGTGGTGTTATTTAGAAATAATAAAGCCAAGTACACGTTAAAAATGTAAAGTGCCTTTGAATATTTTTGTTTAGTTCACCTGTACTTTACATTTTTATGTGTGTATGTTGATGTTAGTGTTGTTAATAATAAAGCCAAGCAAAAGATTGTAAAGTAAACGTGCATGTCTTTTTATCTTTATCATGTGTACGATACAGTTTTATGTTTTGTCTTGTTATTTATAAACAATTTAAATTAAACACATAATATATTTCCCATGTGTTTTAAGGTCTGCGCCAGCAACATCAATTTACGAAGTGTTGTACATGGATATGTTATTTATTTTAATTTTGATATATTTTTACATTTCAGGCCTTTTTCCTGTTGCATATGCTATTGTTGATTCTGAAATCGAAGATAACGATGTGGTTTCATATCAATTTGCATAGTGCAGTAGTTGAGCAATATCGAAACATAACTTTTATATTTGATCGAAATAATGGATTACTTGAAGCTTTTTTCGAGGGTGTTCTCGTTGTCTGTACATTCCTACTGTATACATCATTTACAAGGGAATATAAAAAAGAAAATTTATGGGAATTGTGCTGGATTTCAAAAGAAAATTGTTAAAGATTTTTTGTCTTGTGCATATGTTGTCTTAGTAAATGTATTTCACAAGAATATTGAAGCATTAAAGAAGGAAGGAGGAGCTGCTATTGTCGATTTCATTGATAGTTTACCTCCCGAGAATGGGTCCTATGCATATTTCCCTGGTAAACGGTATGGTGACTTGGCATTTAGTGTTGCGGAGCCATTTAATTCATGGATATTGGAGGAAAGGCATTTACCAGTAATGCATATGCTTGATAAATTGAGAGTGAAGATTGTGAATTTCAATGCAAACACACTTGTTGAGTCTGACACTTGGACAAATGAGCTATGCCCTTTTTTTCAAAAGTTCCTGAATGAAAATTGGAATAAAAGCCGACATTGGACTATTAGTCGCTCAAGTCAAAATGTATTTGAAGTTCATTTAGAAGTGCGAGCAAAAGTTGACTTAGGAGAAAGGACTTGTTCTTGTAAGAGTTGGCAGATTAGATGTTTTCCATGTTCTCATGCTGTTTCTGTTGTGCAGATGAAAGGGATAAGTATTTATGATTATATTGAGGAGTACTATAAGATACCTTTCTATAGAAAATCATTCTCGATACCTATAGTTCCTCTTCCTTATATGATTTCCTTAAATATTTCTATTCCTAAAATCCATCTATCCTTCCACCAATGACTAAGAGACCGATAGGCAAGCCTAGAAATAAGAGAATAAAGTATTCTGGTGAGATCACAGTAAGGGAAGTTACTTGCTCGAGGTGTTGTAAAACGGGTCATTACAGGTCTACTTGTAAGGAACCTATTGGAGTACTTTTAAAATTATTGAATTCATTCATTTTAACCATTTGATTGAATAAATTAATTAATAAACCATTTGTTTCACATAAATGAATGTAATTTTAGTTTTAAGTCTCATTTTTTAGTTTGTTTTTTATAGCTGTACACATATTTTTCATAAAATACACGTGATCATTTTTCCTGATGTTCACGTATATTTTACATTTGTATACGCATGTTATGTATAGTACACGCTTATTTTGATGTCAAAAGCAATTTTATTAATGTGTGTACTTGATGAAATATGCGTGTACTTTATGAAGTACACATAAAATACATAAAGTACACGCATTTAAAAATGGATTTAGTCAGTTCAATATCCATGTACTTTATAAAAGCATGCATGTACTTTATTAATGACATTTAATTTAGATTTACTTAATGAAATATGCGTGTACTTTATGATGTACATGCATGAAGTACAAGCATAATATAAATATAATATGCGTGTACTTGATGAAATGTGCGTGTACTTTATGAAGTACACGCATAATAATTAAAGTACATGCATTTAAATATACGTGTACACGCATATTTTAGAAAAGTACACGCATATTGATATGACAAAAATCTAATTCCATATACGTGTACTTTATGTATTCTGCATGTAATTTTATCAAGTAGACGTATATAAATGCATGTACTGTTTGAAAAATGGTTTTGGACATTACAATGTGCTTGTACTTTATAAAAGACACTTGGGTCACTCATATTCTTAAATTCCTATGTGTATTATGGTCCACGCCAGAGGCATTATTATACAAGTATTTCAATAGGCGTGTACTTAATAAAGTGCACGTGTAATATATAAAGTACACGCATTTATATAATTGTTTGGGACAATATCTTGTTTGTGCTTTATAAAAACTTGCGTGTATTATAATTTATAATAGATAGAATCATATTTTGACATACCAATTTTTTTACATTAAATGATATTAATGTTTACATTTTTTACAATACACGTGATCATTTTTATAAGGGTTCACGTGTACTTTACTAAATTTGTTGTATGACATAAGTGAGAATACATGCATGAAAGAAATAAAATTTTTATTAAAAATAAAAAAAATAAAGTATAATATTTTCACATAACGAAAGCTGAAAAAACTAAAGAAGGCTTCTATTAGGGAAGTTTGTCAAAGGCATCTAGGGTGTCAGGAAGAGAGTCAATTAAATTCGACTAGTGTCGAATTTCTTCTTCTATGACAGCTACAAGGCCTTCATGGAGAGCCTTCTTCTCCTTCAGCTTGGCAATTTTCATCAGAACTTCTTGTGTATAGAAAGACATGAGGTCTTCATATGTTTGAGGAGGGTCCTCATTAACATCAAATAAATCTATGGGATTAGGTAGAAGTCCAGAATAGTCTTCCCTCACATATGTTTGAAACTACTCAAAGGCAGTTTCATATGAGGAAATATTTTCCTCAATTTACCTTATTTTTGTTTTATTTATTTCATCTCTCTCAAGAATATCTCGCAAGTTATCTGTTGGAATAGCCATTATGTTATCTTTACCCTAGATGTAATGGTTAAGAAAGGAACAAATATTACTCTTTTATAGGAAAAGTTAAAGCTATTTATTTCTTGACCAGAAGTAGTTGGGAAGTAAGTAGTTGAGCTTAATAAATTGATTTTGGTTATTGTGTCCTGAATAAATATTTAAAGTAGTTTTCAATTAAAAATAAAAATTTATTATATTAACCAGTGTGTGTACTTTAGTCAAACTGCGTGTACTTTGAAGAATTCATGTGTGTACTTAGTAATTATCACTTGTAGTTTTCGTGAAAAATACGTGTATATTGTTTCATAACACTCAGGTGCATTTTTTGTCTAAACCTTACGTGGATTGTGGTCCGCGCCAGCGGAAATAAACCATTTTGGTGTAATAAATATTGTAAACAATAACCAATATAACACAAAACAAATTAAAAATATGGTTTGTATTTGAATCACAATTTATAGTAGTTTTTTCTACTTTTGGCGGAAGAAATATTTTGATAGAAGAATTTCCCCGAGTACATATTCTCTTTGTTTTAGCATGCAAGGGTCTTGAAACAATTTTTGTATCTCCTTGTTTCTATTAATTTGTTCAATGTAGTACATGCAGAACACCCCACAGTCAACCTTGAAATTAAAATAAAATAAATATACAAATTAGTATGATGTGAATGAAATTTTTTGAAAAGATACAAATTAGTAATTTTTAGAAATGAAGTTTTTCTTACCCATTATATTGTTTAGGCCATTCATGATCTCTTATTAGGTCAAATTTGAGATCATTTTCCAGCAAAAATCTACTGTCCTTTTTTCTTACTCTGTCAATGGATCATCATCCAATGTAAACTCATTTAGTGTACCTTCATCAAACTTCCTCTGAATTTTGAAACCATTGTTTTTCATTATTTCTGCTTCAGTCTTCAATAGGCACTGTATTTTTTGGAAGACATAAAACTGTTAAGAAGACAAATATTTAGTGTATACAAATAAAAGAGTATATGAAGATTAAAGAGTTAAAAGTACACGTATTATATTAAAGTACACGCATATTTTATTTTTTAATATCACGTATATTTTAAAATATCATGCGTGTACTTTGCCTAAAGAGTTAAAAGTAGACGCATAATATTAAAGTACACGCATATTTTATTTTTTCATATCACGTGTATTTTAAAATATGATGCATGTATTTTTCCTAAAGAGTTAAAAGTACACGCATAATATTAAAGTACACGTAATTTGGATTGGTTCATTTCACATGTATTTTAAAATATGATGCGTGTACTTTGATAATCTAGGTGATTATGTGCAACTAATACAAAGTACATGCATTATATTATACATGCGTATAATATAAGTACAGGTAACATTACTAATTAAGTTTAGGCACTAACCAATTTTTTCGAATCATCGAAGAATATTGTATTTTTTTCGTTGTCGTTCGGTCGAAGGGAATCCATGTGGACCACTTTATTTTCTTTTTTGTATATCACAAGTAATGTGAAATGTCCTACACTATGTCTTAGTACAATGAATAAATTATTACAAGTTCCTAAGTATTCAAATAAATCTATGTATAACTCCCCCTTCTTATTGACTTCATTTGTGCTACAAGCTTCTATCTGAATAAAAATTATAGACATTATGTTAATAAAAAAACTGAAATTTTATTTCACAAAGCTTTCGATTTAATTGTACTTACCCAACAATAACCAGAAAAAGTGTGTGAGTAGGAGAGCCCATCCTCTGACAATTTTAACCTCAATACTTCACTAAAGGCAAGTATTATCTGTTTCACACAATATAAAATGGTGAGGAAATAATAATGTTGAAATTTAATGGATGTCTAATATTTGGACTACCTACTTTGATTGAAATTTCTTGATTGTTGAGGACTTAAACAAAATCTTCCCATGGGAAATACGAAACCAGCCCTTGGAAAATAAATTCCCTGCATTTTATATAATCAATAAGAATTGTATAATAATAATAATAATCTTATTCTTTTGCACCAAAAAAAATATAAATTAGCGAAGTGATAAATCATAAAACAATACACTTTACCCTAGATCAACCTTTTGAATAAACTTTTCAATATTTTTCTTCGAAGCTTCATCGAGATATTTGTATACTTTGATTGCTTCAAGCTTGAAGTGAGTTTCTTTCATTTTTTGAGCTATTGTTAGACGGCATTTTCTCAGCTTTGACTCTTTTTGTTTCTTAATTGGTTCATGCTTTTCGGTTCCACTGTCAGCTTTTCTTTTCTTCTTTCCTCTAGTAAGAGGCCCTTTTGTTTTGGATATTTTGGGGGTGCCCTGAACTGTCTTTAAGGCTAGTTCAATCTTCAAACTCGAAATTTCGTCCATGAGTTGTTTATTAGTGTTTGCCTGATATATTTAACAAGGAATGTTGGATTGTAAGCATTTTTTGAAACAATGATTCATTTTCTCTTATGTGTATTTTATAAAGTACACGCGTGTATTTTAATACACGCATGTATTTTATAATATACACGCATGTATTATAAAATACGTGTACTTTATATAATTTATAATATACACGTGTACTTTCAAAATAATTTGCGTTTACTTTAGAAAGTAAAGGTGTGTACTATATATCTATTGTACTTTATAGATACCTGGTCAGTTTTTTTCAATGCTGGAATTCTTCAACTCCGAAATTTCGTCATTAAAGATTTTATTATTGTTTTCCTGTTATACAAAAAGAATGTTAAATTAAAGTAATATTTGAATAAAACTGCATTATTTTTAATCAAATAATGCATGTATCTAATATCAAATAAAACTGCATTAAAAATACTATGAAATAAAGCTGCGTGTACTTTAGGAAAACTGCATGTACTTTAGGAAAACTGCGTGTACTCTGAATTATTTATAATCAAAAGTACCTGTTGAGTTCTTTTCAATTCTGACTCCTCAAGATTCTACCTCAATGTCATCTTTTCTATGTCAGCAGCTTTCAATTTTTTCAATGTATCATCATACTTTTTTTGAGATCTTCATTACTCAGAGACAGATATCCATTTTTTTGTTCCAAAATTCATGTTGATTCTGCTTGTTTTTTCAATGATTCATCCAATTCTTTAATTCTATCTGAGTCACTCATTTTGACTTGGTCAAGCTTTTCTTTTAAAGAATTGTTTAACTCAACTAGTTGGGCATTTTTCACCTCCAACTTATTTAGTAAATATTTTTCCTTCAAAAGGTTGGAATTATCCACCTTTAACTTCTTCATTTCCTCATGGGCTTCAAAAAGTGAATTACAATCTACCTGCAACTGTACATTCAAAATGGCACTCTCCACCTCTAAAGAGGTCACCTTCTCAAGTGCACCATTAAAGTCTTCAGCTGCTTTAGATAGTTAGTTATTTTTTTTCAATAATTTCCTTTTCAAAACAACAATTTGTTCCTCCAAATTAACCTTTGGTTGATCTCTTCACTTCTTTTTCTTTGGAGTCACAATGTTTTTAAGGGGAATATTCCAACCATGTGAAAACTCATTGTCATTAATATCTTCAGCAACTTTTTCTGATGACGAATCCTGTAGAAATGTACAAAGAGTAACTTGGCCCTTCAAACTGAGATTTCTTTCGTACAGAACTGTCCTTACAAGCCGATTTATTTGTATCCTGCTTCAAAGTTTCTGTTACAATGTCACGTACCTAGATTAGTGTAAGTGGCAGACATAGTCACGTACCTAAACTAGTGTAACGATGATAAAATACTGAAAATCAGCCCACCCCCGATATGATAAAATCATGATAATCTACCCTCATTAGTCCTAGACCTAGAAGGCGTAAATCATCAAAAAGTCTACCCACTAGTCCCATACCTTGAAGGCATCCTAAAATATAGGGAGAACAAAAATACACAACATCCTGTCATAATGGCAATTTAATAATACCAATAAGTCACATAAACAAGCATAATTAATCAATGTACCAAACTACGCATGATAGTCCAATTCAATTATATCTTAAATTAATTTTCACATCGTCATAAACACCCAATTAATTCCATTTAATTATTTTAAATTAAATACACTGAGATTTCATCATTAACACATCATAGTTCCAATTTCATTATCTCAACACAAATTACATGAGGTATATGCCCCAAATTCATTTAAATGAAAAATAAAGTTTCTCTACATGCAACCTACACCAATAAAACTCATAATCCACTCATAAATTCTACGTACCCAAGGGTTATGAATATTATTCATATTGAAAGATTTTATAAAAATAGTCCCAAATTTTTTTATCATTATTCCTAATGAAGTCACTAATCTCTTTAAAGAAAAAACATGATTAAGGGCTTAGGCGATACTTAAAATGCATAATACTAAATAAAAGGAATTGAGTATTCATGCATGTAATTTAGATGAAGAAAATCTAAGTTGACGGTTGAATTCATCTCGAAAAAATAGCAAAGAGTCATTCCGGAACAATCGTGAGAAAACCCGATTTAAAGCTTCAAAACATGGATTGAAAACAGCTCCCTAATAGAGTTAAGGTTTTGAGGGAGGAAGAAGATGTAAAAGAGGAGATTGCTGCTCTTAGAGTTTTGAAGAATGTGTTTTTAAAAGTACTAAACCCTCCACTTTGTTTATATACCAAAAAGAATTTGAGTTTTAATCAAATACAAATAATCGACAAATTACTACGGATGATCCGAACATAAAAATGGTTTAAATATTAGTATGTTGTAGCGAACGGCGAGACGGAGCTGCTGTGAAAAATTCAGCTCTATCGGACGGTCAGATTTTAAAAAAATATTATTTTTATCCTCCTTAGCTCGAATCCTCTCCCGATTTTTATACGAAAAGTTATAATTTCCAATTTTTAATCCCGATTTAAATTCCATTTGAAACCTTATTTTTTTATATATATATAAACTAACATCTTTGCATACCAAAATTAAATAGATCCCAAAATTATTTTTTTTTCGAAATCCGAGATAATTTAATTAAAACCGGTTTAAAAATCACGGGTCGTTACATACTTCCCCTCTAGTAAAGGAATTTCGTCCTCGAAATTAGACGAAGCATAAACGTCAAATGTAAATCGTACAAAAGAAAATAAGGCTCATATATGCCTACCCATAGAATGCCATAATTGGGCGCCCATACACCCAATCCTACCCGCACGAAATCCCATATTCCCAAAATACAATATATATACACCTACACCTAAAAGTATCTAAAAAATAGTGATTACATATCGTGACACTCCACTAGCCACGCAATCTATCCTGCTCTCCCAGAGGCTGAAGTAAATAGCACCTCCCACACCTAGTTTGGTTTGGTGTTGCGGTCACTCCCTGACCTCCTGATGCTGCCAGTGCTGCTGGCGCCCCTTCAACACCTGACGTTGTCGGTGCTTCTGGCTCTCCCTGAAAACCTGTTGCTTTTGAGACTAAAGGCCTCAGTCCTTGCTAACCCTATACTCCTTAACCTTGCTGTTCTAGTGCGTTTTGGCCTTACGGGCCAACCCTCCTTGAACATTGTTATGCCTTGTGTCGTTTATCCCCACAAACAAAACATTCACCCCTATAAGTTCCAAACTTTCTATTTAGTGCTTGGTCCCCCACCGTCCTTGTTGTTCCTATTAGTCCTCTGTTTCTTCTGTGCCTAGTCATTGCGACCCTTATTCTCACCTCCCTGTCCATTGAACTCACGTCTCTTTCCAAGTTTCTTTTTATAATTAGCCTTCTCTTGCCATAGCAATATTACAGCATCCACCACCATAGCATAGGTAGTGTATGCCTGATTCCCCAACACCATATGCCTAATCGTTCATGAAAATCCTTTAATAAAACACTCCATCTTCTTCCTCTCAGTATCCACCTTTTCAGGTACAAATATAGATAAATTAGTGAACTCCTGCTCATAATCGACAATCGACTTCGATTGTTGCTCCAATTCTATAAATTCCCTCTTTTTTGCTCACCTAGTGACATATGGAAAATATTTGGTATTAAACCTTATCTGAAATTCTTCATAACTCAACCGATCTCTCTCCTATGATATGGTGGCACTCTCCCACCATTGCAACATATCCCCTGTCAGCTTAAACGTCGCTAACATCTACTTCTGCACATCTGTGCAGTCCACTATCCTTACGTGCCTCTCCATATCCCTCCTCCATTGATGACTAACTATTGGTTCAGATCCCCTTCCAAAGGTGGGAGGATTTCCCTTGAGAAAGCTAGTCCTCACCCTATCCCAAGCCCAAATGGGCGTACCCTGCTCCTGCCCTGTAAAGTCAACCATCTCTGCCTCCCCCATCTCCATACCAGCCGTTGTGGCCTCACGAATCATAGCCGCTAACTCCTCGGCCTCCAAAGCAATCTGTAGCTGCCTCTTCTGAGCCGCGAGACCAGAAACAGACTCTTCTTTCCTATTCCCAGCTCTTCTTATATTCACCATTTGAAAAGATAGGAACAAAACAACATCAGAATCGGAATGACTAAGAGTAAAAATCATCAAAAGGAACCAAAAGATAAGCAACGCAGAAGCTAAAACGGACTCATAACCTACGAGACCTTGACCATGCTCTGATGCCATCTGTCACACCCCACGCAATCTGACAAACGGGGTGGCCAGCCACCGCCGTCGAACTATGCCGGGCGTAAACTAAATAAATACCATTCTTAGCATGAGACAGATATGAGAAATAAAAATCCATCCACAAGATCAATAATTGCATCATTCCCAAATGATAATAACAACTAAACGATAAAAGATCCATCACATACTAAAACTTCGAATAAATCCAATCTCCAATCATTATTTAATTAAAACCTAAATATAACGAACTATGAAAAAATCCAACTGAAATCCTTTAACAACTTTGTAACCGAATGGCCCAATAAAAACCCAAATGACGTCTCATAATGAAATACGACTGAAAAGAAAGTCTAATCTAAGTAAAGCAATAAAAATGAAGTAGACTCCAACTGCACCTCTAAATGATAACTCCTAAAATCCTATGCAGCTACTCTAGTACTAATACCTGAAAATGTTAGTCAACGCACGAGGTTAGAACCCCGAGCATTAATACACACTAATACCCTCAAATAGGGTCTGTGAACCCGGACAATTGCATTATACGCAATAAATATCACAATAGGGTATTTTAATTAGACGAGTAATTTAAATGCGGGAAAGATAAATTACTAACTACCCCCCAGAGATTTTTATAACAATCACACCGATATATTTTAATTATCCCACTGCCCCAAAGTAGTAATTGAATTTAATTAACCCAAAGTTATCATTTATCTTAATTTTATTATCCATTACGGTACTTCCGCAATAAATTCTACACCACCCACAATTCCCCTCGACATAGTCAGCCAGCTCATTTAAACTGTCAGCCCTACACATTATTCAGACGTCACACACCCACACGTCGTAGTTGCCAGCCAACCCATTTAAGCTGCCGGTCCTTCACGTTATTAACGACGCCAATATATTTTAATAACCGTTTTATTATCTTAGGTATTTAATTCTCAATTTTCTTAATTTACAATTTATAAATTTCTCCCACCCTTATTATCGATGTGAGATCCTCAAAATACTTCTTAGTCCCATACCTAAGGATCCCCAAGTTATCAATACGTCCTACCCTATGTATAGGATGAGTTTTTAACATAAATCTCGACCTAGTCACGTACCTAGACTAGTGTAACGACGATAAAATATCGAAACTTAGCCCACCCCTGATATGATAAAATCGCGATAATCTACCGTCACTAGTCCCATATCTAGAAGGCGTAAATCATCAAAATTCCCACCCACTAGTTCCATACCTCGAAGGCTTCCTAAAATATAGGGATAGAAAAAATACCCAACAACACGTCGTCACAATGGCAATTTAATAATACCAACAAGTCACACAAACAAGCATAATTAATCAATGTACTATACTACACATCATAGTCCAATTCAATTAAGTCTTAATTTAATTTTCACATCGTCATAAACACCCAATTAATCCCATTTAATTATTTTAAATTAAATACACCTAGATTTCATCATTAATACATCATAATTCCAATTTCATTATCTCAACACAAATTACATGAGTTATACGCCTCAAATTCATTTAAATAAAAAATAAGGTTTTTCTACATGCAACCTATACCAATAAAACCTAAAATACACTCTTAAATCCTACGTACCCAAGGATTATGAATATTATTCATATTGAAAGATTTTATAAAAACTGTCACAAAAATTGTTATCATTATTCCTAATTAAGTCACTAATATCTTTTAAGAAAAAACATGACTAAGGGTTTAGGTGACACTTAAAATTCATAATACTAAAGGAAAGGAATAGAGTATTCATGCATGTAATTTATATGAAGAAAATATGAGTTGATGGTTTAATTCATCTCGGAAAAATAGCAAAGAGTCGTTCTTCAACAATCTTGAGAAAACCTGGTTTAAATCTTCAAAACTTGGATTGAAAATAGCTCTCAATTGGAGTTAAGGTTTTGAGGGAGGAAGAAGATTTATAAGAGGATATTGATGCTCTTAGGGTTTAGAATAATGTGTTTTTAAAAGTACTAAACCCATCGCTTTGTTTATTTACAAAAAAGAATTTGAGTCCTAATCGAATACAAATTCTCAAAAAATTATTACGGAGGATCCGCCCTTCAAAATGGTTTGAAATTTTATTATGTTGTAGAGAACGGCGAGACGGAGTTTCTGTGAAAAATTTATCTCGATCGGACGGTGTGATTTCAAAAATATATTATTTTTATCCTTCTTAGCTTGAATCCTCCATCGAATTTTATATGAGAAGTTATAGTTTCCAAATTTTAATCCCGATTTAAATTCCACTTGAAACCTTACTTTTTATATATATAAAAACTAGCATCTTTACATACAAAAATTAAATAGATCTCCAAATTATTATTATTTTCGAAATCTGAGATAATTTAATTAAAACCGATTTAAAAATCACGGGTTGTTACAATATTATGATACAAACCTTTATGTTAGTTGAAATATTTAAACATTTATTATATATTGCTTTAAATAGCTATGATGTATACATGATATCATGTATCTTCTTTGGTAGAACTCGTGAGTCTCTGATTTAAGCTTGGAACATTGTACAGCCTTGAGGCCCATTTAATAAACCTCAATTGCCTACTCTAGAAACTGTACAAACTTAGAGTCTCTGGGCCACACATTTTGGGTTTGTCCCATCAGCTGAACAGAAGATATTACACCATTTTTTTATATACGTTCAAATTTTTATGAGCCATGCGCATGAAAGCCTTGCAAAGACTCTTTTAGGATTTCAAAATCTTTTCACATCTTAATATATCAGTTTATGTGATTTTACTACTATTTCATCTCTGAATTATTTTAAGACACGTAAATGTCTTTTATCTTGACCAATATTTTTATCTTGACAGAAAACTATCCATAACAAAATGACACATTACTTATATCTGATTGTTTATCTCTTTATCTTGGTTCTAATCTCTCCTGGACTAACAAATCTTACAGTAGTTATTTTAGGATGTCTAAAGAAGATACACTCAGTCCTACATTTTTTAGAATGCAATTTCCATAATTCAATAGCTACATTTTATTGAAAAGACAAATGAGCTTTGAAGATCATTTTTCATATATTTTCTCTCAACAAAATCAAGAGCATTTAATGCTCACAATGGTTGTCTCTAATAGCTAGTTTTTTAAGTTACTACTTAAGCATTTAAAGAGATACATTGAAGACACAATACAAGGATGAGAATATGAACAAGATCTAGAAAATTTATTGAGAGCATTTCAATTTATTACTCGGCTACTACACATTCAAGAGAGCAATTAATTTTACATTCTGCTCAATCATTGAAGAAGAAGACTTGATCCTAGTTCAACATCATTTATTGAAGTCTCATTAAAGAAGAAATTCATATCACAAATTATATTTTAAGGAGTTTCATTAATCTACATTGTACGAAAAATTCAGATTTGTTTGAAGCTTTGTTGAAGCTTCGATTTGTAACGGTGATTGGTACCTACCCTCAAGTGGACCAAGGTCTTGGAATGGTATTTGCTTCAAGTGTCTATAAAGTGCTGGTTTGATCCTACTGTCAAGTGGATCATGGATAGTGAAGCGCAAGAAGACGAGAGCTATTCTAATCGCGTGGACGTAGGCCGGGTTTTGGCCCAACCACATTAAATTCGATGTCATTTATTTTTTTGCACTTCATCTGCTTATTTATTTGTGCTTGCTTCAATTTTTATTTTTTAGCACTTAAATTTGCAAATATATTAATTTCAAAAATTGGTAAATTTATTTTAAGGGTAAAATAATTATTAATTAATTAATTAAATTTAGAATATTATTTTATATTAAATACAAAACTTAATTTAATATTTGTGGAGTGTTAAAATCTGTATTTTAGCTTGTCTAAATTAATTGGTTGAATTTATTTGATATTCTTTATTCTAATCATATAAGATTTATTAATCTAAAAAATTTTAAGGTGCTGTAAATTAAATATTTTTCTGAAATTTTAATTTGACTAAAAGTATACTAAACTCAATTCAACCTCCCTTCCCCCTCTTAAGTATAATATGGGCAACAATTGGTATAAGAGCAGTGCTCTAATTATTTTTCGAATTTGATAAATTTAGAGTTAAAGATCAATGGCAAATGTTACAACATCCCTTGGCGAAGGACAATCAATTTTTAAACCTCCTTTATTTTCTAGAAATGATTATAATTATTGGAAAAATCGAATTAAATATTTTATTCAGTCACATGATTATGAAGTTTGGAGAGTTATTATAAATTGCCCTTTTGTTCCTATGAAAATGGTAAATAATGTTTCTGTTCCTAAAGGAGAAAATGAATGGAATGAAGTAGATATTAAGAAAATTCAAATAAATGTCAAAGCAATGAATATTTTGCATTGCGCACTTAATGTATATGAGTATAATAGAATTTATTGTTGTGAATCTGCTAAAGAAAGTTGGGATATATTAGAAGTCACATAAGAAGGAACAAGTCAAGTTAAAGAAGATAAAATCAGCATGCCTGTTCATAGTTATGAGTTATTTAAGATGAAATCCGATGAATCTATTTCTGATATGTTCACTAGATTGACAAATATTATAAATAGTCTAAAATCTCTTGGAAAAATATATACTAACAATGAGTTGATGAGTAAAATTCTCAGGTCATTACCAACAACTTGGATGACCAAAAAGTTGGCTATCAAAAAAGCAATAAGAGAAAGACCAATCTCTCTTAAAGAGCTGTTAGGTTCTCTAATCACTTATGATATGGAACTCAAAGAACTTGTTGAAAAAGAAAAACCTAAGGCAAACAAAATTATTGCTTTCAAATCTTCAAGCAAGGATGTAGAAACTGAAGATGATAATGATATTTTCCTATTGGCTAAAGACTTCAAAAAGTATCTTTCTTCAAAAAAGAAAGCCAAGGCAAGAAGAAGGAAAGATTCTTCAAAAGATTTCAACGATGATACTCATTCCAAATCTGAATTAAGATGCTATCATTGCGATGAAGTTGGTCATATTATGCCTAACTGTCCAAAGTATAAGAAAAGGAAGGTTGAAATTATGAAATCATTTTTTAAGAAAAGAAGTTAAAATTTTTAAAATAGAAAATACTAGTAGCATATTCTTTGAGAGACACAAACTTGAAAACTCATAATTGAAGAAGAAAGTTGACGCATCATTACCTATCTTGTCAAATTTTGTAAATGGTATAGATTATTTATACAAGTTGTTACGAGATTAAAGATAGATGTTTGATAAAGTCGAAATTGGTTACAACAGTAATGAAAATGAGAAAAAATTTCAAAACTATTCCAATTATAAAGTTAACTCATTGTGCACATATTGTGGTAAACACATACATTTTTCAGATTTGTGTCCATATAAATTTGTAAATAGAAAATTAACTTTGGTTCTTAAAGGAACTAAGATGTATACTAACCCCTATGGACCTAACACATTTTGGGTACCAAAAGAGAAAATCTTCAAAGTGGTGTAGGTTGCATTTTGAGATGGGATGTGAATTTTCAAGGCATACGCTTTGGCATCATTACGAATTTCAAGTATCATTGCCTAATATTGGAAATTCCACAATTGGAGAAATTTTTTAATTTCATATCTTAAGATTCTTGATGTTTTATTTTATAATCTTAATTTATAGTTATTTCATGGTTAGATTGCTTGATAAAGCATATGAGTTTGTTGCTAATAATTTAAGTCTTCCATGTAAATTTGTGCATGTATTATCTTTGGTGATTTTATGTTGTGTGACGCATATACATGATTTTGATGATAAGTTTTTTAAGATAAAAATTCATATTGTTTTTACATCTTAACATATTTTTTTGAATAATAACATTGGATCAATTCATGACTTTATTGTATATTAATGTGAAACGAAAATATCGTTGAGAATATTCTAGTATATTAATTATATGAGCTATATGTTAATATTGAGACATTCACTCATTGATTTTGCTGATATGATCATATTAATCTTTATGAGTTAGTTTTATTGCATGCTACATGATTAGTGCCATTATTTGAATAATTATGACATTCTTAAAAAATATTATTCTTGGAAGAAAATGACACTTATGATATTTTGTGCTTAAATCAAAAAGTTGTAAGATTATTGAAATTATTATGATTTGTGAATATTTTTTAGACTTGTTGAAAATAATTTTATGAAGCATATGTTAGAAAATATTTTATCTCATGAATAAGATGCACATTATTTGTTATATGCATATATGCCTTCATTGGTATCCCTTAGGGGGAGATAATATGGTTATTGAAAATTAATCATAGAAAAACGCTTGATCATGATTTTTGATACGTTATTATGAATATTATTGATAATTTGGAAAAAAAATTGTGATCGTATCTCGAAAATGGTAAAGAATGAACAAAATAAAAACTTTGTATCACTAGATTTATGCCTCCATATTCTCGCTCATGTTGTGCTTAACACAAATTATTTGAAAAATATTGGGTTGTGAGATATTTTCATCATTATGCGCTTGAATTAATTGATTTTGTCATTTTAGTGACTTATGCATTATTTGATGATATACCTGACTATCGAAAATTCAACATGCTATGAGAAAATTTATGATGACACATGTTCGTATTGAAAGTTTTTTTGCCCCTCGCGATTTGTCGTTGAATCACATGCACGAATTATATTTGATAGGGGGAGATTCGCATTTTTACCCTTTACACTCATTTTATAGGAAAAATATTTTTGATAATGTCAAAAGGGAGATAAATATGTAAGATTCACTAATTTTGCTTAATTTATTCATTTTATGATTCATATGAATCATTGTTTTTTATCATCAAAAACAGGGAGATTGTTAAACGAAAATATAATTAACCCTTTATTCAGTATTTAATTGATTTAATTGTAATTATTGTACATTTTAGTTTAATGTAATATATTAATTTTAATAATTCCAAGCATTTTTTTAAAGTGTCTCTATAAATATTTATTTATTTGAATATTGATGATTTCGTTTAATATAATATAAATTGTTATATGTCCTGTTTATACCTTTTAAAGATTTTTTTTATGTACTCATACACATATTTAATAGTTATATATATATATATATATATATATATATATATATATATATATATATATATATATATGTGTGTGTGTGTGTGTGTGTGTGTATTTTAATCTTTCGTTTATTGTGAGGCTTCTTTCAGGTTCCTCACTTTCCTAACATTGGGCCAACGGCGCCATTAAACCTCTTACACACCTATATGCTAGGGAAGATAATATTATGTAGATTTTGTGCTTTTGGTCCCATCTTGATGTCAACTAGCGTTCAATCTTCTTTTTATATAATCAAAAACTGTAATCATTTTTTTACGTTTTAATATATATATTTTTTATATAAAAATATTTATATATTTATGTAAAATACATTATATATATAAGTGTCTGGTCTTTTAAATATGTTATAATTTTTAACGGTTCCATTTTTTTAATTATTTTTATGCCTCTTCTATATATACCTATTCTTCCTTTAGAGCAACGAATGTGGTCAGTTACTTTTATATATTGGACCCTGTGCCAAGCCTTTTTTAGCTATTTTTCATATAGCTTCTGCATTGGATGGTCTGTTAGTCTAATACCCACCATGATTGAAAGATTTCTTTATTTTTTTTCAGTAGGCATAGAAAGAAAAGGTTACAAGGAGACTGCATCACGAAGCAACAAGAGCCATAGAGGCAACATTACACAACTAAAGTAAAGAAACAACATAAGAGGAAAAACCACCACCCAACTACATCGTAGGGTTGCCAAGGATCCACCGCATGCCACTAGGGAGCTCTTCAATTTCGACGAAGGCCTCCTCCTGAAGTTTTGCCTCGCGTGCCAACTAATCCGCATCCTAAATCATACCGGGGTTAGCATAGATGAAGTCCACACCCAAAGTCCTCATTATCTCATAGCAGTCGACCCTAATGTTCTCAAAATCAGTCTCGCGGTACTGAACACCCTTGAAAATCTCTATCAGCTCATGTGAGTTGGTTTCCACCAGAATATCCTTCCACCCACGCATCTTAACCATATTAAGGTTGTGGTAAAGGCCTTCCATCAGGGCGCGAAGTAGCGAGGGGGTACCTCTAAGCCGTCCATAAAAACCAACCTTCCAATGGCCCCGATCATCAAGGACATAACCCCCAAAAGTAGAAATACGGTAAGTGGGGTCAGTGCAGGCCTGGATGGCCACCTTAGTCTTTCCCTGATCAACATTCTCAAGAATAGTCAAAAGATTTTTCGGGACGTCTTCAAACTCAGCGTAGTCGTGTGTCTATCATCTTTCGAGTCGGGAGAGACCATCCGCCCATATGTTGTTGGAGCGTCTGATATGGGTAACCCTTATATCCATTTCAGTCATGATAGCCATACATTCCTCAATAATGTTAGTCAGTGGGTGGTTCTGATGACCCTGTCTGTTGAGGATATGCACAGCATCCAAGAAGTCTCTACGTAGAAGGCACCCAGTCCAACTCTTAATTTTAGCCAGATTTAAGCCATGAAGAATTCCCACTAACTCAACCTTAATGGGGCTACTGTCACCGATAATCTTGTCGTTGAACCCAAGGATCCATCGCTTCTCGTTAGTGCTCACCATACCACCAAAACCACCAACTTTACTGAAGGGGTCGTAGCTGCCATCTGTGAATATCTCGTACCCTGAAAATATGTCAATACTAGAAGAGGTGTTAGGAATATTACCCGAGACATGGGAGGAACTAGTAAACGGTTTCGTAATTGAATCTAGTTCCCTGGCAAGGGTACTAGAGATAGAACAAACCATGGCCGGGGTGATATTTTTCTTTTCGAAAATGAGTTTCTTACGCGCAGTCCAGATATGCCAAATAGTAGATATAATTTTTTTTTTACCATACTGAGCATAATTACCCCACATGTTATCATTAATCCAATCAAAAAAATAAGTGTTTCTATATTTGTTCCACTCACGGGGGAAAAGAGTGGTTTCCCACATAGCTGCATCGAGATGATAATTTCTAAGCACATGTTCAACATCTTCATCATACTCGCAAAACTCACATTTTTTTAGAATCAGTAAGGCGTCTTTTAAATCTCTGTCAATTGGTAAGTAATTTTTTGTGAAAGATGAGCCAGAGAAAAGTTTTAAATTTTTGGGGAATTTTAAGTTTCCAAATGCGACCCCAGTTTATCAGAGAAGAGGTATTAAGATCAAATTTGACAAGTGAATCATAGGCCGATTTTATATTGAACTTACCATTAGCTGCGGGCCCCCAACTAGGGCTATCCATTTTTTTGGGGGTGTGGGGTTAGGGCGTTCCCAAGATTAAGTAGGATGTGGCCTGAGTGAATGTATTCTTTATGAGTTGCTCGTTCTAGGCCCCGTATTTGATCAGGTCACAGACAAGAGACACCAGGGAGGTGTCATGGGTCTTAAGTATGATGGAATTACCCACACACCAGTCTTTAAAAATGTTAGTAGATTTACCATCTCCAATCACCCATTTAGTGTTCTTGACAATATTAGGTTTGCACTTAAGAATTCCCCTCCAAATGTGGGAAGCCTGTGCATTTCTGGTCCAATTACCTAGATTGTAATGTGTCTTATATTTAAAACTAAGCACACGAACCCATAGGGAGTTTCTGTCATTGGTAATTTTCCAACCAAGCTTGGAGATAACAACCCGGTTGTTCTCTTCACTACTTCTAAGCCTTAGACCACCCAGATTCTTGGAACGGCAGATGGTGTTCCAATTTATAAGGTGGATCTTCTTCTTGTCTTCAGTGTCACCCCAAAGGAAGTTCCTATTTAGGTTATCCAATTTGTCATTAATCTTCTTGGGGAAAATAGAGGTTTGTATGTTATAGAGGGGGATGGTTGGCGTGTCATCATGTATAAGAGTAGCTCTACCTTCCAGGGATAGGAGATTCGCTTTCCATCTTGAGAGTCTCTTTTGAACTTTGTCAATGATATGGGTGAAGTGATTGGTGGTGACCTTCCCATGGACAAGGTTGGTACGAAGGTACATTCCAAGATCCTTAATGATATTAATCCCACATCTTCTTCCCATGTTACATGTACATTGTTTGGGAATATTGGGGGAGACGTAAATTTTGTATTTCAGGAGGCTTAAGGTTTGACCAGAGATATCACAAAAATTCTGAAGAGTTTTCATGATAACATCACAACTGGTGGGGGACGCTTCCATGAAGAGGATTAGGTCATCAACAAAGAAAAAGTGGGAGATGGTCGGGCCATTAGGGGAGGCTTTAGGGCCCTCTAATTTCCTTTGTCTACCTGGTAGTTGATGGAGGCACCCAGGTACTCAATGCACATGACAAATAGGTAGGGGGACAGGGGATCACCCTGGCGAAGGCATCTGGAGGTTTTGAACTTCGGGATAGGTGCCCCATTCCAAAGAACGGAAGTGGATGCACTAGTGATGCAATTAAGGACGAGGCAGCTGAGATTAGGACTAACATTAAACCATTTGAGAATACGCTCCAAGAAATCCCAACTGATTTTATCGTAGGTTTTCTCAAGGTCGATTTTGAAGATGACCCCCCCCCCCCCCCCTTTCTTACCTTTCTTTTTATTAAGAGAGTGAATAATTTATTGCGCGACGATAATATTATCCGAGGTCTGGCGACCAGGTAAAAAGCTGGCTTGGTTAGGGCTGATAATTATACAGAGAATTGGGAGAAGTCTATTCACAATAATACTGGCCAAGACTTTGTAGGACAAATTGCAAAGAGTTATAGGTCTGAATTGGGTGATATTTTCCGGGTTGTCGATTTTGGGGATCAGTGTGATGTGGCTATCATTTGCCTCCTCAGGGAAAGCCCGAGAGTTAAAGAAATCCATGAGAAATTTGAACAGATTGAGTTTGGTAGTCTCCCAGAAAGTGTGGTAAAACATAGGTTGGATGCCATCCGGGCCAGGGGCTTTAAACCCATTCATGCTAAACACAGCCCTCCTGACCTCCTCAAGGGAGAGAGGGTGGTCCAACATATTATTATCGATATCTTCAAAGCGAGGGTGATTTAAAATGACGAACCTATCATTGTGGGTGGGGTTGCAGGTGCTAGAGAAGAGAGAGATAAAATAATTGTTGGTATACCGGGAGATGGTAGCACTATTATCAACCGAATCCCCGTTGATTTTTAACCGATCAATCTTATTATGGCGTCTTCTGATAATAGTGGTCGTATGAAATTTTTTTTGTATTTTTGTCTCCTTCACTTAGCCATTTTATCCGGGATTTCTGTTTCCAGAGGAGTTCCTCATGGCGCAGAATCTTATTATACTCATTTTTAAGTTGTTTTTCGAGAATATTAAGATTATGGGAAAACTGCGTTTCCTGGGCAATTTGGATACCCTTAAGCCTTCGAAGAAGGCACTTCTTATTGTAATGGATATTACCGTAGATAGAGTGATTCCAGTGTTTTATTAGAGCAATAAACTTATTGATGTTATGATGAAAACTAAGGTTCTTATTCCAATTATTCAGGATAATATCATGAAAATCAAAACGTTCAAACCAGCAGGCAAGAAGTCTAAAAGGGCGGGGGATGAAAATAGAATGATTTTTACCTTCAAGACGGGTGAGCATGGGGCAATGATCGGATGCAGTACGGGGATGTTCTCCACAACTACATTAGGGAACTGGAGGCGCCACGTAGGGTTGGCCACAAACCTATCAAGTCTCACCATGGTGTTAGCAAACCCTTCACGACTGTTAGTCCAAGTAAGGCATGGGCCCGTGCTGCCAAGGTCCATAAGGTTACAGTTATTCACGTTCTCCGCGAATTTATTGCAGGTAGGATCCTTATTACGTGTGGAAAAAATTCTTTTGTCAAAAGAGTCAAAATGGTCATTAAAATTGCTAGTGGCAAGCCACGGAGTATCAAGGTCGCGGGCAAGAGTTTTAAGGTTGTTCCACAGGGTCTGACGGAAGGTATAAGTCGGACTGGCATAAATTACAGAAAGGTGCCAATCGTCGTAACCTTTGAGGGTGGAAAGGAGGTGAATGGCTTGGTTGGTGACATTTATGGTAATGAGTTGTATTGAGCTTTAGTTCCATAGAATCCAACTACCCCCCGAGCGGCCTCTAGTTTCGGAGATTTCCCAGTTGGTAAATCCCAGCCCTTCAAACAAATTAGAGAAGTTGTGGAACGCAGTTTGGGTTTCGATAAGGATAACAACATTAGGATTAAAATTATTACAAAGTTCCGTGAAGGTGGGTTTGAAAAGGAGTTTCCCTGCCTCTCTACAATTCCAGGTTAGTACTGACATAGAGAGATGATTGTTAGATATGGGTAGTTCCACATAAGGGGACCAAGACAGGATATTTTTAATCATGTTGATGGATTCTATGGTGGAGGACATTTCTAGTAGCCTCCCCTTCATTGACATCTCTTCCCCCCATCCCTTAGGGTTCGGAGCAGAATGCGTACTTGTGATACATTCCATCGAATCATCGTGTAAATGACCATCTCCGATTCGAGGTCTAAGCGGAATTACTTCTTCCCTCCTGGCAGAAGCAGATATTGGATAGGCAGATTTCCTATCATTGCAACTGGGAATGGGGGAGCATCCATATGGGATAGTAAGGGGGTCGGGTGGCTTATCAAAGTTAGACGTAATGGGGTTAAGGGTATCTATGTGAGACTGATTATTACCATGCGTTGTTATATAGGGACGTGGGGGGAGAAGGGTATTAAATGAGTTATTAATGGTTTTGTTACTAGCCGTGTTGTAAAATCAATTAGTAGGAGTAGTTAAAGTGCATACCTCGGCTCCAGCTAACATAGTATTACCTATTGTCCTCGTAGAAAGTGTTGGCGTAGGTGAGGACTTCACAGAGTGAGAGGCCTACTGAGGAATTTGTTGTTGAGTCCTATCACATGTTGTGCCTGTGTGTGTACCATTAGCTTTGTCCAGACCATGCGGTGTCACCATTTGAGAGGATATAGCCGTCGTCGTACCAGGCATAGGGTTTTTGGAAGAGTTTTTCATGTAGTCACCCAGTACGATCGACTACCTTTTTTTCAGTATGGGAAGAGTTATGTTTCTTTGGGTGAGGTCTTGTCCCATGTGAGTTAGTTGATAAGTGATTGGCATTAAAACCATTATCCTCTGCATGTACGACAAGCCCAGAAAACCTATTATGGGAAGTGATCCTATTTTGATCTTTAGCTAGGCTAGTACGCCGACCTGTGTTGCTCCTTTTCACCAGCATCCACGGACCAAAAGAGTTATCTGGCAGTTCTTCCACAAAAGCTGACGACGTACCAGCTCTTATGTCGTTATTAGAACAGTGGCCGTTGCTTTATTTTTTAGTGAGATTTCCATTAGTTTGCACCGTGGTGCTGTTCGGACACAGGTTACCATATTCTGACGACCGGACGGCGGGGGACTGAGGCTGTTTTAATGGGCACGTCTCACTTTTATGGACTATTCTTCCACATGTGAAACAAACATAGGGTAAGAACTCATACTCCACCCGGTATTTTCTCCCATCAAGTTTGTAACAGGGAATAAGAGGTTTGGAAATGTCGACTTCCACACAAACTCTAGCGTATTTGCCCCTGGAGGAGGAGATGGAGTTGAAGTCCGTTTTAATAGGTTTACCCAGTTTGCTGCCAATATGGAAGAGAATTTTCTCATTGAACCATTCTATGGGTATCCGGGGAAGTCTCGCCCACAAAGCTGTGGTGACGCCATGAGTATCAGCGGGGTTGAAGTTGGGTGACCAGTTACGGACAATAAGGTAATGGCCATTTATAATCCATGGCCCTCCGGTAAGAACGTTGTGATAGTCCTCTCTCATGTTGAACTTGAATAGATAATGCCCCTCTTCAAGATTAATAACTTCATAATCCCCTTGGAGGTTCCAAACAGTAGGGACACGATTAACTTGCATCTTGAAACCGATATGTCTTCCGAGAAGACTCACAATAACGCTTTCCTTCCATTTCTTTCGGAGTTTATCCACGTGCTTTTATGGTATTGAGACCGTCGGGCACACCGGATCATGCTCTTCTTCGGATTCTGGGTTGTTATTGAGGTCGAGCTCACTTTGCTTATTCATGTCCATTTCATCCTCAGACCAGTTACCAGTGGAGTCATCAAAGTACACCTCAGTGTTATTTCTTTTCTTTTTTTCAACCACATCTTTGTAGGAGAGGTTGGTAGGTCTTCTATTGATCATCTCATTCTGGAAAGGTTCATCAGCTGGTGAGGGGGTGGTGGACGCATCCCCAGTACCTAAAGTGGTGGATTGGGTAATATCACAGTCCATAGCCGCTTCAGAAGGAGGCTCCATAATCATGGGAGTTGTATGATGTTCTTTTTGTTTGTTTTTTTGCTGTGAATACCACTACCATTTTCATCTTCAATGGATAGTTTAGCCTCAGCCGAAGGTGGTCGGTTTGTTCTTTCAATATTTTATTAATTATTTCATAATCTCTCATACTTTAACATCCTTGAGCCCCGCACATGTCCTTTACAAAAAAAATGGAAGATTGTATCTTCCTATCTCGACAAAACAGTCAACTAATGAGTTTGGATTTTTTTTCCTACCTTGGCAGATCTCGGGGTCCCACGCTATATCTATTTTGATGATCTTGAGTATTTTCACGCATATCTGAGTTTGACTAATTATTTATATCTTTGGTAGTGGACTCTTTCCACGCACAAAGTCGAGTGTTATTAGTTCTACAAACCTTTTTTTAACATCTATATTACTCATATATTCTTTAAAAAAGCCTTGCTTTTGTTCGTCCTATCCATACCTCATACTATTTCGTCAGATATTATAAATTATTTAGCCCCACATTTTGATATATACAGCTAGATATTATAATACAAACATTTATGCTAGTTGAAATATTTAAACATTTATTATATATTGCTTTAAATAGCTATTATGTATACATGTTTTCATGTATTTGCTTTGGCACAACTCGTGAGTCTCTAATTTAAGCTTGGAACGTTGTACAACCTTGAGACCCATTTAATAAACCTCGATTGCCTACTCTAGAAACTGTACAGACTTAGAGTCTTTGAGCCATGCATTTTGGGTTTGTCCCATCTGCTGAACATAAGATAGTGCACCTTTTTTTTATATCTGTTAAGGTTTTTAAGAGCCATGCGCATGATAGCCTTGCAAAGACTCTTTTAGGATTTTAACATTCACATCTTAATATATCAATTTATGTGATTTTCCTACTGTTTCATATATGAATTCTTTTTAGACACGCAAATGTCTTTTATCTTGACAAATATTTTATCTTGACAGAAAATTATCTTTCACAAAATGATACATTACTTATAACTAATTGATTATCTCTTTATATTGGTTCTATATCTCTCTTGGACTAACAGATCTTACAACAGTTATTTTAGGATGTTTAAAGATGCTACACTCAGTCCTACATTTTTTAGAATGAAATTTCCATACTTCAAAAGCTACATATTATTGAGAAGACAAATGATCTTTGAAGATCATTTTTTAGATATTTTCTCTCAACAAAATCATGAGCATTTAATGCTCACAGTGGTTGTCTCACTAAGCTACTGCACATTCAAGAGAGCAATTAATTTTACTTTCTTCTCAATCACTGAAGAAGAAGAAGACTTGAGCCTACTTCAACATCATTTATTGAAGTCTCATTAAAGAAGAAGAAACTCATATCAGAAACTGTATTTTAAGGAGTTTTATTATTCTACATTGTACGAAAATTCAGATTTGTTTGAAGCTTTATTGAAGCTTCGATTTGTAATGGTGATTGGTACCTACCCTAAAGTGGACCAAGGTCTTGGAGCTGGTATTTGCTTTAAGTGTTTGTAAAGTGGTGGCTTGATCCTACCGTCAAGTGGATCACGGATAGTGAAGCGCAAGGATACGGGAACTACTCTAGGCGCATGGATGTAGGTCGAGTTTTGATCGAACCACGATAAATTCGGTGTCATTTTTTTTTTTGCACTTTATTTGCATATTTCTTTGTGCTTGCTTTAATTTATATTTTTCAGCACTTAAATTTTCAAATATTTTAATTTAAAAAATTGGTAAATTTATTTTAAGGTTAAAATAATTATTAATTATTTAACTAATTAATTTCAGAATATTAATTTATATTAAATTCAAAAATTAATTTAATATTTATGGAGTGTTAAAATCTATATTTTAGCTTGTCTAAATTAATTGGTTACATTTATTTGATATTCTTTATTCTAATCATTTATGATTTATTAATTTGAAAATTGGTAACGTGTTGTAAACTATATATTTTTCTGGAATATAACTTGACTAAAAATTTGTTAAACTCAATCCACCCTCCCCTCTTGAGTATAATCTGGGAAAAATTGGTATCAGAACAGTGCTCTAATTATTTTTAGAATTTGATAATCTTCGAGTTAAATATCAATGGCAAATGTTACAACATCCCTTGGTGAAGGACAATCAATTTTTAAACCTCCTCTATTTTCTGAAAATGATTATAATTATTGGAAAAATATAATTAAATATTTTATTCAGTCAGATCATTATGAAGTTTGGAGAGTTGTTATAAATGGCCCTTTTGTTCCTATGAAAATGGTAAATAATGTTTCTGTTCCTAAAGAAGAAAATGAAGGGAATGAAGTAGATATTAAGAAAATTCAAATAAATGCCAAAACTATGAATATTTTGCATTGTTCACTTGATGTAAATGAGTATAATAGAATTTATTGTTGTGAATCTGCCAAAAAAAATTGGGATAGATTAGAAGTCACATATGAAGGAACAAGTAAAATTACAGAAGATAAAATCAGCATGCTTGTTCATAGTTATGAGTTATTTAAGATGAAACTCGATGAATATATTTCTGATATGTTCACTAGATTCACAAATATTATAAATGGATGAAATATCTTCGAAAAATATATACTAACAATGAGTTGGTGAGTAAAATTCTCAGGTTATTACTGGCAACATGGATGACCAAAAAGTTGGCTATCAAAGAGGTAAAATAAGAGAAAGACCAATATCTCTTGATGAGCTATTAGGTTCTCTAATCACTCGTGAGATGGAACTCAAAGGACTTGTTAAAGAAGAAAAACCTAAGGCAAGAAAAATTATTTCTTTCAAATCTTCAAGCAAGGATGTAGAAACTGAAGATGATGATGATATTTTCTTATTGGCTAGAGACTTCAAAAAGTATTTTTCTTAAAAAAAGAAAGCCAAGAAAAGAAGAAGGAAACATTCTTCAAAAGAGTTCAATGATGATACTCATTCCAAATCTGAATTAAGATGCTATCATTGTGATGAAGTTGCACATATTAAGCCTAATTATCAAAAGTATGAAAAGGGGAAGAATGAATTGAGGTCCACAACATGGGGTGACTCTGACACTAGTTTTTTCGATGCAGAGTCAAATGAAAATGAAGTTTCTCATCTTTATTTCGTGGCTATGGAAAATAGGGTGCACTATAACCTTTAATCCTCTAGTGATAATGATGATGATGTTGATGATTAAGAAGCTTTACAAAATATTTCTGATGAATTATGTGAATGTTTTGAAGAACTTAAAAATAAATATGTTGAACTTAAAAAATCTCGTTCATTAATTTCTTCAAAATGTGATTTATATACAAAAGAAATTAATGAGTTGATATTAGAAAATCATTGTTTAAGAAAAGAAGCTGAAATTTTGAAAATAGAAAATTCCAGAAGCATATCCTTTGAGAAACTTAAACTTTAAAACTCAAAATTGAAAAAGAAAGTTGACATATTATTACCTATCTTGTCAAATTTTGTAAATGGTAGAGATTATTTAGACAAGTTGTTAGAAGATAAAAGATGGATGTTTGATAAAGTCGAAATTGGTTACAATACTAATGAAAACAAGAAAAAGTTTTAAAACTATTCCAATTATAAAGTTAACTCATTGTGCACATATTGTGGTAGAGACACAAAATTTTTAGATTTGTGTCCATATAAATTTGTAAAGAGAAAATTAGCTTGGGTTCCTAAAGGAACTAAGATGCATACTAACCCCTACGGACCTAACATATTTTGGGTACCAAAAGAGAAAATCTTCAAAGTTGTGTAGGTTATATTTTGAGATGGAATGTGAATTTTCAAGGGATATGATTTGGCATCATTACAAATTTCAAGTATCATTGTCTAATGTTGGAAATTCCGCACTTGGAGAAATTTTCATGGATATATCTCTAGTATTGGTAAGGTGGTAAGAAACATTATTCTTAAATTTCATATCTTATGATTCTTGATGATTTATTTTATGATCTTAATTGATAATTATTTCATGCTTAGATTATTTGATAAAGCATATGAGTTTGTTGTTGATAATTTAAGTCTTCACATGTAAAGTTGTACATTTATTATCTTTGGTGGTTTTATGTTGTGTGATGCATACACTTGATTTTGATGATAAGTCTTTTTAGATAAAAATTCATATTCTTTTTTACATCTTAACATATTTTTGTGAATAATAATATTGGATCAATTCATGACTTTATTGTATATAAATTTGAAACGAAAATGTCGTCGAGAATATTCTAGTATATTAATTATATAAGCTACATGTTAATATGGAGACATTCACTCATTTATTTTGATGATATGATCATATTAATCTTTATGAGTTAGTTTTATTGTATGCTATATGATTAGTGCCATTATTTGAATAATTGTGACATTCTTAAAAAATATTATTCTTGGAAGAAAATGACACTTATGATATTTTGTGCTTAAATCAAAAGGCCGTGTGATTATTGAAATTGTTATGATTTGTGAATATTTTTTAGACTGGTTGAAAACGATTTTATGAAGCATATGTTAGAAAATATTTTATCTCATGGACAAGATGCATATTATTTGTTATATGCGTATATGCCTTCATTGGTATCCCTTAGGGGGGAGATAAGATGGTTATTGAAAATTATTCATAGAAAAATGCTTAATCATGATTTTTGAAGCGTTATAATGAATATTGTTGATAATTTCGAAAATTTTAAGTTCGTATCTCGATAGTGGTAAAGAATGAACAAAATAAAAACTTTGTATCGCTATATTTATGCCTCCATCTTCTCGCTAATGCAGTGCTTAATTCAAATTGTTTGAAAAATATTTGGTTGTGAGATATTTTCACCATTATGCGCTTGAATTAATTGATTTTATCATTTTGGTGACATGCATTATTTGATGATATACATGACTATCGAAAATTCAAATACATGCTATGAGAAAATTTATGATGACACATGTGCGTATTGAAAAAAAACTTTGCCCCTTGCGATTTATGGTTGAATCCCAATATGAGTGGTGCACCAATTATAACATTACATTAACTCTGTAATCCCAATATGAGTCACATACTGGTCATTAATGCGGTGGACTCCATTAACGATTCTTCAAGTATTGGGGCAAGTTGGGCAGGGAGCACATCAAAGTAGTCGGAGAACTCTAAAAACAAACGATTGGAGGAAAAAGTGACCCCACACTTAGCATTAAATATGGAGGGCAACCAATGACCCTCTGCCAGTGCACAAAGGTCGCATGCCCCATTCATCAATTCAGTTTTTACCCACAAAGGGATTCTATGTGTAACCCTAAAAGTTTATATCGAACACTCTCATCAACGTCATAAACCATATTTTTAAAAAAAATTGGAAATAATTAAAAAGGAATGAGAAGAAGAAAGAAGGAGTACTTATAGCGAAAACAAAGAACACATCAAGCTCTCACAAATAGTAGAAAGACTTGGAGATGAAGAAAGAGATTTTTGAATGAAGAGTGAAATGAACGAATGGGGGAAAGTGACACTTTATACACGGTTTCCAAGAAATAATGCAATTTAAAGTATCCGCCGTTTCGTTTTGACAAAGGTTTGATACCCAATGCATGTGATTACCAGCATACCCTTGAAGCGCATCACTTCCCAAAAGTTGTATGTGTTCACAAAATTGCCACTACACTAGGATGACAATTTTTTTTTAAAGATACCATCTCTCATAGATCGTCTGCCGACCACACGTCTCTACCGACCAAACTCTAAAGACTTGCCACCAGGTTTCTATGACGCCGATCAACTCTTACCAGTTAAACATTTCATCAATTCATTCCACATGCCCAGCCACTCTTATGATCCAAATAAGCTATTATCAATTCCAACCATGAATGAAGTCTTGGAGGCTTTTGTTATATCGTAAATATGGAATGTGACATGGACCAATGGTATTGTGACACCTGTCATCAGAACATGCTCATCTTATTCATTGAACGTAGTCGACTCAATATTATTCTTGGTCGGCTGGGTGGCTGACTAAGATGACGTAAGGTTATTATTTACCAAATACATATGTGGACCATATGTGGGAATATGTACAGCTCCCATTATGCACACGTGGGTTAGTCATTTCATCTAATCGTGGTTAACTCATTAGTAGTTATCTCCTAGATTGTAGACAGGTATAACTGCCTGAATTGTAAAGACATTTTACCCCTTCCACTTCTTTTTTTGTCTCTCTCTCTTATGAACCTATAAATAGCATTCAATAACAAAGGCATCTGAAAATATTTAACCTAACAGTCATACGCAAAATTCTAGAGAGATTCTTGAGAGAACATATTCATGGTTAATGCAAGCAACATTGCACCCGTGGATGTAGGCACCTCATTTAGCTGAACCACGTTAATCTCCTGTTTCCTTCTCTGTCTCTCATCTTTATCAAATCTAAGCCGTTAATCTCTTTATCTGTTATAGTTTATTATTGATCATAGGGACAACAAATTATTTTTGAAAAAATATTGAACTATAAATGAAATAAATAAATAATATGGATTGTTTATAAAATACCCTCATACATTTAAGTTAATATAGGAATGTATTAGTCCATGATTATGTATATGAAGTTGGAATCAACTTCTACGGGTCTGTACACAGTACATATGCCTAAAGTTGTTATCC
This sequence comes from Sambucus nigra, assembly GCA_949130495.1. Taxonomy (NCBI): domain Eukaryota; kingdom Viridiplantae; phylum Streptophyta; class Magnoliopsida; order Dipsacales; family Adoxaceae; genus Sambucus; species Sambucus nigra. Next base: position 482,410,673 of record OX422221.1, on the reverse strand, counting down.
ATTTAGAATCCATCAAATTCTGGGTATTAACAAATATTTCACCCTTAACAAGTTAAAATTATTTCACATACTCAACCGCCATTTATCGCAGCAAAAACATAGCGCCTGTAGTCGTTGTAGGCATGAAGAAACCTCTAACCTTTCTTTTCTCCACAGAAAATTGGAGATTATTTAAAAAACACCAAGCATAATCTTAACTTTACTATTTTTGCCTTTTATTTGAAAGTCAAATGATATAGTTAAAGTTTACACTCTCAAACTTTAAATTTTCTTTTTGAGTTTATCACATTTCAATCTTTTAAAGTTTGAATTGAACTTCACATTGTTCCCTAAAGTATTAATTGTTGCAAATAAAACCTCCTGCAATACCACCCCTTGTGAGTTGGGAGTTAAAATTTTTGTTAAATCGAGAGTTATTTAGGATCCATTTGATTGTCGAAATATTTTTAACCTTAGTTATTTGAAATTTAATTTCTGTTTTCAATACAGCTAACAAACTTGAATCCCAAAAAGGTGAAAACACTTTTTTTGGAAACTCACGCATGGTGTTGACAATTGTGTAAATAATGATTCCGTGATGTTTTAGTTGTGTAACCGTGTGGGGGATAGTGTCATTGTGTAAAATGTTAGTTATCGATTGATAATGGGTATGTCCTTTTACTGTAGGAAACCGGAGCTATATTAGGACTTAGCTTTATGTAGGTTTCTCGGTGGTAGTTTGATGCGTAAATTTACTTTATATAACAATCATATTCGCATAAAATCGATACAGGGACAACCAATACATAGTAATATGAATTCATGTGAAAATAATTAAAAAGGGGGCTTGATAAATAAATCTTATATATTTAAGACATTTTTTAATTGGTCATAACAAAACAGATTTTTGACAACGGATCTTATTTATTCAAATAGTACATATTTACTACATCCCTACAAATAGAATCTATTTTACCAAAAAAGAATTTCATATGATCGGTTGGTGTATAAGAAGATCGCAAGGCTTATTTAACGACATACTTAAAAAACGTGACTAATTTAATATCACATTGGTCATTCGAAACTCGTGTCACAACATACGTGTTGGATCTTATTTATTCAAATAGTACATATTTACTACATCCCTACAAATAGAATCTATTTTACCAAAAAAGAATTTCATATAATCGGTTGGTGTATAAGAAGATCGCAAGGCTTATTTAACTACATACTTAAAAAACGTGACTAATTTAATATCACATTGGTCATTCGAAACTCGTGTCACAACATACGTGTTGGATCTTAACACGACAAAGTTGATTGAGAGTTTAGATATGATTAAGTTTCTATAGTGAAATACACTTAATATTTTTACGTCCATAACAATTCTAATAAATTAGGATAACTATCTCCTAAACAAAATTAAGATGAATTTGTCATGAGAATTCAGATACCATTCTCACTCACTAATTTTGTACAAGAATCAAGTATCTCTCTCGATAATGCTCTCTCTAAGATTTTCACCATAACCATTGATTTTGTGGATGCGGATATAAATGGAGCAACTTTTGTAGTCATTTCTACCACTATTTAAAACGTTGGAAACGAATATGGAAGATAATCTCATTCTCCAAGTATTCGTGGAGTCATGTATATAATGTTTTTTTAAAAGTTAATTTTAGGGCGTTACTTTTAGGGTTAAAATATATAAATGATGAATTAACCTCGTCGTTAACAGTTTTTTAAAAGTTAAATAATCTTTAATCACTACAATGTTACTCTATTTAGTTTCTAACACCCCTTAAATTTAAGACTAACCAAACAAGTTTTTTTTACTTAACCCCCATTTTTTGATGTGATATTTGACTTAAACCCTTTTTCGCTAATCTATTTGACATACCATCCTCCACAACGGAGGTATGCTAGAATATTGAATAAAAATAAAGGGTTAAATTTAAAGACTGATTTAGACTTAAGGCCTTATGTTGAGAGCAAAGTCAAAGGATTATTAAAATGAGAAGTTAAATCACATTATGCATTAAAATTTGGAGATTGAATCAAAATGATCCTAAAAGAAGCCAATTGTGACATTATAAATAGAATAGTAACATAAACTCAGAACACTTGCGCAACCGAGCATTAGTAATAACGTGTTAGTGTCATGTAAGCATTCTCCCACATATTTTTTTATTACTTTTCCAATGAGATTATTTACAATTGCGGATGTGACACTGTCACGTCAAGTGCCTTAACGTGAACAAATTATTTTGCAATAAAGTATAAAAATATATTTGAAGCAAATGTTGGAATAAAGATTCGTTTCAACAATTATCGTTTAGGACACTCTGTGAGTAAATTTCAGCAACATTTACATAGGAAAATAGCGTGTTTGTATAGTCTGACTGAAGGGTGATGAAATATGGAGGGAGACAGACATTGCCAATTGTTGAAGCTTAGCAAGATCCAGCTGTTTTCTACGTTCTCTAACAATTATTACCAAATACATGCATATGCTTCTCTTACATTAAAAATTTCCATTCTCCAAAATTTTTGTATGCTGAAGTAGTGTATCCAAACTTAATTAGTGGATCAGACACATTAAACTCTCAAAAACTCCATTATTATCCTTTTGAACATAATTGATTCTCGCTACAATTAATGTCCGTGTAGAGTTTATAGTGGGATGTCTGGCTTCAACCAAGTGTTCTTATTTTATTTTATTTTAGTTTCTTCTCATGATTATTTGTTATTGGAGAAACTTCGAGATAGTTTGGGTGGGGAGTTTTCATAGGGTGGTCCGTGGGAGCCTCCTATTGTCCCCACTCTCCATAGGGACATGTATTTTGTTTTTTATTTTAAAATATCTCATTTGGTGTTCGTGGGATAAGTTGACTACATTTTTTTTTTTTTTTTTTTTTTTTTCTTGTGCCATAAACAAAGAAGCTTTATTTATAGCATGGGTATTTTATAAGTGATTAACTTACAGACATGGTACAGAAGAGAAAATAAGAAACACAAAATTTGTACAAAATACTAAATAAGAAATGAACACCACACCGAAGCAGCAGTAAAAACATTCGCACACGCATTAATTTTCCGAAAATATAAACAAAAGTTAGCGTGCTATAAGTTGACTAGTTAAACTATGCTAATCTGAAATGGAAATGGGTAATCTACTATTAATAGACATGGAGGAGGTGAGATAGGAATATATTACCACACGTAGTCATGTTTTTATTTTTCCTAAATTAGTAGTTACTTCTGTTTTTGGACATAATCAACGGATCAGATTCCATGATCGAGAATAAGACTTTATATGAAGTGAATTCTTAAAAATCGTCATTTTTAAATATCAACTTTTATTTGAGAAGAATGTAGTAATATTAACTAATATGAATTTCAAACAAGCCCATCGCCACTTATGAGAACTCAATTTTGATTTGTATTTATCTCGAGAATAAGATGACAAAAATTAATTTTTTATTTATGGAATTTTTCATTTTAGTCTCTTACCATTAATATGTTTTTGTTTCTAATCAATTTAAATATATTTTTGCACTAAGATCCTTCGCCCTTAATCAATATTTTATAAATCAGGATTACATATACTTAATATGTGTATATCTAAGATTTTGTATTTACATTCTAAAATCTCACATATAAATTATGAACTTTTTTTCAACAAAATTACATAAAAAAAAAAATATGTGCACATTACAAATTTTAAGGCGTACATAACACTAAGGGGTAATAGTTAGCAAGTCTGATTCACATGGTCAATGCGGCAAAAGATCATTTGACTAAGTTAATAGTGTCAAATGTCTTATTTTGCTAACTCAGCGTATTAAAATAACAAATACACCCTTAAAATATCTTTGACAGCTGTTACTTAATTTTTTGCCCAAAAAATTCATCAAATCTTTAAAAATTCATAACTTCAAATCTACAATTTCAAAATTCATAAAATTTATATGTTTGGAATCTACTCGTCAAGATCTATCAAACAACATATAAATTTACAGTTTTTGTAAAACTTCCATTTTTTCGGATGAAAACTTCATTTTTTGGGCTAAAACTCTTCTTCTCCAGCTCGGGCGATGATGCTGCTGTCGCGGATTAGAAAAAATAAAAAAATAGATGAAGAAAGAGATAAATGAGAAGAGAGAAACACTCTGGCGATAATTACGGTATCCTTCGATAAGTTTGTCCGATAGGCTGTTTTCGGCGAGTTTTCGATGGAGTGTGAAGATGGCGCAAGTAAAAAGAGAAATAGTGTGAAATTATATGTTTATTTTTAGAGAGAAAGCAAGTGAATTCAAATAGATATATGTGAAATTACATTTCTGTAAATATATATAATCTATAATAAAAAAGAACTTGATATATTAAAAAAAATTAATAAAATATAATACATCTTTAATTAAATAAATAAGGGTATCACTGAATTATTAACAAAACTATTTTCGTTTAACCGAAAAAAATTTACCGGCTACCGAGTAAAGCCAAAAAAACGTACAATTTTATCTCAAACTTTCTGCATATGTATAATCTTGGGACACGATTTGAGTCCGCTTTGTTGACTTATGCTGAAATCATGTGTTGATCAACATCACACTCAAAACAAGTGTGCCCTCACAAGAAAAATACTATACCACCTGGGATCAAATTAATATTGATATCATCAAATTATTTTTTTTTCTTTTACTTGTGGTGTTATTAGTTTTAATAACTTGTTATAATCAATTAACTTACTCTGGATATTTGTAAGAAACCCTTAGTATGCATTTGTATTATGATTTATATTATATTTCTAATCAAAGTTAGGATTTTAATACTACTTTTTTTTAAGTAATTTATCTAATTAGTTGCACATTACTAATTTGAACACAATTTGTCTAGTTCTTCTAACTTAGAGTCCTAAAAGTAGCCTAACATTATCATTTGATTATAGTCTTACTAAAAAAATAGGATTATATACTAAGAAAATAAAGAGGGCCTTGACAAATAAGTCTTATTTACGTAAGACATTTCTTAATAGGTCATATCATAATATTTTTTTTTTCAGTAGATCCTATTTATACATATAATGAATATTTACTATATATTTACAAATAGGATTTATTGGACAAAAAATCTTTTTTCATGTGACTTGTTGGAACAAAAAAAAAATATAGGACCTAGTGAACTGTATACTTCGTAAACGGAACTAAGACAGGGGTTTAAAAGATTTTTGGTCATCTAGATTGTAACAAGTTGCCAATTTAAATGTAATTACTTGTTAAAAAAGTGACGTAGACAAGGTACTTTATAATTTACTTTATATTTCATTATTGTTATATTTTTGTAAAATACAAGTCATTAGTTTGTTCAAGTGGTTTCTTGATTAGTTAGTAAATTAGTTAGTCAGTTGAACTACAATCAAGTTAGTCAGGGTTCTATCTCTATAAATAGGACATCACCTCTGTATTTCACGGTTAACTTTTTCTACTAAGTTTCAATTCTTCTCTTTTCTTCTTAATTCTTCCATTCTTCTAATATGGTATCAGAGCTGCACGCTTCTCTCTTTAAATTAAAGTTTCTCAATTAAATTCTTCATCCCTTTTATCAAGATCGAATTTAAAATTGCCCCATGTTTTTCATTTCAAATCAATCTTGATATGTTTCTGTTTTGATATAACGATCAATTTGATTTGTTCGTAAATTCTTTCATTTCTAGTTCACTCGACATCAAGTTTTTTATGCTTCAATGGAAAATACAGATACAACTCCGATAATTCCTCCCTAATCTGGGTCAATTCCTGCGATAGATGAATCTTCTTCTCCAGTTTTCCTCACCAGTAGTGATAATCCTAGAAATATGTTGGTTTCTCAATATTTAACTGGGGCTGAAAATTTCAATACATGGTATATATCTATGATTGTTGCATTCAGAGCCAAGAACAAATCGGGTTTTGTCACTAGTTCGACTATTGAACCCTCTGTTTCAGATGTTCTCTATAATAAATGGGTTCGATCTAATAGTATGATAATTTCTTAGATTATCAATTATGTTTCTAAAGAGATAGCCTCTTGTAATACCCCGTACTTTTGGCTATATTTATTTTTGGGATTAATTAATTAAATGAGTATTAATTGGAAATTAATCCGGGTTAAAAATACTTACGAGATGCGAGTTGGTATTTGATTATGTGCATATATGATTATATATGAACTTGGTATTATAAAATTTGTCGTGAGATTTATATACGGCGTTTTAGAAATTTTGTTGAGACGTGTGGGACCGCCGCGTCACGGTATAATATTTTGATAATAAAAGTGAATTTAAAATCTATAAATCGTATGGTCGTTTTGAGTGCGCCAACGCGTCCGGAAGGGTCGAGATAGTCAGAAAACACAAGCCGGGGGTGTAGTTTGGGTTCCGGGGTATTTTTAGGCCATACCGGCATCATAAAGGGTATTTTGGTAATTTTACATTTTGAGGAATTAAAAGTGACGAAAATTGGAGATGTAAATCTGATGTGGATTTAACCCACTAAACCCATTAACCAACCCATATTAACCCTTTAAGCTACGGAGGCTAACATTAGGTTTTACAATCTTCCCAAAGAAAACCCTAGCCACCTTAAGCCACCATTGGAGAAGGAGCTTGGAAGAGAGGAAATTCTGCAGAAAAACTCCATCAAACCTACACCAAAATCAGAAATCGAACCAAGGCAAGTGACTTTATTCCATTTAATTTCAGAGAATGTCTTTTCCATGTTAGAAATTGAGGAATTTTAATTGTTCTTGAAAGATGAATGAAAACCCATGTAGTTTGGAGTTTAGAACTTGAAAATTTTGAAGAGATTTGCATATAGAATGATAGGTAGATGATTTCTCTCATGATAGTTGTGATTAGAAGAAATTAAAACGAATTAAATTATGGGATTTGATGATGATATTAAGTTAGGGTTCATGTTCTTGAGATATTGGGAAAAAGTGCAGAAATTTGTAAATTTAATTGATGTTAGGGTGGATTGATCCCTTAAAAACATGTTAGGATGTGACTATATATGTTTAGTATTGATTATAGGCCTTTAAACGATTGTTGGGACTTAGTTTAGAAGATTTGAGGTGTTAAAATGGATGAAAAACGAATTGGGGAAAAATCTGGGCCGAATCTGGTAGCTCGTTAGAAGCCCCTACCCAGGTCGTTCGAACGAACTCGTTCGAACGAGCTTCTAACGAGTTGACCAGTCACTGCTAACGAGAAGGGATTTCGTTCGATATCTCGTTCGAACGAGATAGCGTTAGAAGGAATAGTTCGTTCGAACGAACTGGGATCTCGTTCGAACAGCCTCGTTCGAACGAGACTTTTAACGAGCTGACAGTCCAATCTCGTTCGAACAGCCTCGTTCGAACGAGACTTCTAACGAGTTGACAGTTTGGTTCTTTTTGGACTGTTTTGATTTTTGGAGTCCCGGAAACTTGTCCGAGGGTAGAGTTAAAATTCCTTGATGATGTATTGATGGATTTGGGACTTTTGGGTTATTATGAGGAGTAAATTATATACGAGGGTTATATTAAATGGACGGTTTGGGTTGAGACGCGAGTGTCTACTACGACGTGAGAATGAATTATGACGCGTATGATTATAAACCGGTATAGTGTAAATGGTGATAATTATAAATTAGTACGAGAATGAGAATAGTACTACGATTAAACTACATTGATTACTAAGACGTGTGTTTACTAGTATTGGTATATGAATTATGTGTATGACATACCTACCATACTTGCTATCACGGGAGGTTTGCGTTCGCTTAGGGCCCTCTAATCCTTGTGTTGCCCGGATTTAGACTGGTTACCTCGATGAACATAGGTCATAGAAAGACTTATTGGGATATTAATAAGTTCGCTGATCGTGGGAGCGTAGGTATGTGCGTGACCCATGTGATGTGACTGTGTTCGCCTCCACTATTTGTGATTTGTGTTATCTGGACTAATCCTGAAAGATTCGGAATATGTGATCCTTATGTACGTGATGTACCGGGATGGATAGCAGAGTATGTGTGCACCGCAGCTTAGATCTCGGGGTGCTTATATTGTATATTTATGATGTGAATAATATACACTTAATTAATGAGAACCTTCATGTTAATGATGTGAATATAATTACGGTATTGCTTCGAGAAATATAGCAAGTTAACTGATAGTGATATATATTGCATATTGAACATCTGAGTTACGTTAGACCCCTACTTCATTACGAGCATTATTATGTTAATAGAATCGAGTAATAAGGGTAATACCTATGATAGTCTATCTAGATATGTTATCACTTATCTAGTAGTTTGTATCACTCTAGATGGGTACTTACGTTAAGAGTGCACAGTTAGACGAGAGGTGAGAATATCATGTGAGTGCACGTCCTAACATGTACTTTGCATTTAATGTTTTAAATGTTTTTAAAGCACTTGCAGGTTTTTAAAATATAACTCCACATTCGGGCTCTGACCCGTTTGCTTTTCAAATCTCTTTTTCTTGTAAAACCATTTTAGGTGCCCAGCCACAGGGACACCAAGCATAGGATTCTCATTCAGGTGACGAGCTGTAGCTGTTTGTGGAAGCTACAGGGATTTGCTTGTAGACGCTTCTATCTTTTGGATTCCAGAGTCACTATCTATCAGTTGTAGGGCATGTTACCCAATTCTATTAGAGACATCTTTTACATTACAGTTTTCAGACTTTGATTTGTATTGTTTTAGCATTCGGTTATTTATTTCAGTATGGGATTGTAGTGAGGAGTTTTCCTCCAGACTTTATTTACACTATGTGATGATTATTCGTTTTACTTCATTATGGTGAATGGTGTTGGCATTCTTTATTACACTTGTTGCATGTTAATCAGACTTATATTAAAATTTGGCAACTTACTTTTTAAATACTAGGTGGTTAGTAAAATTAAAATGTTTTCGACAGTGATGCTATTAACTGAGCCAACTTGGCATTTTGAATTAATTTAATAAAGGAGTAGCTACCCGGTATTTAATTAGTCGGGGTGTCACAGGTGGTATCAGAGCATCAGGTTCTAGTGTCCTTTAGGATCTGACGGCTTGTTATGTTTCCGCTACGTTTCTTTGATATAGAGCCCTATATTTTAGGACTGTTGTACTCTTTTTGTGTATGCTTCGTTCTTCAGCTTTATTAAGTTTATAACAGCGAACTTATAAACTTTGTTCTTATTTCAGATGCCTCCACGACGTGCACGATAAGTTCCCAGGGATGCAACGCCCGAACCCCAGCCCGCTCCAGTTCGAGGTATGATGAACGCCGTTGAGGTTGCAGCTATAGTAGCTCAAGGGGTAAATGTCGCTATTGCCGTTGTTCAGAAGGCACCACCTCAGGCGCCGGTTGCCGCGCCAGTACAGGTTCATGCATTCCCGTCTGCTTGGGAGCGTGTACGTGATGCTTTTCAGAAAGCGCATCCGCCAGAGTTTGCAGGTAGCTCAGATGTGGTAGTCTCGAGCCAATGGAGGAAGGACATGCAGAGGCACTTGAGGATGTATGAGTTGACGGACGTCCAGAAGCAAGTGCTAGCTACTTTCAAGCTAGTTGGATCTGCACTGCAATGGTGGGAGTCTATTACCACCATGGAGGAGAGGGATACTCTCACGATTCAGGAGTTCTGGGTGCGGTTCGACCGCAAGTACTTTCCGTCAGCTGTTCATACGGAAATGAGGAGGAGATTGATGAGTTTGAAGCAGGAAAGCAAGACAGTGGCCGAGTATGAGGTTGTAGAGGGGGCCTGAAGGTAATCCTGGGATTAGGGATAATCCACTAATTAGCAACAGTGTTCTGAGGATAAGCTCAAGCGTGGCAAACTCAAGCGTGGCATCTTGGTGAGGCAGCTCAGCGTGGCAACTCAAGCGTGACATCTGGACGAGGCAGCTCAGCGTGGCAACTCATATATTAGCTTATTGTTTTAATCACATCGTACTTTCATTATTGATTTCTGTAAGCTCTAACGATTGTAATGATGTAACGATAATAACTAAAGGGTTTTGTATGAGGTCAAACGGTACTTGCGAGAGACCAGGCTTGGCAGGGCCTGGGAGAGCTTTCATGCTCTATCGAATGACCTCACTGTGGGAACTTTAGAGGGACCTGGTTTGGAGGATTGAGAAGTAAGGCACCGTTGGGGCTTGTCCTGACCACCTTAGATACACCTGGTAAAGCACCGAAGGACCCTGACCGTGGAACCTCAAGCGGAGCAGCTTGGAGTTCTATCGGGCATTAAGTTATGGACCAAACAACCCTATACTTAATGTCACATCTACTATGGGTGATGTCACTAGCCATCTAAACGTTTGTCAGACATACACTTGAGTAAACCGCTGTGGTATTTGGGGCTGTCAGGTAGTTGGTGAACCACCTCTGCGACAACAAACCCCTGACACACAGTGGATAGGCAAAAGGCATGTCTTGGCATTTAATGTTTATGACATGGAGACAACTAGTGCATCAGGCATTTAATGTTGTGACATAAAGTATGAGGGATGTCTTTCATACTCTTTAATGACTGAGTTGCCTCGGGGGTGGTGTGGGGGGCTATTTAAGGACCCCAACCACCTTTGAGGAGAGGATGATCTTTTTGGAGAATTAAGAAAAAGAGTCATTGCAAACTAGAGAGTTCACTAACTCACCATTGTCATTTATTGCGAAGCTTTTAATATTTGACAGAGATTCTTGAGGGAGTTTGGTGTGTTGCTACCTGCCTATCAGGATGTATCTAGGGTGCTTATTTTCCCTCTCCCTCTAGCTAAGTCACTTCTAAAGTTCATTATTATTCCCTGAGTCATACACGAGAGGCTTTGTGAGTTTAAACTGAGTCCATCTTCATTGAGTTTTGTGTGTGTGTTTCCTATAATTAGTCTAGGGCGTTGGCTAATTTAACTCGTGGTTACCATACTCAATAGGGGTTACGCCTCCACATATATAATCTAAAGTACCCTCTTACATTTGGCGACTCTGCTGGGGAGGCATCCTTCTAGAGAAGGAGTATGGCGCAGGATAACGCTACTAGAAGACTCAATTTTGATGACATACAGCATAATGAAGAACAAGCTGCAAGGGAACAGGAGGCCTTAAGAGATGGGGCTCCTCGGGGAGAGATACCGCTGGCTCCAATAACGATAGGCGTCCCAGGGGCTGCACAACCCTCCACGAGCGTAGGGCTGGGACCTACCCAGATGGCGCTCCTCATGAGCAAATTTTACGAGTTTTTGCAAACCCCAGTAGCTTCCACTATGCTGGGAGGATTGGAGACTAGTGCCTTCGTGACACCAGGAGTGGCCCCAGGGGCCCCACCAGGGGCAGGCGTTACGGAAGCGGTACCAGCAAGTGTACCCTCTGTTGTGAATCCCACTGTGGGCGGCTCAGGCGTTTCAATGGCGCAACCGATAACGTTCGCTCCAGTTGCAACGAGCGCTCAACCATCTGCTCCGTTGCAGGTGGCCCCAGTGGCCTCGCCCTTGGAAGAGATGAGAAAAGAGATGCAGAAGGAGATGCTGAAGTTCATGCAGTCTTCCTCGCAGGCTGTGGGCGAGGTGGCAGCAGTCTACGACGACTTCCGGACACCTTACCCCCAGGAGTACAATGACGAACCCTACCCGAAGGACTATATTCCCCCTACCTTTGAAAAATATTCAGGGAAGGGGGGGAACCCGAAGGAGCACATCAAGCGTTTCGTCGAGCACCTGGGGGCGCATTGCAATGACAAAAAGCTTAGGCTGAGGGAGTTTTCCAAATCCTTGACTGATAAGGCCTACACTTGGTACTCTCACCTGCCTCCCAATAGTGTCTCCACGTGGGAGGAGATGCACGTATTGTTTGTCCGAAAGTTCTTCTTGGCAGAAGATGAGTTCACCCTAACCCAACTTGGCAGGGAGAGGCAAAGGCCAGGAGAGGAGGTAGTGGCCTATATCCGAAGGTTTAGGGAAAGGTCCCTGGACGTGAGGGAAGAAGCTAAGGAGGCCAGGTTACTACAAATTTGTGCTGAGGGATTACTTCCTGAGTATATCTGTCACTTGATCAATGAGACACGCGAGGGAACTTTTTCAGCTTTCTTAAAATCTGCAAGAAATATATCGTTGGTGGTGCGACCTAGCCCGGTAGTAGCCCCCATGATGTTCAGACAGACGATACAACCCATCGGGGGAAGGACACAGGCCCCACGGGTAGGATATGTCGAGAGAGAAGATGGGGGCAAGGCTCAGAGGAAGGACAACAAAAGAAAGTTCGGAAGGGATAGGGAAGACCCGCCACCGTTGCCTTGTACGGTGGAGGAGGCTATGAGTTGCTATAACGCAATGGTGCAAGGCGGAACGGTTTACGAGCCAAAAGGTGTCCCGATAGAGGAGCCCGACGTGGCAACTAGGGCCAATCCCAAATATTGTCAGGTGCATCGAAAGGTCCAGCATCCAACAGAAAGCTGCTTCACGCTGCGAAGAATCATAGACAAGTACGTGAAGGCGGGAACGCTGCAAATTCCCCCACAAAACGTTAACAATAACCCGCTCCCGGCGCATGGGGCCAATGTCGTGACGGCCTATGATGAAGAGGTAGAGCGAGAGGGGAGAGGGGCAACGAGGGAGTTCGATAAAGCACTTGAGTATTGCACTAGAGGAATGGCCAACGTAGTTCTGTCGTATGATGAAGCAAGTGCTAGGGACGCAGAAGACACCTATAGCGTTGAGGGCGAGGAAACAGGTCCAGTCATAGAATACAGCGCAGTTTCAAAATCCCCAAAGTTCGCTTGGTTCTTCGATCAAGTGGGAATACCAAAGGAGAGCAGACTGGAGATAACTCGGGCGATCCTTGACATCGCGAAGAAGGACGCGGTTCCCTCGCTGAAATGGAGAGGACCCATGGCGAGGCTGGTAAAAAAGTTCCTATCAGAGGTGACCTTCAGCGATGCAGATAGAGCTGTAAGGTTCCCTCATAACAGGCCCTTGTATGTGACGGCCAGTATCAACGGGGTTAGTTTTGCAAGAACGCTTATGGATGGGGGTGCTTCCATCAACATTATGCCGATCAACTCCTTCCACGCAGCTGATATCCCAGAAGAAAGGTTGGTTCCCATGCCTCTGGTAATCTCAGGGTATGACAACCAATCTTCCAAATCCATTGGGTATGTGAATGTGGGAATTGTAATGGGAAATCTGAGTTCCCACATCAAGTTCCATGTAATAGAAAGTGCAACTTCCTATCATTTACTAATAGGAAGAGTATGGATGCACAATCAAGGTTTAGTTCCTTCAACATATCATCAATGCGCCAAGGCGAATGTTAAAGGAACAGAAGTGACCATTAGGGCTACAAAAAGGCCCTTCGCCATTGAGGAAGCTCACTTTGTGGATGCGGCCTTTTATACGGAGTTGGAGGAAGATGCTCGAGTCCTAACAAGAAGAATGGAGGGGGCATGGGTTCCCTCGATCAGAGATAGAATGGGGCCTCTGAACGAGCAAGGCAAAGAAGCCGCGAATAATGAAGGGGTGAGGGCCGAAGAAACCCATCAGGTGATCCCTCGACCCCAAGGTACTACGAAGCAGCTCAAAAACAAAGTAAAGCTTAGAATGGATCCTGTGGAGCATGAGGTCCAACGGCAAAGCGTGCTGAGTCGCTTTTCAGGAGGAAGAATCGCTGAGGCTTCGAGAGAAAGGAAGAGGAAGGCCTTGGCAACAGCTACCAACAGGCAATGCAAGAAGGTGATCACTGAGGAGGGGAAGGTGGTATACCGTTTATAACGATGTGAGCGGGCGGCCGAAGAGACCGAGGATGGGGCTGACCCGTTATATGAGTGTTTCTTGATAGATCAACAGGGACAGTGCATGGTGATAGACAACTCCAACATACAGGAGTTCGTGGAGGAGGTCGCCGAAGAACCAGACTACATGGCAAATCAACCGAAGCCCCAGGCACAAGAGTTGGAGCGGTTGAACCTGGCAGGAGAAGGGGAAGACCCAAGGCCCATCTTCATCGCGAAGGATCTCGGTAAAGCGAAGCGAGAAGCCCTGGTTGGGCTAATCCGGGAGTTCATAGATGTCTTTGCGTGGAAGTATACCGAAATGGAAGGGCTAGATGAGGAAGTGAGCTGCCACAAGCTAAACGTGACACCTTCAGCCATCCCGGTGAAACAGGCAACAAGAACTTATAAACCTGAGTTGGACTTGAAGATCAAGGAAGAGGTTCAGCGTTTATTGGCAGCAGGATTCATCAAACCAATACAACATCCCCTGTGGCTATCTAGCATTGTGCCAGTAGGGAAGAAGGACAAGAATCAAATAAGGATCTGTGTGGATTTTAGAGATTTGAACAGGGCTTGCCCCAAAGATGAGTTCCCTCTACCTTCCATCGATAGCTTGATAGATGCCACGGCTGGACATGAGATGTATAGCTTCATGGATGGGTACGTTGGGTACAATCAGATCAAGATGGACCCCGTGGACGCAGAGAAAACGGCATTCAGAACCCCGTTGGGCAATTTCATGTACAAAGTAATGCCGTTTGGACTTAAGAACGCGGGAGCCACTTATCAAAGAACAATGATGGCCATTTTTCACGATTTCCTCCACAAATTTGTAGAATTCTATGTGGATGATTTGGTCATCAAATCGAAGAAGGAGGAGTCCCACCTAAATGACTTAAAGAAGGTGTTTACTCGATGTAGGAAGTATAAACTAAGGATGAACCCATTGAAGTGCGTCTTCGGAGTAACATGTGGAAAGTTTCTGGGCTTCGTGGTTGATCGACAAGGGGTGCAGATGGACCAGGATAAACAACGCGCGATCTTAGAAATGCCGTACCCAAGAACGGCGAAGGAGCTAAAAAGCTTCCTCGGAAAGGTCTCCTACCTCAGAAGATTTGTACCAGGATTGGCCGAGGTAACACACCCGTTGATGCAACTGCTGCGAAAGAACACAAAGTTCAGGTGGGAAAAGGATCACCAGGAGTCCCTCGATGAGTTGAAGAAACTGCTCGTTTCACCGCAAATCATGGTTCCTCCACAGGCAGGAGCACCGTTGCAGCTATACCTCACCTCCACTACAAGGTCCGTTGGAGCTTTGCTGGCACAGGAGATCGACGGGCAAGAACGGCCAGTGTATTACCTCAGTAGGATCATACATGGGTCGGAGATTAGATATAGCAGCCTAGAAAGGCATTGTTTGGCCTTAGTCTTTGTAGCACAAAAACTTAGACATTATATGCTGTCTTTTACAATTCATATTATAACTAGATGTGATCCTATTAAGTACTTGTTGGCTAGAACTATCTTGATTGGCAGGGCAGCTAGGTGGTTCCTTATTCTCTCCGAATATGATTTAAAGTGTGTGGTTCCTCGTGCTATCAAGAGCCAGGCGTATGCTGATCTGTTGGCAATCTTTCCATCAGGAACGTTTGAACCACCTAAAGAAGACATTCCGGGAGACGACTTACAAGCCAACTATCTGGACACAACCGATGAGGAATGGACGATGCAGTTCGATGGGTCTTCGGCTGAAAAAAAAGGAGGGGCAGGGGTCATCCTTTCAAAAGGAACGGAGGAAATTTGCCTTTCCTACAAACTAGATTTCCCTTGCTCCAATAACGAAGCAGAATACGAAGCGTTGGTACTAGGGTTGCTGGAGGCTCTTCGAAGGGGAATTCGTTCACTCTGCATCAAGGGTGATTCGAACTTAGTAATTCAGCAAGTTAATGGAGAATATGCGTTGAAACACATGAATTTGGCACCGTACAGAACGATCATTCAAAGGCTCCTCAGCCAGTTCCATCGGGCCAAAATCAGAAGACATCCCAGAACAATGAACCGACATCCAGACGCTTATGCCACTATTGCTCAAAAGATGGTCATGAGGAGCGATACGACTATTGTTACGATCCAACGAAGAACAGCCCCTTCGGTGATACAGTCAATACTACCGACGGAGGGAGACGCGGGTTGGAGAGGAGAGGTCAGGAAGCAGCTGGAGTCTGGCGAAGGAGCTATGGGACTCAGAGAGTTGGCCCAATACTTTACAAACCAGGGAAATCTTTACTTCAGAAATGCAGGGGGATGGTTATCGAGATGCATTGGGCCAGAGGAGGCAGAGCGGAGGTTGAAGAAAACACATGAGGAGCACTGCGAAACAACTGAGATACCTCTTTATAGGAGAATTCAAAGAGGGGGATATTTTTGGCCTAAAATGAAACAGGATGCGGCAGAACTACAACGGAATTGTGATAAGTGTCAGCTATTTTTCGAAGCAGCTGAGTGCCATTTCATTGAAGCCCAAACAGACTGGAGGCAGCCCTATATCGACTTTATTCAGGGTGGAATTGTCCCAACGGAGAAATTGGATGCGATGGGGCTAAGGAGAAGGGCCCCGAGGTTCTATATCCAAGAGGGGCAGCTTTATCGAAGGGGGTACTTCAACAGGCCGTTGCGTTGCATTACAAAAGAAGAAGCAACGGAGGTCCTCAAACAAGCCCATGACCCAGCTCACATGGGAGGGGCCAAGTTATATGATCAGCTGATGACGTTGGGGTATTATTGGCCAACGATGGAGAAAGACTCCGCCGAATTTGTCCGAAAATGCAAGGCTTGCCAGCTTCATGGAAATATGATCCATGCCCCATCGGTGGACTTACACTCTCTGGCAACGCCTTATCCTTTCCACACTTGGGCGTTCGACCTCGTGGGGGCGATACATCCTTCGTCGAGGGGTAAGATATGGATACTAGTAGCAACGGAGTGCTTTACAAAATGGGCTGAAGCAATACCACTTAGAAGGGCCACGGCTGGAGTAGTGAGTAGCTTCATCAGAGAGTATATCATTTGCCGTTTTGGGATCCCAAAGGTTATTCTCTCAGATAATGGGACTCCCTTCGTCAACTCAGAAGTAACGATGCTCACAGACAAGTACTCCATTGTTCATCACACTTCAACGGTAGCATACCCGAAGGGGAATGGTCAGGCTGAAGCAACTAACAAAACTCTGGTTAATATCTTGGCTAAAACGATGGAGGACTTTCCAGGATCGTGGGATGACAAGATACCAACAGTGTTGTGGGCCTATCGAACGACGAAGAGGAAGCCCACAGGGTACACTCCGTTCTCCCTTGTCTATGGGGCTGAGGCAATTCTTCCAGTAGAGTTGGAAGTTCCCTCGGCTCGATACGCCTTGCGAAGCAGCATGCTCCCTCAGAACAGGCATGTGCAGTTGGAGGCATTGGATGAACACAGAGACAACGCGATGCAACATTTTCAAATGTATACAAAGCAGCTCTCTAGGGCATATGACAACATGGTAAGACCAAGGAGGTTCGTGGAGGGAGATCTCGTTTTGAAGGCAGCAGTGAAACACATTAGGGGACTTCCTCTGCCAAAGTTCGCAGCCAATTGGGAGGGACCTTTCATCGTGAACGAAGCTCATGATTCAGGTTATTGCCTAATTTCTAAGTTGGAGGAAGATAGGCCATTCAAAATTAACAATAAATGGCTGAAAGTATATCATGTGTAGACAGTTTGTTTGTACCATCGATGTATTGGGCCTTCTTATTATGAATATACAAGTTTTACTGATGATATGAAATATAGACATTGATATGAAAGCAAGCATAACTCAGAGATAAACTAAACAACGTACATTCTTCCATTCATTAAAGAAGAGAGCATTACAAGCAAAATAGGGAACTACTGCCCAGGAATTACATGAATGAAAGAAAGAAAATATGTACAGGAGTTTTACTACGCTAGGAGAAACCACAGATCCGGGGAAGAGAAAAAATCCCCGGGGAGGCCCGAAGAAGCTGATGCAAACGAATTTTGAGCGTTGACAGCAACCTCTAGCCTGGTTTGCGCCTGGGCGCGTTCAATAAGGAGCTTTTCCCGTTTTAGCTTAGCCAAACGCAGAGCTTCTTCGGCTTTCGTTACTTCTTCATCGGCCGATTCCAAAAGAGGTGCCAGCTCGGCTAACTTAACCTCCTCAGCCCGTTGGTCCTCCTGGCACCTTATCAACACTTCCCTCTGGCCGATCAGTTGCTGGTTCTTCAAAGTCTTCAGATGCGTTATAAGCCAGTCAAAACGGAAACCATCACGCCCCAACTCCTTCAGAAAACCTAGAAATTGGTTGAGAAGGGATCTGGTAACACTGGCAGTGGGGGTACTAGCAATTTCAGCAACAACGATCGCCATGCCTTGCAGCCTGTGACTCATCACATGAATATTTGAGCGCAGGCAATCTGGTGTGAAGGTCTCAGGATGGTGATCCACCAATTGTTCAATCACCAGCCGATGGTTGACGGGCATTTGAGGAGATTGCCGAAGCACCATGAGACAGAACGAGTGAGGAGTTAGGTCGGGAAGAGGGACCTCACACCCAGATTCGCTCTCAACTGCAGCACCGGTCGTAGAACCTTGATCATCATGAATAGAATTTTCCGAAGCATCAGGTTCTCGGAAGGGCGAGCCTACAGGTGAGAGGACTGGGGGCGGATCTTCCCGAGCAACCTGAAAAGAAAAGCCCAAATAAGGATATGAAAAATCTTAACAAGTGTTTTCGTTGATTAATCACCGTTATAAGGTGGAGTTTGCGAAAAAATCTTAACAAGTGTTTTCGTTGTTAAGTCACCGTTATAAGGTGGAGTTTATGAAAAAAACTTAACAAGCGTTTTCGTTGTTAAGTCACCGTTATAAGGTGGAGTTTATGAAAAAAACTTAACAAGTGTTTTCGTTGTTAAGTCACCGTTATAAGGTGGAGTTTATGAAAAATCTTAACAAGTGTTTTCGTTGTTAAGTCACCGTTATAAGGTGGAGTTTGCAAAAAAATCTTAACAAGTGTTTTCGTTGTTAAGTCACCGTTATAAGGTGGAGATTTATGAAAAAATCTTAACAAGTGTTTTCGTTGTTAAGTCACCGTTATAAGGTGGAGTTTTGTGAAAAATCTTAACAAGCGCTTTCGTTGTTAAGTCAACGTTATAGGATGGAGATTATGAAAATCTTAACAAAAGATAGGAGGAAAGATATACCTCAGTCACAATGGGAGCATTTGAGGCAGCCACAGGGACAGGAACCGTTGGGGGAGCAATTATTACCCCAGATGCCATAACGGGATCCCTGGACGCAGAAGCCTCCACGCTTGTCCAAACTTGATCACCCGTGTAGGGCACAAGGGCAAGCATATGGGGTTCATCACGAGAGGACACGGAGCCCTCAAACAAAGCCACATCAGGATGGGGTGTAAACACACCAACCTGGGCCCTCACTACAGGAGTTGATGCAAGATCGGGAGAAAACTGTGCACAAAGCCAAGTGTTAGAAAAGAAGAATGGGCACAGAAAATATGAAGAAATAGCTCGACGTGTTGCTTACCTCAGTTATGGTGCTAAACAAAGGAATGACAGTCGGGGGTCTCATCAGCATCGTTCGAAGAAGAATACTTTCCAACAACGAAGACACTTCAACCTGGGGTACCCAAAACATATCACAATTCAGTAAGCCAAATAAGGAAAGAATATGACTGAAAGAACTACAACAAACAAATTACAGATCACATCATACCTCGGGTTCACTCTCCTCAGCAAGTACAAGGGGCAGAGGAACCTCGGATGAGGCCTGTAAATCTGAAGGGACCAAAGGTGTTATCTCGGGAGGTGCCACTTCGGGCAGGGTCATCGCTTCAGGCGAGGAAGCACTCGCAGGGTCAACGGCATCACCTCCCGCAATGACATCCCTCGCACGTTGGCTGACTAAACGACGAGAATACGTAAGCCCTGTCATGGGGGAACGGGGAGGAGTCACATCGGTATGAGATACACCGAAGCGTCCCCCCACAAAAGGGCTCACGGGAGGACTGGACGAGTCTGGTTTTTCTATTTCAACCCCCTGCAAAACAGTTGTCAAAGAAAGGGGGGGAGGGATAAGTATACACACAAGCAAAGACAGTCACCCTCAAGCAAAAAGGAGATAATAATTAAGTCAGCAATGCATACCTTAGATTGGGAAGAAGAAGGAGAAGCTTGCACCGAGGAAACTTGCTTCCGCTGGGACTTGGTGCCTAAAGTCTTCCTCCTCAGCCTTGTCATGGCACTACCAGTGGCTTGAGGAACCTTCGAACCTTTTCTCCTCTTTGCAGCTGGCTCAGTAGGATCGACGACGATCGTGGGGAAGACAACCGAGGGAGGAACGACGACAGCGCGCCGTTGAAATTCTGCATTCACCCGATCTAGCTCAGCCTGCGCCTCCCTCCTTAACCTCTCGGCCCTTTCAGGAGATATGGGAGGAGGAACGGAGGCTATGGGTAGGGCTGCCACAGGAATCTGGGATTTAGACTTTGCCTTTTTCGTGGAGGCTACCCCACTCTTGGCCTTCTTGGTCGACGGCCGCGAAGACCCTTCATCACCGGTAGCTCCAGTCGAAGGAGCAGTCTTCCTGGATACCCCAGCACCTTTCCCTTTGGATGTGGCAGTGGGAGTCATGGGGCATAACGGAGGTAGCTCTTTGGAAGGCCCCTTAGGGGTTTTGCTTAGAGGGAACTCAATCCCCAGAATGGAGTTGCTTTTGAGTCCCAGCTCCATCGCAGCAAATGAAAGAACTGGAGGGTACACCGGCTCGCCATCTATGAATTCAGCAATGTTAGCCAGTTGTCTCGGCCAGAACTTCGTGGCAAATAGACTGGTCACATTCCCTTGCCTCTTGTTGGAGGGAATGGTGACTCTCCCAGCCATTGATTCACTTATCCCCCACGCAGCAGTGGAGGAAAATAAGGAACATGCCTCACTAAAGCTAACCTTCGGGTTTGAGGATTGGAAAACTGAGCGAGGAGCCCCCTGATCAAACCCAAATTGACGACTACACCGATTGGGGTTGTAATGTTCGCTGGAATATCCCCACTCGGTGTAGGAAGGCAGATACCCCGGAGAAAGGAGAAGCACCACGGCTAACTAAGGATCTTCAATGTCTACCCCCACCTGTACCACCCTGGATTCGTCCTGAAAGAAATCACAAGTGTGAACAAAGGCGTCCTCTCCGTAAGGCCTCATAACAAAGTCCTCAAAACGATCAATTGAGGCGATCAGCTCTTTTCGGCTCTGCCTCTTGTGATAAATATAAGAGCGGGGGGGCAAAATGGTTTCCCCAGAAGGAGGACGGTTGGCCTTGGCCGCCACAACAGGAAAGCGCACGTAAAGAAAGCTGGTTAGAAGGATGCTGTTAGCAAAATTGGCCAGGTTATAACGGCCAAGGGATCGTTCCATATCGAACAACGTTCTGTCAAGCCAGGTGTAGAGGGACCCTAGGGCAATTGCAGCCAAAGGAAGTTTGATGCCCCGGGCCAAACGAAGGGATATGTTGATAAGGTCCCTTCGGGGCTGATCGTTTGGTTTTCCCGTCAAAAGAAAGCGGGACAGAATCACAAGGATGTAAGCAGGGAGCTCTAACGAGGTACCTTGGCCAGGGGCATCCGTTGAAATGGAAGAACTACCTTCACTAGAACCCTTGAAGAAATAATTAATCAGCGGAGTGAAGGTAGCTTTGTTTGAAGAACCGATGCAACTTCGGCATATTCGGTCCAACGCCAAACGGTCAGCAGTCTCTTCGGCGTCAAGAGGCTCATCGGTATAAGGCTCATGACCTGTTGCTTCGAGCCCCAGAAGCTCGCAGACATCTTCTAGGGTTATCGTGAACTCGCCCCACGCAGCAATAAATGTGTGAGTCGTCACGTTCCAACGAGAAACAAGAATGGGGAGAGCAGCATTATTTTTGGAGAGAGTAAACTCACCAAACCATTTGGCCCGTTGAAGGCCAATCTTACTCAAAATATCACCATAGGAACTCACCATGTGAGAGTTCCAAGCAGCAAAATGGGCAGGAGAACCACCTGGTGCTTCGAAGTCAATTTGGGACCATTGGAAGTCCCCTCGCTCCAGACGAAACCGGAGAGTCCCCTCTGGAGGAAGAAAGCCCCACTTCGAGGGTTCTTCGTCCTCGTCACCCAGCACTAAGGACTCAAACTTGCATTCAAAGTTGACAGTCTTGCAAGCAGCAGTAAAGCAATCATCTTCGCCAAAAATGGGAGAGCGACGATAAAACCTTAACTGATCACGATGGACAGCATCCAGGGCAGAGGCACCAGTAGTGGTGGCGACAGCAGTAGCAGGCGGCGCACTGGTTGAAGAGATGGTGGGATAACTTTGAGAAGCCATGACAGAGTGTTGGTGCAAACAAAAAACAACCTTGAGTCAGAGGAGCCTGAGCACGACAATGGCGGAAGAACAAACACAGGAGGTGGCGAAGAAGATGAGAGCAAGAAAAGGAAGGCACAAGCTTGAACAGCAATGGAGGTTTCAGATGCTCAACAATGGAAGCTCTCTCTCTCTAAAAGCGAAGGAAATTTGAAGAAGGTAGTGACAAACCGCCTGCAATCATTTCAAATGAACACGTGGCACTTCGGGAAGTGTTTTGACATGGAAAAGACAACGCTACGTCATTTAATGAAGTAACACCTGGGGAACTGCCATCAATTAATGAAGTGACACCTAGGGAACAGCCACCGTTACCTTCCTAAGCAAGATTGAGTTTTGGGCGCCAAGATTTTCTCTGACATATCCAATAAACCCCCCAACAAAGAAGGTGTCCCAACGGTTCAAAAAAGCCACGATGTCCCCTCGACAGAAGCTCAAACGTTGTTTAGTTATGACTCAGTTACATCGGGGAGAATTTTTCGCTTTTTCGAACATTACTGGGAGAATATTAGCAGGTCCTTCGGGAGAATTTCAGATATTCAAGCTGGAACGATTGCGGCTCAGCATTAGAAAAAAGCAGCAGGCCAGACAGAGAAGGTTCATCGGATTAAAAAAGTTTTCGTGGAGGCACTTCTTGTTCCCACAACAAATCCCTCCACGAAGGGGCAAATGTAGAGGGGGCCTGAAGGTAATCCTGGGATTAGGGATAATCCACTAATTAGCAACAGTGTTCTGAGGATAAGCTCAAGCGTGGCAAACTCAAGCGTGGCATCTTGGTGAGGCAGCTCAGCGTGGCAACTCAAGCGTGACATCTGGGCGAGGCAGCTCAGCGTGGCAACTCATATATTAGCTTATTGTTTTAATCACATCGTACTTTCATTATTGATTTCTGTAAGCTCTAACGATTGTAATGATGTAACGATAATAACTAAAGGGTTTTGTATGAGGTCAAACGGTACTTGCGAGAGACCAGGCTTGGCAGGGCCTGGGAGAGCTTTCATGCTCTATCGAATGACCTCACTGTGGGAACTTTAGAGGGACCTGGTTTGGAGGATTGAGAAGTAAGGCACCGTTGGGGCTTGTCCTGACCACCTTAGATACACCTGGTAAAGCACCGAAGGACCCTGACCGTGGAACCTCAAGCGGAGCAGCTTGGAGTTCTATCGGGCATTAAGTTATGGACCAAACAACCCTATACTTAATGTCACATCTACTATGGGTGATGTCACTAGCCATCTAAACGTTTGTCAGACATACACTTGAGTAAACCGTTGTGGTATTTGGGGCTGTCAGGTAGTTGGTGAACCACCTCTGCGACAACAAACCCCTGACACACAGTGGATAGGCAAAAGGCATGTCTTGGCATTTAATGTTTATGACATGGAGACAACTAGTGCATCAGGCATTTAATGTTGTGACATAAAGTATGAGGGATGTCTTTCATACTCTTTAATGACTGAGTTGCCTCGGGGGTGGTGTGGGGGGCTATTTAAGGACCCCAACCACCTTTGAGGAGAGGATGATCTTTTTGGAGAATTAAGAAAAAGAGTCATTGCAAACTAGAGAGTTCACTAACTCACCATTGTCATTTATTGCGAAGCTTTTAATATTTGACAGAGATTCTTGAGGGAGTTTGGTGTGTTGCTACCTGCCTATCAGGATGTATCTAGGGTGCTTATTTTCCCTCTCCCTCTAGCTAAGTCACTTCTAAAGTTCATTATTATTCCCTGAGTCATACACGAGAGGCTTTGTGAGTTTAAACTGAGTCCATCTTCATTGAGTTTTGTGTGTGTGTTTCCTATAATTAGTCTAGGGCGTTGGCTAATTTAACTCGTGGTTACCATACTCAATAGGGGTTACGCCTCCACATATATAATCTAAAGTACCCTCTTACAGAGGTCGAGTTCACTAATCTGTTGAACATCGTTCCAGACGAGATACCAACAGAGAAGAAGAAAATTGAGAAGTTCACCGACGGGTTGACTTGGAGGATCCGTCAGCATCTGCTAGGGAACCTATCGTTGGCCACTTATTCTGACGTGGTTAACGCTGCATTGTTGCACTGCCAGGACCACCGTTTTCATATGGCCGAGGGCAAGAGGTCGGGGGAGTCTAGCCATCAGGGCAGGACTAGAGGACATGGTGCCAGCGGGGCACAATCCGGTCAGGGTCAGAGACAGAATGAGTAGGGCTCCCAGCAGGGGGATAACAAGAGGTTCCGGTCAGGGAACTACAGGCAGGGACAGGGAGGTTTCCGTCAGGGCCATCAGGGTCCAAACGGCCATCAGGGCCAACAGGGGCAAAATGGGCAGCAGTTTCATCAGGGCCAGCAGGGCCAAGGGAGGAACGGTAACGGCCACCAGGGCCGGGGACAGCAGGGACAGAGGGGAGGGAACTTCCCAGGGAAGTGCTTCGTTTGTGGCAAGACTGGCCATAAGTGACAGGATTGTCCTGATAGGGGCAGGGCCCCACAGCAGCAACAGCAGGGTGCTCGCCAGGAGCCATAGAGGCCTATGTTTCCCGCCGCTCTTCCCGCACCGCCACAGATGGCAGCATTGCCACCCATTCCAGCAGTCCCAGCTCAGCAGGGGCAGCTACAGTATGGACGTGTCTACAACGTCCACCAGGCTGCAGTTCCACAGGCACCGCCCGCGATCGAGGGTACGTATCCTATCCATGACACTATGGGTCGGGTATTATTTGATACGGGTGCTACACACTGTTTTATAGCTACACACTTCGCGAAAGCTTTAGGATTGTTAGCTACGGCAGAGAGCACAGTGACGTGTGTCGACTCACCATTGGGGAGTGGGTCACTTATTTTCTTTATATGCCGGGGAGTGGGGGTAGAGATTGGTGGTTTGGTATTACCTGCAGACATGTTAGTGTTAGACATGCATGTTCACGATGTGATCATCGGTATGGATTGGCTCGTAGCATATAGGGCCATGATTGATTGCTTCAGCGGGAGCATTGTTTTTGCCATTCCGGGGCAAGAGATGTTTGTAGTGGCGATGCCTCGCCCAGAGGGAGGATCGACCGCTCATCTGTATTACATTGAGGAGGATACCTCTAAGGAGGTTGTGATTCCTTTAGATTCGATCCCGGTTGTCAGGGAGTATTCAGATGTGTTTCAGGAGATACCAGGCTTACCGCCCAGTCGAGAAATAGACTTTGTTATAGATTTGCTACCGGGTACGAGACCTATAGCACGCGCACCGTACCGTATGGCTCCAGCTGAGATGAGTGAGTTACGGGATCAGATAGAGCAGCTGTTAGGCCAGGGATTTATTCGCAGGAGTACCTCACCTTGGGGCTCTCCAGTTTTGTTTGTGAAGAAGAGGGACGGTTCACTGAGATTGTGTGTGGACTACCGAGAGCTGAATAAGGTCACGATACGGAATAAGTATCCGTTGCCTCGAATCGATGACTTATTCGACCAGTTGAGAGGAGATTCGTTCTTCTCGAAGATTGACTTAAGATCGCGATACCATCAGTTACGTATCCGGGAGGAGGATGTCTCGAAGACTGCGTTCTTGTCGAGATATGGTTCTTATGAGTTTCAGGTTATGCCTTTCGGTTTGACCAATGCTCCAGCAGTGTTTATGGACTTGATGAACAGAGTGTTCAGGGATTTCCTAGACCAGTTTGTCATTGTCTTCATTGATGATATTCTGGTTTACTCCCAGACAGAGGAGGAGCACGCCGAGCATTTGAGGCAGGTTTTTCAGACACTTCATTAGAACGAGTTGTATGCAAAATATGAGAAGTGCGGGTTTTGGTTGAAGGAAGTCCAGTTTTTGGGGCATATCATTTCCGACCAGGGAATATCTGTTGATCCGGGGAAAGTATCAGCGGTGAGGGAGTGGGGACAGCCCACGACACCAACGGAGATTCGTAGTTTCTTGGGTCTAGCAGGAAACTACAGGAGGTTTATTCGGGGTTTCTCGGAGATAGAAGGTCCTTTGACACATCTGACTCGTAAGGGTGTGCCCTACATCTGGAGTGATGCCTGTCAGTTGGCATTCGATGAATTGAAGGACAAGTTGACCTCAGCACCTGTGTTAGCACTGCTGAGACCGGGAGTTGAGTATTTGGTTTACACCGATGCGTCTTTGCAAGGACTGGGAGGTGTATTACAGCAGGAGAGACAGGCCATAGCTTATGCTTCCCATAAGCTTAAGCCTCATGAGAAGAATTACCCCACGCATGATTTGGAGTTGGCAGTAGTGGTCTGTGCCCTACGGATTTGGAGGCACTATCTTTTGGGGGAGAAATTCCAACTGTTCACGGACCACAAGTCCCTACAGTACCTGTTCACGCAGAAGGAGTTGAATATGCGGCAGCGTAGGTGGCTTGAGTTTGTGAAGGACTACCAGTTCGACATCCAGTACCACCCGGGAAAGGCTAACGTGGTAGCAGACGCGTTGAGCCGTAGGCCAGCAGACGAGGTGTCAGAGGTGTGGAAGGTTAAGTGGAAGGAATTGGGACACCAGGATGCAGTGGCCCGATCTTTCATGTCTGTGATGACCGTTACACCGCAGATTGTCACGAAGGTAGTACGGGCTCAGGCTAATGACTCGTTCTGTCAGGAGCAGATAGTTCGATTACTAGTAGAGGGAGCCGAGTCCTATACCGTTAGCTCAGACGGGGGATTACGCTTCAATGGGAGATTGGTAGTTCCGGAAGGGGAGGAATTGTGATACGAGGTGATGGCAGAGTCGCACGGCTCACGGTTCGCGGTACATCCCGGAGGGGACAAAATGTACCAAGACATGAGGAGGCAGTATTGGTGGAGCGGTATGAAGAGAGATATCGCTGAGTTTGTTTCGAAATGCACCACTTGTCAGCTTGTAAAAGTGGATCATCAGAGACTGGCAGGATTGCTACAACCATTGGAGGTCCCGGTGTGGATGTGGGAGAGCATATCCATGGACTTTATCACGGGGTTGCCTACGTCGCAGAGAGGTCATGACTCCGTTTGGGTAATTGTGGACAGGTTGTCCAAGGTCGCTCACTTTTTACCCGTTAGGACTGACTACACAACGGGACAGTATGCCCAGCTCTTCATTTCAGAGATTGTGAGACTTCACGGTGTACCCTTAAATATCGTGTCTGACAGAGACAAGATATTTGTTTCGAGGTTTTGGGAGAGTTTCCAGGAGGCCATGGGCACGGAATTGCGGTTGAGTACGGCGTATCATCCGCAGACTGATGGGCAGACTGAGCGCACAAATCAGATGTTGGAAGACATGTTACGCATGTGCATTATAGACTTTGGGGGTGGATGGGAGCAGTACCTTCCACTGGTGGAGTTTGCTTACAACAACTCCTATCAGTTCACGATTGGCATGGCTCCGTTTGAGGCATTGTACGGTAGGCCTTGTCGTTCCCCAGGATGTTGGTTAGAAGTGGGGGACAACAAACTACTTGGGCCGGAAGTGATTCAGGATACTTCGGCAAGGATTGAGTTGATTCGGAGTCGCATTCGGGTAGCTCAAGACAGGCAGAAGAGTTATGCTGATGCGAAGAGATTTTTCAGGGAGTTCTAAGTAGGGGACCAGGTTTTGCTCAGGGTATCTCCGATGAAGGGGATTATGCGATTCGGGAAGAAGGGGAAGTTGGCACCGAAGTATGTGGGTCCGTTTCCTATTATTGAGCGGATCAGACCGGTTGCGTATAGACTTGGACTACCGGAGCATTTACATCGGATTCATGATGTGTTTCATATTTCCTCGTTGAGGAAATACCTTAGAGATAATTTGGCTCATTCTCACATTGCTGTGGAGGACATCGATCTCCAGCCGGATAGCTCTTACGAGGAGGGGCCGATTGCTATTTTGGACCGAAGCGAGAGGAAACTGCGGTCAAAGATAGTTCCGTTAGTGCGTGTTCAGTGGCGACATCACAATGTCGAGGAGTCCACATGGGAGCGCGAGGATGAGATGCGCGAACGTTATCCAGAGCTGTTTTTAGCAGGTACTTTCTAGTTTCGAATTTCGGGACGAAATTCAGTTATTAGTGGGGAAGTATGTAATACCCCGTACTTTTGGCTATATTTATTTTTGGGATTAATTAATTAAATGAGTATTAATTGGAAATTAATCCGGGTTAAAAATACTTACGAGATGCGAGTTGGTATTTGATTATGTGCATATATGACTATATATGAACTTGGTATTATAAAATTTGTCGTGAGATTTATATACGGCGTTTTAGAAATTTTGTTGAGACGCGTGGGACCGCCGCGTCACGGTATAATATTTTGATAATAAAAGTGAATTTAAAATCTATAAACCGTATGGTCATTTTGAGTGCGCCAACGCGTCCGGAAGGGTCGAGATAGTCAGAAAACACTAGCCGGGGGTGTAGTTTGGGTTCCGGGGTATTTTTAGGCCATACCAGCATCATAAAGGGTATTTTGGTAATTTTACATTTTGAGGAATTAAAAGTGACGAAAATTGGAGATGTAAATCTGATGTGGATTTAACCCACTAAACCCATTAACCAACCCATATTAACCCTTTAAGCTACGGAGGCTAACATTAGGTTTTATAATCTTCCCAAAGAAAACCCTAGCCACCTTAAGCCACCATTGGAGAAGGAGCTTGGAAGAGAGGAAATTCAGCAGAAAAACTCCATCAAACCTACAACAAAATCAGAAATCGAACCAAGGCAAGTGACTTTATTCCATTTAATTTCAGAGAATGTCTTTTCCATGTTAGAAATTGAGGAATTTTAATTGTTCTTGAAAGATGAATGAAAACCCATGTAGTTTGGAGTTTAGAACTTGAAAATTTTGAAGAGATTTGCATGTATAATGATAGGTAGATGATTTCTCTCATGATAGTTGTGATTAGAAGAAATTAAAACGAATTAAATTCTGGGATTTGATGATGATATTAAGTTAGGGTTCATGTTCTTGAGATATTGGGAAAAAGTGCAGAAATTTGTAAATTTAATTGATGTTAGGGTGGATTGATCCCTTAAAAACATGTTAGGATGTGACTATATATGTTTAGTATTGATTATAGACCTTTAAACGATTGTTGGGACTTAGTTTAGAAGATTTGAGGTGTTAAAATGGATGAAAAACGAATTGGGGAAAAATCTGGGCTGAATCTGGTAGCTCGTTAGAAGCCCCTACCCAGGTCGTTCGAACGAACTCGTTCGAACGAGCTTCTAACGAGTTGACCAGTCGATGCTAACGAGAAGGGATTTCGTTCGATATCTCGTTCGAACGAGATAGCGTTAGAAGGAATAGTTCGTTCGAACGAACTGGGATCTCGTTCGAACAGCCTCGTTCGAACGAGACTTCTAACGAGCTGACAGTCCAATCTCGTTCGAACAGCCTCGTTCGAACGAGACTTCTAACGAGTTGACAGTTTGGTTATTTTTGGACTGTTTTGATTTTTGGAGTCCCGAAAACTTGTCCGAGGGTAGAGTTAACATTCCTTGATGATGTATTAATGGATTTGGGACTTTTGGGTTATTATGAGGAGTAAATTATATACGAGGGTTATATTAAATGGACGGTTTGGGTTGAGACGTGAGTGTCTACTACGACGTGAGAATGAATTATGGCGCGTATGATTATAAACCGGTATAGTGTAAATGGTGATAATTATAAATTAGTACGAGAATGAGAATAGTACTACGATTAAACTACATTGATTACTAAGACGTGTGTTTACTAGTATTGGTATATGAATTATGTGTATGACATACCTACCATACTTGCTATCACGGGAGGTTTGCGTTCGCTTAGGGCCCTCTAATACTTGTGTTGCCCGGATTTAGACTGGTTACCTCGATAAACATAGGTCATAGAAAGACTTATTGGGATATTAATAAGTCCGCTGATCGTGGGAGCGTAGGTATGTGCGTGACCCATGTGATGTGACTGTGTTCGCCTCCACTATTTGTGATTTGTGTTATCTGGACTATTCCTGAGAGATTCAGAATATGTGATCCTTATGTACGTGATGTACCGGGATGGATAGCAGAGTATGTGTGCACCGCAGCTTAGATCTCGGGGTGCTTATATTGTATATTTATGATGTGAATAATATACACTTAATTAATGAGAACCTTCATGTTAATGATGTGAATATAATTACGGTATTGCTTCGAGAAATATAGCAAGTTAACTGATAGTGATATATATTGCATATTGAACATCTGAGTTACGTTAGACCCCTACTTCATTACGAGCGTTATTATGTTAATAGAGCCGAGTAATAAGGGTAAGACCTATGATAGCCTATCTAGATATGTTATCACTTAGCTAGTAGTTTGTATCACTCTAGATGGGTACTTACGTTAGGAGTGCACAGTTAGACGAGAGGTGAGAATATCATGTGAGTGCACGTCCTAACATGTACTTTGCATTTAATGTTTTAAATGTTTTTAAAGCACTTGCAGGTTTTTAAAATATAACTCCACATTCGGGCTCTGACCTGTTTGCTTTTCAAATCTCTTTTTCTTGTAAAACCATTTTAGGTGCCCAGCCACAGGGACACCAAGCATAGGATTCTCATTCAGGTGACGAGCTGTAGCTGTTTGTGGAAGCTACAGGGATTTGCTTGTAGACGCTTCTATCTTTTGGATTCCAGAGTCACTATCTATCAGTTGTAGGGCATGTTGCCCAATTCTATTAGAGACATCTTTTTCATTACAGTTTTCAGACTTTGATTTGTATTGTTTTAGCATTCAGTTATTTATTTCAGTATGGGATTGTAGTGAGGAGTTTTCCTCCAGACTTTATTTACACTATGTGATGATTATTCGTTTTACTTCATTATGGTGAATGGTGTTGGCATTCTTTATTACACTTGTTGCATGTTAATCAGACTTATATTAAAATTTGGCAACTTACTTTTTAAATACTAGGTGGTTAGTAAAATTAAAATGTTTTCGACAGTGATGCTATTAACTGAGCCAACTTGGCATTTTGAATTAATTTAATAAAGGAGTAGCTACCCGGTATTTAATTAGTCGGGGTGTCACACCTCTAGTGTCATCTATGAATATAGTTCTAGAGAGGTTTGGAATGATCTCAATGAGAGATATTCACAGCAAAATGGCCCTCGAGCCTTTCAATTAAAAAAGGCTATTTCGTCTCTCAAGCAAGATCAACTGATTGTTACTTCCTATTTTGCCAAAATGAAGAACCTGTGGGATGAAATTTCTAACTATCAATCTCTGCCTGTATGTAATTGTGGGGCTTTAAGGGTATATTCATGTGATTTGATAACAATCAAGCAAATGAACGCATCATGTATTTAACAATGGGATTGAATGATTATTTCACGTGTGTAAGGGACCATATTTTTCTAACAGATCCTTTATCTCCAATGAATGTTGTATTTGCCAATATAACCCAACAAGAAAGGCAACGGGAAATTACTGGATTAGATATTCCCATTTCTCAAAATCTCACTGAGTCTATGGTAATGATTTCAAGACTTACAGAGAACAAAGGCTCTGTAAATCATTACAGGTTTCAAAAGAAAGATAGGGTGTTCATGGATTTTCACATCTAGTCATTGCTTTCTTGAGGACCACATTCAGAAGACCATGACTGGGATGGGTAAAAGAGCAAGAGACCTTTACATCTTGGACACAACTTCATCCATTCACAATTCTCAATCTGTTTACAATGTTATTTCCCTTAATGTAGTTAAAGTAAATATATGGCATTATAGATTAGGGAATCCCTCATCTGCCAAAATAAAATGCATCAGTGGATTAGATAGTAGCATAGCACATTCATATCATGATATGCCCTGCACCATCTGTCCTTTAGCATAACAGAAGAGATTATCTTTCATTTCCAGCAATAAAATTTCAGATTCTTTGTTTGATATCATCCATTGTGATATATGGGGTCCTTTTTATGTTCCTACTATAAACAAGCAGAGATATTTACTTTCTATAGTTGATGCTCATAGTAAAGCTACTTGGGTTTATCTTTTGAAAACAGAATCTGAAGTGGTTGATTTAGTTCCATCTTTTTGTCAATATGATTTTCAATAAATTCAAAACTTGTATAAAAATATTAAGATCAGATAATGGTCATGAATTCAACTTGTTTGAGTTTTACAAAGAAAAAGGGATCATCCATTAATTAAGTTGTATTGATACACCATAAAAAAATTCCATAGTTGAAAGAAAACATCAACATCTTTTGAATGTAGCTAGAGCAATTAGATTTCAAGATAATGCTCCTTTGTATCTATGGGGTAAGTGTGTTCTTACTACAACTTATTTGATAAATAGGCTGCCATCACCACTTCATCAAAATAAGAGTCCTTTTGAACTTTTTTTTCAAAAGAACTCTTCATATGCTTATTTAAAGGTCTTTAGGTGTCTTTGTTTTGCTTCCAAATTAGCATCCCATAGACACAAATTTGCAGAAAGAGCTAGAAATTGTGCCTTTATTGGATATCCCTTTAGAGTAAAAGGGTACAAATTGTTTATTTAAATACTAGAACTACCTTTATTTCTATGGATGTGATTTTTCATGAAACCGTATTTCCTTTTCAAGATTTGGTCCAAAATTTGGATCCTTTTTCAAATGTTTCGCTGCCCAGTCCTATTATTATCGAGAATTCATCTCCGATCATGGTTACTGATGTTGAAAATTCTCAAATTGAATCTTCATCTTTATATACTGATAATACACATTATCCAAGAGTTAATTTCCACCAAAATCAAATATTTTTACATCATACAATAAGAAAATACACAAGGGTATCAAAGAAACAATGTTATTTACAAAAGTATCACAGTCATTTGGAATCTATTCCCAAAGTTTCAGACAGTTTATATCAGCTATCATCTGTCATTTCTTATACTAATATGTCTCCAAGTTACAAGGCATTAGTTTCTTCTATTTCATCTAAAAGTGAACCTGAGTTTTATCATCAAGCTATGAAGATTCCTTAGTGGAGAGACGTAATGGCGGCTGATATAGAAGCCCTAGAAGTCAATAATACTTGGTTTATTACCACACTTCCTGCAGGTAATCAACCAATAGGTTGTAAATGGGCATATAATAAAAAATAAAAATAAGATGGATCAATAGATAGGTATGAAGCTAGATTAGTAGCCAAGGGTTACACACAACAAGAGGGAGTTGATTTCATTGATACTTTTTCTCCAATTGTCAAATTGTCCACTGTCAAGGTAATTCTTGCTCTAGCTTCCATTAACAATTGGCATCTTTACAATTAAATGTTAACAATGCTTTTTTACATGGTGATCTAACTGAGGAAGTTTGCATGACTTTACCACCTGGTTTCCATAGTAAGGGGGAGAATCAGGTCTGCAAATTAAATAAGAGTCTCTATGGCTTGAAACACGCCAGTTGACAATGGAATTTGAACATCAGTAATGCTTTATTAGCTATTGGTTTTCAACAAAACAAATATGATTACACTCTTTTTAATCGACATAAAGGAGATTCTTTTATAGCAGTGTTGGTACATATCGATGATATAATTTTAGCTAGTAATGACCTTAAAGCAGCAAATGAATTAAAGGACTTGCTAAACGAACAATTTAAATTAAAAGACTTAGGAAATCTTAAATATTTCCTTGGCTTGGAAATAGCTAGAAGTGATAAATGTATTTTTATATCTCAATGACATTACACAATCAAATTACTCGAATCCACTAGTTTTCTTTGTTACAAACCTTCCAAAATTCCTATGGAACCAGGTGTGAAACTCAGTTTAATAGAAGGAGAGTTACTTCCAGATCCCAGCCTATATAGAAGGCTAATTGGAAAACTTATTTACTTGACTCTCACTAGATCTGATATTTCTTTTGCAGTTTATAAATTGAGTCGGTTTCGATCACAACCTATAGTCCCTCATTTTCAAGATGCATACAAGTTATTGCAGTACTTCAAAGGAGCTCCAAGAGAGGGAGTTTTCTTCTCAAAAAAGTTAGAAATCTAGTTGAGAGTTTTAGCAGATGCTGATTGGGCATCATGTCCAGACTCTAGAAGATCAATCACAGGATTTTGCATATTTCTAGGAGACTCTCTTATAGCCTGGAAGTCTAAGAAACAACAAATTATATCAAGGTCATCAGTAGAGGCAGAATAAAGGAGCACGACAATTGAAACATGTGAGGTCATTTGGTTGGTTGGATTATTAAAGGACCTTCAAATCAAACACTCTAAAGTAACATTATTATTTTGTGACAACCAGGATGCAAATCACATTGCCCAAAATTCAGTTTTCCACAAAAGAGCCAAACACATTGAAATAGGTTGTCAACTTATGAGAGACAAAGTTCAAGAAGGAGTTGTTAGGGACCTTCATATAGACTCCAAACACCAACTAGCATATATATTAACCAAGCTATTGCCAATTACACAATTTTAGATTCTCATGGGCAAGTTGGGTGTGATGGACATATACACTCCAACTTGAGGGGGAGTGTTAAATCTCTGTAAAATACAAGTCATTAGTTTTTTCAAGTGCTTTCTTGATTATTTAGAAATTAGTTAGTCAATTAAACTACAATTAAGTTAGTTAGGGTCCTATCTCTATAAATAGGACATCATCTCTATATTTCACAGTTAACTTTTTCTTCTAAATTTCAATTCTTCCTTCTTGATTCTTCAATTCATCTAATAATTATGTCAATTGTAGTTTATTGAGGAGGTACATGAGAAAAACTTGAGATGTACATGTTATCTAAAATGATTTTAATACATACAAAAATGTGACATAAATATAAATGAAAATAGAAATACTTACAATGATTGATAAATATTAAACAGATTAAGGCATGTGTTGAAAAGACGATTTTTCTTTCGCAATGGTGCTTCGCGATTTCAATAACAATCGTTTCTTATGATACAACAATATACCCCTTGTAATAGTAGCACTTCATATTGCAAGAAATAAATGAACCAACAATGACAAAACTCTCCTTTTAAATGAATGAAATAGACAGACTCCAATATAAAATGTATTTTATAAAATGACAAAAGAAACGAATGCAATGGCTCAATTTATTGTTATCCGAACGACAGTTCGAAGCGGTTGAAATTGTTCATAACTGTTACAATATTTTGATATTATTTTTAGAAATAAAAAATGGAAATAAATTGGACTATAAAAATAAAAGAAAAATCAATAAATATCTACTCAACAAATTGA
This sequence comes from Sambucus nigra, assembly GCA_949130495.1. Lineage (NCBI taxonomy): Eukaryota > Viridiplantae > Streptophyta > Magnoliopsida > Dipsacales > Adoxaceae > Sambucus > Sambucus nigra. The sequence goes on along the minus strand of OX422221.1, from coordinate 482,375,253 downwards.
AAAAACCCCAATTGACTTTGGACCAAAAACTTAATATTTAAGCTAGGCCAAATTCAACGCCCCACAACTAAGCCCTTGTCAGACTAGACTGGGTCGGGTTAGGCAGGTGGATGGTGTCCATGTAGGTACTCCCTCCTTTAAAAAGTTGGGATACCTCAAGGGAACCAAATGCGTAGGTCAAATTGGGTCATAATATACTGCACATTTATTATATTTTATCTATGTAGGACTTTGTCTTTTCCATAACACTTCAACAAAATTCCATACTACAAATAGGTATTTTTGAAAATAATTTCTCATTCATTAATTTATGGTTTTGTATATCTGAGTATACCACGTTATACCCCTCGCAAATGAGAACACCTTACCACTCGGAACTGTCTCAAATGACACATTTATCCCATATTAAATTGAACCCAAAGTTAATTAAAATAGGATTATGTCAAACCCAATTAAACCATAAATTCCAACAATCCTCCGCGTGAATGAAAATTGATTAGATGAATATGTAAAGACTATGCAGACACAAAGAGGGTTTCTATCGAGAAATTCCTATGTCGGGAGAGATAGTTTTTGGCCTTGAATCTCCCCTAGTGAAGAACTATAGGATTCACTGGCTGCTCAGTGAAGTGGTGTCTTGAACAGTTCAATTTTTTTTCTGTAAAGACATTAAACATCACACTGTAACATTTCGAACATTGTTGTTTCCTTCGAATGTGTTCATTTTTTCCCTGAACATTCTTGATTTCATGAGTATTTTAGAGAATTTCATCCTTTCGAAGTTCTCATATAAATGATCCCTTTATTCTCGCATAGTTGACTTTCTATTTAGAGTGTCTTATAATACCGGTTTTTGGATTTTCAAGATACTTGAGTCATTGAAAGCTATGTTTATCCTAACTTACGTTGTTGGCAACATTCTTTTATCACATGGGTATGTATGAGTTTAAGAACTCATTAGTGCTCACTCAAAGAGTGAGTCAAGATTCAATTATCCCTTTGAACCTATATCTTCGGATCTCCAATAATCTAGGTAAGGTTGCCATTAAGAAAACTATTTATTTGTGGGCTTTACTCCTATTTTCTTCGATAAATTATATACCCGCTCTATATTTAAACCTTTAGTTAATGGATCCATAATATTTTCATTAGACTTAATATAATCAATGTGAATTATTCCAATACAGAGAATTTGTTTTACGGTATTATGTCTTTGATGTATATGTTGAGACTTACTGTTGATGTAAAAAATTAGATTACTCTAATTTTTCAATCACACATAAATAAATCAGACAAAGAATTTTAAAGTGGTTCAGCCTTATAAGAATGGCCTACGTCCACTGTTGCTTTATTGCTGAGTGTTTGGGAATTCTCGATTATAAGTTCTATCAAGAAATTCCACTATGGATTCGGGGTCCCCTTACAATGAGAATTATACAATGTATTTATAGCCCTGAGGTTGTAATGTGAAAGGGTAATACATTAAATGATATACATATAAAAGGGTAATACATTTAATGATCTTTTTGCGTGTGCGTCTGAATGATAAGCATTTAATGAGCAGTTAAACTGTTGGTATCCTGCTTCGAGGTGCAGCTCGGACCGCCTGAGTTGCTCGGATCGCTTGAGCTTCTCGGTGCTAAAGAGTTCATCGAAGAGGTCTGTTCCTCGGAGCGTATGAGTTCCTCGGAGTAACATGGTTCCTCAGAGCATGTGATCATCTCAGAAGTGCTTGTTGTTGTCATGTAGATTGCCACGTGTCTTCATATGATTGGTCCATGTCAGCAGATTAAATTTGGTATCGACAGAAGCCACCAATGTTTCATAGTTCGAAATTTGAGGAGTATGGAAAATTCTTTCTCGGAATATGGTAGCTTTAAATAGTCTTCCTAATTTTTAGGAGCGTTTCCCTTCTATTTATTTCTCCTTCCCAATTCGTAGAATCATGCTTTTTTGGACTTTTCTGCGTGCTTCGATTCCCGCGTCACTTTTCATCTTTTTAGCCGCTGTTGCTCGCTCTGATTCCAGCGCCACTTTTCATCTTTTTAGCCGCCGGTAACGTAATCATCCTTTTTTGTAATCATTACTTCACCATTTCCCAAGGCAAGGTATTTAAACTTCACAGATACTCCCATCGTCTTCTATTTTTCAAATTTGTGTTTTCGAGTTTTTCATTGTCTTCTACTCTCTTGTGTGTTCATCTCTTCCATCGTTCGTTATCAACAACTCTACTCTTTTTCTGTAAGATCTTCTTCTTTCTTCTTCATTTCTTTTATTCATCATCATGGTTTACCCTGTTGAGTCTCTTGAAAAGTTTCGCTCTGATTTTTCCATTCCCTCTTAGGTTGTCTTGGAAGAGCTTTCCGAGCCTTCTGATTATTTCAATTTGGCTGAGGGACATTGGTTCCCCAACCTTTTTATTGCTGAGTGTGGATTTTCTTTTCCACCAAATCCCTTGTGTCTGGAATTCTGTCATTATTTTGGCGTCGTTCCTGCAAGAATAGCCCCCAACACATGGAGAATAGTTAATGGGGTGCATAAACTAAATCAAGTCCATGGAACTCACATAGGAATTCCAGAAATCATGTACTGCTATAGATGGGCAGTTAATGATAATATTTTTTATTTAAAAACTAGATTTTTAAATAGAGCCTTAGTAGTCAATCTCCCTGATGCCAATAGGGATTATTTTGAACACGGGGTTGTGATAAAAAATTGGCAACACCCTCCATTAATTGGAGATGAGGTTTACCAGGGTCCCAGATGCCCTCCTTATGGCAATGGGATAGGTCATTTTTATTTCATTTTATTTATTTTGAAATCATGTTTCTTTTATGTTTGATAAAATGTGCCACTGATATCTCAATGCTTGTTTATTTGCAGTTGATAACAAAAGAAAGTGCCCAAAGGAAGCAGATATTAATATAAGATATCTGAAACTTATCTGGAGTTTGCATCAGAGTGTTGCCGATGAGCACATTAGGTCGGCTTCGTATCTTCTCCAGTACAAGAGCTACACCATTTTTTTCACTGCTCGTCCAGTGATAAGTGAATCAGAGCCAGTACCAGCTTCCACCAGCTCATCGCCTGAATCCCATATTCCTTTAAGTGAAAGGATGAAGAAGAGAAGACCTCCTACCCTGTTTGAAAAAATTGCCTCCGGTTCTGGGGAGGCAAAAAGGAGTAGGATTGATGTCCCAAGGGAGGGGACGAAGAAGAATGATGCACCTTCCTCAGCTGCTGCAGTTATGAAGGTTGCTGAGAAGCCCATAGTGGCTCCGAGCAGGTCTGCTGCTCCTGGAGAGGTGATTGTGATATCACCGACCAAGGGTTCTTCCTTGGTTGAATCCGTTCCTATTCCCCTGAGGAGGCTGAAGAAAAGCTCCTCGGTCAATTTGGCTGATACCATCACTCAGCCCCCAGTCACTGGAACTGGGGTTCCAACTTTTATTCCCCCGAGCTCTGCCATGAGCTCGGTAAAGTCCTGGATCATTCCCGAGGTCCAAGGTACTGAAGAAAACCTTACTCGGGACATGGTCACCTCACTAGATGCTCGTCACCTTGCTTCTGTAAGTCTTCTTACTTTCAACTTTTCATATTTCCTTTGTCATTTCTGTTTCTAACTTGCTTTCTTTTTCAGTTCACAGTTGACGAGCTGCTTTAACATAATCCTGAAGAAGGATGAAGCAATTAAAGCTTCATGCTCCTCGTCCAGTGTGGAGGGAGATCTGGAAGAGGCTATAAAGTCTTTGGAAGACTCTCGCCAGAAGTATGCCACTGATAAGGCTGTCTGGGAGAAGAAGTTTGCCTCCATCGAGCAAGAAAAAGCTCGAGCTGTTGATGCCTCCAAGGAGTTGGAGAAGAGAATAAATGCCCTGGAGAAGGCTAATAAGGATCTTGAAGAGAAGCTCAACACTGCTGGAGAGTTTGAAAATAAACTCAAGGCTGCCGAGGAGGAGTTGGCTCGGCTTCGGGAAGTAGGTCGGCAGAAAGAGGAGGCAGAAAATAAATTGAAGGCTGCTGAGAACCTGCTGTCCGAGCAGCTCTACTCGGAGAAATTGAAGAGGAAGATGGCTGTGAAGAAGTCCTTCAGTACTGGCTGGGACAAGTGGTGGAACAAAGGGTTGGCTGCCATGGTATCGCAAGTGGACTATGGCAGCCTAAAGTACTTTAAGGATGGTTGGGTTGCTGCTCTCCAGGAAATGAAAGTTGACGAATCTTCTGAGCTCTTTCAGCAACACATTCCTGGTTCCCCTCCAACCCCAAAAGATCTTGAAGAGGACGAAGCTACCTCAGAAGAGTCTTCTATGGTGATGGGAGATCATCCCCCATCCATTCAGTCTGCTGCCGAGGAACTTCAGCAGATCGTCAGTTCCTTCGAGCAATTGCCAGTGCTGCCCGAGCAACTATCCATTCCCTCCGAGCAACCTACATCTTCATCCCAGCCTCCCGAGAAGGTTTTGGGAGATAAGGAGAAGGTGTAGAATTATTCGTGTTTATCTTTATTTTCTTTCTCTTTATCAAATGTAACCCAGAATATGTAACTCTGAACTATGATCTAATAAAACTTGAACTTTTTACATATTGTTGTCTATTTTCTATTCATACTCTGCTTATATTTCTTATTGATGATTTCTCTTTCTTTCTCTGCTAGATTCTGGCCAGGATGGAATAACTATCAGCCCATGATACTAAGTTGCTGCGATAATGTAATGAATACTTTAAGGCTGGTCATACAGACTTGAATGCAGCACAAGTTATAGACATCCTCGACCAAGATGCTTCAGAACAGGCAGTTGAAGCATATCAATATCTGAAGTGTCTACTCGATCGAGCAGTGGCTAATAACGTTGCCTATTATGAAATGATCAAGGATCTTCAAAGCACCGTCGAAGACCTTCAGCTTCAATACAAAGAATCCACTGCCTTGTTGCATGAGGGGTTCGAGAAGAAGTACTAGCAGATCATTTTCGACAAGGGCTACGAGAAGCTTTTTGCTGGGTACGATGTAAGGGAGAGAACCTTGAGAGGTGAGGTCGAAGAATGCAGACAGATTGCTGAGTTGTTGGAAAAGGAAAACAACAACCTACAAAAGGAGCTATCACAATTGAAGTCTGCAGCTTCAACTTCTAGTTCCTTGATCCCAGTGACCGACGAGGGATTTTCGTTCTTAGAGGTTGAGAACGCCATGTTGAGGGAGGAGTTGGAGACTTTGAAGAGCTCTGGAACCTCTTCATCTTCTCGTGGTCGAGCAAGAGCTCATCGGGGACGAGCAAGAGCAGCTCGGGTTCTTGTCGAGTAACAGAGGACTCAGTCTGCCTTAGAGAACCAGGCTTTCCAATTAATGGTGAAGAACCAGGCGTTGTCTGATATGTCAAAGAAGATTTGGGACCTGGAAAAATAGCTCTCTGCGCAGAAGTCAGTCTTGGAGAATAAGGAGCTTTTCATCAAGAATCTCCACGAGCAGATGGAGAGGCTAACATATCAGTTCCACAAATAGCCCAGGGAGTTCTGGATGGCTGGATACAATGAAGAACTATACCACTTGGACGATCGTATCCAGAATGCCAACAATGAGGGCTATAAACAAGGCTGGTTGAATGCCTTAGGTGTGTTGAAGCTCGAACAAGGTCATTATCTGTCGGACTATAATGATCCCGGCTGCTCGACATGCCTGTGCCACCATACAAACTGGACATGAGTTGGATCCCTACTCGGGCCATTCCTTAGAGATTAATTTCAAAGTATCTCGGTGACTACAATTTATATTCTCAAACCGAGGTATCTCGTCCCGAGCATCTCTTAGATCGACCATCCGTGATGAATGTCAGGATATTGAAGGATCTCAACTTCATCAATTCTCCTCTGTCTTTAAATGATCCGCCTGCTGGCGAGGAACCCGTGTCAAAAGCAGAGGGGAAGAGACTAGTAGAATAGGAATTTTTGATGTAATAGTTAGTTGGCATTTCAATATCAATGTACTTTTCATTTTATTATCAATGTAATTTATTTTGAATTCAATGAAAGACTTTCATTTTTGTTTGCAAATCTTGATTGCTTTTGTCTTGTAATTATCAAACACTTTATATTTGTGCATATTTGTTAAAAAGATAACAATATTGTGTTGTTTGTCAACCAACTCAGTAACAATTAAAAAGTTACAAGTATCAATACTGTTGCTTGATCACATAATAATAAAGTAATGAGTATAAAAATGTTGTTTAAAATGTTTCCAACCAACCAAGGTTGTTAGATTCTCCATGTTGACCAACTACAGTTAGTAAGTTTTTATCCCCGACTAGCTATAGTTAGTCTTTTTAAAATAATTTTACCCATAAAATGTTTCCGACCAACCAAGATCGGTAAATTTTGCTTGTCGACTAACTACCGTTAGTGGGTTTTTATCTCCGACCAGCCATAGTTAGTAGACTTTTATCGCTTTCTGGATGTAATCTTACCTCCCGACCAACATAAGTTGGCATTTGCGAGAATATTTTATTTCCTAGCCAAATAGGTTGGAATTTTTAGGAATATTTTATTTTCTAGCCAAACAGGTTGGCATTTTTAGGAATATTTTGTTTCCTAGCCAAACAGGTTGGCATTTTTAGGAATATTTTGTTTCCTAGCCAAATAGGTTGGCATTTTTAGGAATATTTAGTTTCCTAACCAACCGAAGTTGGCATTTTTAGGAATATTTGGTTTCCTAGCCAACCCAAGTTGGCATTTTTAGGAATATTTTGTTTCCTAACCAACCGAAGTTGGCATTTTTAGGAATATTTTGTTTCCTAACCAATCCGAGGTTGGCATTATTAGGAATATTTTGCTGAGCAGTCTGGAGCTTTGCCGAGTTTTGCCGAGTAGTGTGTAGCACTAGTATTCCCCGAAAAATTCTCAATAAAAGGAGAGACTTTAGTAGAATATCTTCATTTTATTCATACTGATGGAACTCTGTTACATATACATCACTGATAATACTTGCGCAGGTGCTCTGCGTTCCATGCATTCTTAAACTCCTCCCCCTCTAGAGTTGCTATTCGATAAGTTCCTGGTCGAACAACTTCTGTAACTCGGTATGGTCCATGCCATTTTGCTTCGAGCTTATTGTGCTTTTGAATTACTTTCTTCAGCACATAGTCTCCTTCTTTCAGGTCGCACTTCTTCACCCTTTTGTTGTACAACAAAGTTGTTCGCTACTGGTAAGCAGCATTTCTAATGGCTGCTTCTTCTCTAACTTCCTCGAGCATGTCTAAATCCAGTCTTCTCATTAAGTCGCTGACAGGGGAATTGAAATTCAGTACCCTTTGTGTTGGGAGGCCCAACTCGGCAGGTATGATAGCTTCACTTCCAAACGCCAGCATGTATGGTGATTCTCCGGTAGCTACTCGGGGAGTAGTTCGATAAGCCCAAAGTACTGATTGTAACTCGTTGATCCAGTTTGCTTTTGCATCATCCAATCTTTTCTTCAAGCCATTTAGCAGCGTTTTGTTTGTCACTTCAGTTTATCCATTGCTTTGAGGATGACCTAGTGCTGAGTGGACCTTCAAAATATTTGATTGATGACAATAGGCCGCGAACTCCTCGTTATCAAATTGTGTTCCATGGTCTGTGATGAAAGCATGGGGAAGACCATATCGACAAATGATGTTCTTCCAAATAAATTGGTACACCTTATCATACGTCATATCAATGAGTGGCTCAGCTTCTACCCACTTAGTAAAATAATCCACTGCGGCGACGATGTACTTGAACCTTCTTCGGGTCGTTGGCAGTGGCCCAACCAAGTCAATTCCCCACATGGAAAATGGCCAAGGGGAAGTTATGGGTGTCAACAATGCTTGTGGAGTTCTTCGGATGGAGGAAAAGCGCTGGCACTTGTCACATTTATTTGCATAGACTATACAATCAGCCCTCATCGTCGGCCAGTAGTGTCCCTGCGTCATCACCCTTTATAAAAGCGTTCGACCTGCTACATGTGCTCCACAGGACCCTTCATGGATCTCTTCGATTAATTCTTTTACCTCGGAGGGATGTACACATCTCTGCAAACCTGCCATAATTCCTCATCTATAAAGAATACCGTTAGTTAATACATACCGATCAACTTTAAACTTCAATTTCTTGGCTGCGAACTTATCAATTGGCAATTCTCCCTCCTCAATATATGCCCTGATGGGATCCATCCAAGATGGTCCTAAATCAAGGGTAATAAAGTTCGTCGTCAGATCTTCATCTATACTCCGACCAGCTAAAACTTCAATTGGGATTGTTCGTCGTAGCTTGGTACGAGTAGCTGATGCTAATCGAGCTAGGGCGTCTGCTCTCGCATTCTCCATTCTTGGTATTCTGACCAACTTTTTGTCTAACACTTAAAAAATGTGCTACTCGTTTAACTGACTTTGCTCCAAAGCAGAAATTCCCAATGAATAACTCGGCCAGTTGAAGAAAAGTTGAAATCTTACCCCGAGGAAGATTATTATACCATATTTGAACAGATCCGGTAAGTGTTCCCGAGAATGCTATGCATCTCATCTCATCTGGGACAGCATAGATGTCGGCTGCAACTTGGTATTGTTCTATATGAAGGACAGGGTCAGTCTTTCCATCATACTTGGGAGTCACAACAGGTGCTTTGAACTTTGATGGTGTTGGAAAATCAACAATGTCCTGGACAAAATGTGTTCCTCGAAAAAAGGTTCGTTGTAGAGGGTTCTTGGCCTTAGCCATTTCCCCTAATCTATCCCCCAGCCTCTGAATAGATCCTTTCCATGCATCATTTCCTTCCTCAGGCCTATTGGTTCGAGCAACTGATCGCGTTGAAGTGGCTTCCTGGGATTTATCTTGACGAGCAGCTGGTCGGTCATAGGATCTATCTTGACGAGCAGCTGGTCGCGACTGGGCAGATCCTTCCCTTAACTGATGGTCGTCGAAAGCTCCTCGATGCTGCATTAAGAGGACTTTTGTTCCTCCTAGGGCCTAATCGGTCGAAAGGAGAAACCTTACTTAATCTTTCCAATGCGCTGGTCCTTTCTGGGGAGATGGTGACACGTTGTTCAGTATCTGTGGCTCGCACCGACGAAGTTCGCCCAGGTTGATAAGAGAAATCATCAGATTCCTCATTGCGATGTGAATCGGTACGCCTAGTACGTAAGGATGGTGCGCGGATGTTTCTTTGAATACTCCGTGGTCCTGAATGGGGTGACACACCGCCATGGAGAGTTTGGATGAGTTGTCACATTGTTTCTTGCATGACGGTCTGGCCCTGAGCCAGATTTGCCATTATTCAAGTCAGATCTGGAATAATTGGTGGAGCAGATGGATTTGGAGGGGTTCCAGCGTTTCGATTACTGGATTCAGGAATATCAGCCATTGGTAATGGATTGTTTTTTATGAAAAACGATATTATCAGTCGTTTCCCACAGACGGCGCCAATCTGTTGATGTAAAAAATTAGATTACTCTAATTTTTCAATCACAGATAAATAAATGAGACAAAGAATTTTAAAGTGGTTCAGCCTTATAAGAATGGCCTACGTCCACTGTTGCTTTATTGCTGAGTGTTTGAGAGTTCTCGATTATAAGTTCTATCAAGAAATTCCACTATGGATTCGGGGTCCCCTTACAATGAGGATTGTATAATGTATTTATAGCCCTGAGTTTGTAATGTGAAAGGGTAATACATTAAATGATATACATATGAAAGGGTAATACATTTAATGCTCTTTTTGCGTGTGCGTCTGAATGATAAGCATTTAATGAGCAATTAAACTGTTGGTGTCCAGCTTCTCGGTGCAGCTCGGACCGCCTGAGTTGCTCGTACCGCTTGAGCTTCTCGGTGCTAAAGAGTTCCTCGGAGAGGTCTGTTCCTCGGAGCGTATGAGTTCCTCGGAGCGTCTGATCATCTCGCAAGTTCTTGTTGTTGTCATGTAGATAGCCACGTGTCTTCTTATGATTGGTCCATGTCAGCAGATTAAATTTGGTATCAACACTTACCATTATATATATAAATTCATGCTCTGCCAATTGATGATTGGTTATCCAAATGTATGAAAATCGCGTGAACAAGTTTTGGCTACATTGGTATAACCTCTAAAAAAGATTAAGCCACTCTATTTCTTATCAAAATTTATCTAAAGTTATAAATTCAAATTCTATGGTAGATCTGGCAATACAAGTTTATTTTAAGTATTTTAAAGAAATTGCAACACTATAAAGATTGAATACATATCCCCTTTTGGATTTAGAATCCTTAGAGTTAAACATCACGCTGGTGTCACTGTATCCTTCAAATACAACTGGATATTGTATGTATTGAAATCCATGGTTAAGGGTATATCTTAAATATCTAAGAATCCTCATAATATCATTCCAATGATTTTTCCTAGGATTACTCATGTATCTACTCAATTTACTAATTAAGTAAGAAATATATGGACTATGGACACCCTGATTTCCAATTGAGGGTTGGTTCATTTATCCCTAAACGTTAATAGCACATAGTTTTCATAAACCATTGACCTCTCATAGTCACTGGATATTGATTAGAAATCTCAACTTCGATGATGGGAACCTTAACATCTCATGATCGTAGGGGCTCTCTGTGACACCCTGCCTACTTTAATCATGGGTGATCAGTCCTTTATCAAAATAAACAGGAATCACATATGGTTCATTCTTAGCATAACTGTCAAAAACAAATTAAGTTACTAACCACCTATGTTAAATTAAGTCGGTGTTAAATTTTTATCATGTTATTAACTTAACAACATGCGAAAATAAAGATAAATAAATTAACAAAATCATTCACACATAATAACAGTCTGAATAATCCACGATAAATATATAAGTAAATAAGACCGAATAAACCATCGGTTTCCAAATAATTCAACTACAATCTGAAGTAAATAAAATGGACTCTCAATAAAATCTGATAAATAAACTAAAGTACTGAAGAGTCTGAAGGAGAAACATGCCTGAATAAAATACTAAAATGAAACTCCTATCTAGGAATGAATAAACTGAAGCGTCTAAAGCAATCCCGCAAACCTCCACAAAGCTGCAGTTACACATCCCTGAAAAGAATCATTAATTTGGGCATCCCTATGGCTGGACACTTAAAATTGTTTTGAAAAAATATTTTGATAGGGTCGGAGCCTAAAATAATTTAAAAATATTTAGCAAGTAATTAAAATGCAACAATTAAATATGCATTAAAACTTTTTATATTTAAGCGGGTGTCGCACTCTCTTGAGATATTTCTCACCTCTCAACTACTGTGCACATCTAACGCTGACCTACTAAGCCAACTAATTACGCTACCCCCACCTAACTATCATCGTTACACTTATTTCTATCACGCTACTCTAAGCTGAGTATTCCTTACTTTGATTTATAAGTTGTTATACTCATTAACTTATTTAATACTTTCAACTTTAATTACTCATATTACATTCACACTAGTTATGTATGGAATACCACTTAATCATATAACGTTCACATTAGTTTTATATATATATATGAAATACATTAATGCTTTACGTAATTATCCCGTATATAATCATTTACTCATATTATATACATACTAGTATACTACAACATTCACACACATGTCACTAATAGTAACCATCCTCCGAGTAATAATTCACTGGATGCTTGTCTCTATAATGCTATTATATCCTAGGTATGCTCACTTTAACCTGATTAGAACAAGTCAAACTAACTCACACCGGACTTTAGTAAAAATTATAAACGTAGTGGAAGCAGTCATAATATCCTGAGAGAGAGACTGAATCATATCCAAAACGTCTCACCTCGAAAATAAATCACACAATAAAATACTGGATGATATGACCTGGGGACTACACTCTCCTTACTTTCACTAGCCAAAGAATTCACCCATATCACGCAACCTTCGATGACAACACTAGAGGGGTATGCTTTCACATAAATATCATTCACACGGATATTTATAAAATACGCTAGTATACATATATACTATCAAAATCTTGTATATATATAATTAAATTAAATTCGGCTAACTCGTGCCTAACTCCTGTAGCACTAGCCCATGATACCCGAGTCTATTTTTCGAGTCTTAATTCTATAAGTATTAACTTACTGATTGAGGCTGAATAGTAGAGCGTAGTCAGCACGTCGATCGTTGTTTTCAGTTCACCACCTTAATACAAAAACCTAAACTTATGACTACACTCAACAAGGGAGTATAGCGGCCAAGTCCTGGTATCGAAAATCCATAGAGACGAGTTGTTAGAATTTAATTGGTTTAATATTTCTAGAATAAAAATGTAAAAGATAATTTTGCTAAATAAAATAAAAGATATTAAAGAGAAAAGATTATACTAGGCAAATGCAAATTAAACTAGATTAACAAAGGAATAAAAACTATAGGATGCGTCAGATATCCCTCACCCTGAGTTAATTAGTATAAAATGGTTACATGGGTTCCTGGATTATTAAGACCGTGTCTCGTTTCGTCAATTAATTAAATCAAGAGTTGTCACACCTCTAAATTCGCATAAAAGACTAATAAGATTTTGGCGTCAACAAATACCCCAACAATTACGCACGTAAGGTCGTAAATATGGAGCATACATGATATACCCCGTTAAATCTCCTAGGCATAATAACTAGGACAACCCACTCGAAATAAACCCGTAAAACTCTATCACCAAAGCAAAGCAACCAAATCAACCCTAGGTGAGTTCAATCCGACACAACCTAATTTAAATTAGACCCTAAGCATATTAAATGACGTTGATTAAATCGCCTAATTAATTAAGAAATAAAAGTAATTAAATTAACAACTAAAATTAAATATACATGAAAATAAATGGAGAGAAAATAAATCTAGGGCACAAAGCTTAAAATAGAGAAAGATGATAATGAATATTATCCACTTACATAAATGGATGTCAAACCATAAAGAAAATGGAGGAGATGGGTGTCTCCACAACAAAGCCCCAAAATTATCTAAACCTAGGTTACAAATTAAAAGAAAGGAAAATAGTGAAGATATTTTCAAATAAAACAAGTGGGTTCTATTTATAGTAAGCTACAACAAAGAAATAAAGAAAAAGATATAAGAAAAGAAAAATGGGTAAGTGGTAATTAATTAACAAAAGAAAATAAAATAGAAAAACAAAAAGGAGGTAGCAACAAAAAAAATAGGGCGGACAAGTTATAGGGTACCGGTCTACCACGATCAAACCGGTCGATCGCGCACGAGAAGGGAGGCACACTAGAAAAGGAGCACGACAAAATTAGAAAACCCAGTCGACCGGGGTCCCAAGGCCAGTCGATCGGCACTGCATCAAATAGCCCCACATCACACCAGTAGCCCTCCATAACCAACACACCCATAGCCATATCCATATCCAAGGTCCAACACTGCTACCTCCTCGTAAAAATCCAAGACCACAAACCACCATAATTTCTCTATGCGGAGACCTAAAATGGAACCCAAGATCCATGGCCATAGACCTGCCACAAATTGCAGGTTCCCTATATGGGTAAGTCATGAACCCCATCTCCAAAAATGGCACCAACCGAGACCCATATGTGAAATTAGTCAGAAATTAACGAACTATATACGCGTGTGGTCAAATATCCTTCTTCAATTTTGAACAAAAGGCACCAATATGGGACGAACCCAAAACCTTAGCACAAAACCGAGCTTGGCCAAAAATCGCCCATGGCTAAGTGTTTGCTGCAAAACCAATTATAAGAAGAAGGATATGGTGGGTATTATTAGAATTGTTAGTAAAATAATAAAATAATAATAAAATAGAATCTTATATTTCTTCCCTGATTAAAGGTCCGTGTTTCCTTCGTTCAGACTCTGATTCGAGCACCGTTCATGGCCACACGAATCTTAGACCGAGGGCTACAACTTCCATGTATACATCAGACAAAAATCCCGAATTGCAAAATTACAAAAATGCCCCTAAACGTGCGAATCGTGACGGAACTTTACCAAAATGCGCTCAAACTTCACACTAAGTACTTTAATACCTATAACAGCTCAATTATACCTCAAATAACATGTTAGCATATAAAACAGAGGTTGTCTGATTAACGAGCATAATTATAGGCATTAAAGTACCCGAAGGGACTAAAATGCCTAAGTTCGAGGGGCATAAATGTGCAAGATTCGATACGAATCACACCCCATAACTTACACATTGTTAGTCCCTAGTAATGAAATTCAATGCAAGAAGAACTATAAGAAAACCAAAAAATAGGAGATATATAAAAAAAGAGATAAAAGGGATAAGTCCACTTTTGCGGGTGAACGATTGCATTTAGCGTATGCAATAAGCCGTTAAACCCCTAGGTTACCCTAGTGGATGAGTGTCATCTCGTGAGGGTTTTCAGGGATGAAATCCACAAACATCATATGGTTTCCTCAAAATATGCCTAATCACATGCGACAAACCCAACAATAACTAAAAATATTTCAAACTTGTTATTAGCAAAGTGAATTAATTCACGCAAAAATCTATGTTATTAACATTAGAGAATGAACTTTGTTAAATTGAAACCTTAAAAAGTGGGAGGGGAGTGAGCACATGCAAAGTGTGACTTGAAAAAAACTTAAATAAACCAGATTAAAATTAAAGAAAGCATATATTCAATCATATTGGGCATTACACTCATCAAGTGAATTCACTTGAAACATGGAGTTAACACAGGCAACATGCGGGCATAAAGAGTAAACGTAAATGGAAACTAGGCCGTACACATGTCACTATTGAAGAACGCTATATATAAAATGAAGAATTGTAATCTCAATGAAAGATACCGCTCATTAAAGGAGTGAAATGCATTTGCACAGATTATCAAACTGTTTCAACTTTTAAATTAAATTCACCCTAAGATCCGTAGGACTTGAGTAAGATTATAATGGAGGTTGGGCTAGGGTATGAAATGAAGGATATGTATGTACGGATTCAAAGTGTTCGGAGATGAAAACTCAGGATAATGGAAAAATGTGGGCAAAATCAAAATTGGAAAATAACTTCCAAGCAAGCATTAAATATAACAATTGGAGAGTAATCAAAGCTTATTGGACTATATACACAACATATACAAACTTTCTCTTTTCTTTTCTTTTCTTCTTTTCTCATGTTTTCTTTTTTTCTTTTCTGCTTATTCTTTTTTCTTTTTCACTACACTTTCTTCTTTTCTCTCTCTTTTCATGCTCAAATTGAAACCACACTACACAACATCATTCAATCCCAATCAACATTCCAAACAAAGATATGTAATGTAATAAGTATGGTATATAACTCAAATGTGGAGTTGGTATGAGATTTTTGGTTTATGAAATGAAAGGCTAATATTTAGGCTCAAAGGGGTTGACAAGGGTAAACATATAAGGTGAGGTCAAGATCAATATGGGTGATATAACAAAGATGGCCTATGATCATTGTATAAAGTTTACGCAATTCTCGAGTAAAAACAAATTTTGAAAATCATGCCCAAGTAACACATTTTATATATAAACTCAATTAATGAATGATTAATGAAAGAATAGAGAGATTAGAGACGAATTCAATGTTTTCAAAGAGGAAAGAATAGTGTATAACACTCACAAACGACGAAAGGTGTGAAGCTTACTCGGTGTAAGTATATACAATGTAATAAAAGATTATCGAGTTATAAAAATCTCACACCAAATCAATAAAGCAAGAAAAATGCATGTACTCATGGGATTAAAGTTTAATTCATGAAGTTTTTCATAATATCAATAATTGAGGACTAAAGTCTAATAACTTCTAAAATCGAGAACATGCATCGTTGAGTTGTCTATTGGATCGGGCAATTATTAAAATTTATCATAAAAAACAAAGGCAAAATGCCCAAAAAAGTAGAAAAAAGAAAGAAAATCTTTTTGAAAATTTTAATTTTTACAAGAAAAGTATGCTTGAAAATAACATATAATCAAATCAAAGAAACTACCAATGAATGGATAGAATATCCCACACCCCCTAACTTAAAAACTCACATTGTCCTCAATGTAAATTAAGAACCAAGTTAAAGAGAGGAAAAAAGCGATATTACCCATAATGGAGCGATCTCTGGAAAGTATAAGTTCAATGATTCTACAAACATGTTAGTACCAACGGATAACAAAAAAGAAGAAATAAAAACTTTAACTAATTACACTAGACTATAAGTAAAAAGAAAAATAAACTAACTATGTATAACCTACCATTTAAACTCCTAACTAACTATACATTAGAAGTTGAAATTTTTAAGGGTCCACCCAAAATAAGATTTCTCTTTGAAAGATTCACGGTGGATCCTCCCTCTCATGCATGCCTCCCAAAAAATAATAACTCCGTTTAAACAATAGAAGGCATGTGTAAGGCCTAAGAAATGAACCATCCCCAATTAAAATCTTTGGCGGGAGGATGGGGGATTTGGATAATACGGGTGACAAATACACATGGGGGCCAAGAAAAAATGAATTTCCTCCCAAATATTTTTCAATTGGAATGGGAGGTGGCGCACATGGAGGCAAAGATGCCTTCATGGAAGGCGACCTCGGCGAGTACTCCTCATCGGTGAAAAGGTTTGGAACTATACAGTTTTGAACCAATTCATCAGGTACTAAAATTAGCGTGATAATATAGAATAAAGATAGGGAATAAAGAAATTCATTCTCAAGAGATGATTTATCATCGCTTGAAGGTTGAATTTCGACGAAAATAGGATCATTTGCAATGAAGCTTTCTTCTTTGATAATCAAAGAAGAAATGATTTCATTGCAAATGGATACTACGCCCATTTCTTCCTCATTTTCATTCTCTACTATACCATGGGTCAAGTTAAGAATGATTTGTTCCAAAGAAGGTACAAAGTCCTCATTTGGCTCAAACCATTCCTCGACTTCAAAAGTCTCGGAAGAAAAATCATCGTCGAATTCAAATAATAAATCCAATTCATGTTACCACAAACAATTTTCTTCATACCTCTCATTCTCAAGCATGAGCAAACCCTCACCGAAAGTCATACGGCGAGGAGTGGATTCTTGCAAATGAGAACTTTAAAAAATATCATCGGAACGAATATCAAAATTATTAACATAATAATTTTGAAAGCTATTGCAATCTGTTTCAAAATTCTTATAATAAGGATCTTGTGACCGAAAATCGAAATGATCATTCCCAAAATTTATGTAATCCATACTTTGACTTTCGTAATACTCACCCAATGTCATTTTAGATGTTGCAATTTTTTGGGCTTGTAAGTATTGACCAAAAGTCATAGGTTTACGGGGATTTTGAGAATTATCATTAGGATTACTAGAAAAATTAGAATTAGACATGCTTACCCCAACAAAGGCTCGATATGGATATTTCCATAAAGATGATGTGCGGCCGAAAAAATTCAAGCATTTCTTAGTGCTCAAATATGCAATTCATTAAATGGGTTAAAACAAAAAATACAAATACAAAATAAAAATACTACGAAATAATAAGACAATTACAATCTATAACAAAACACTCCCCGACAATGGTGCCATTTTGATTGAGGTTGAAAAGGAGCGTGTAGTCAGCATGAAAAATGAACGAAGCTTAAATAAAAGGGAGATAACAATGAATAGTATCCACTTACATAAATGGGTGTCAAATCATAAAGAAAATGGAGAAGAGGGGTGTCTCCACAACAAAACCCCAAAATTATCTAAACCTCGATTACAAACTAAAAGAAAGGAAAATAATGAAGAGCTTTTCAAATAAAACAAGTGGGTTCTATTTATAGTAAGCTACAAAAAAGAAATTAAGAAAAGAAAAATGGGTAAGTTGTAATTAATTAACAAAAGAAAAAGGAAAAAGAAAAATAGAAAAAGAAAATGGAGGTAGCAGCAAAAAAACAATAGGCCGGACAAACTACAGGGTACCGTTCGATCGCGATCAAATCGATCGACCACGCGTGAGAAGGGAGGCACACTGGAAAAGGAGCACGACAAAATCAGAAAACCCGGTCGACCGAGGTCCTAAGGCCGATCGACCAGCGTTGCACTAAACAGCCCCACATAGAACCAGCAGCCCTCTATAACCAATGCACCCACAGCCATATCCATATCCAAGGTCCAACGCTGCTACCTCCTTGTAAAAATCCAAGACCACAAACTTCCATAAATTCTCCATGCCGAACCCCAAAATGGAACCCAAAACCCATGGCCATAGACCTGCCACAAATTGTGGGTTCCCTATATGGGTATGTCGTGAACCCCATCTCCAAAAATGGCACCAACCGAGAACCATATGCGAAATTGGTCAAAAATTAACAAACTATATGCGCGTGTGGCCAAATACCCTGCCCCAATTTTTGACTAAAGGCACCAATATGGGACGAACCCAAAACCCGAGCACAAACCTGAGCTTGGCCAAAAAGCACCCATGGCTAAGTGTTTGCTTCAAAACCAATTATAAGAAGAAGGACATGGTGGGTATTATTAGAATTGTTAGTAAAATAATAAAATAATAATAAAATAGAATCTTATATTTCTTTCCCGATTAAAGGTCCGTGTTTCCTTCGTTCGAACTCCGATTTGAGCACAGTTCATGGTTGGTCCGAGGGCTACAACTTTCGTGAATACTTGGGCAAAAATCTCAAATTATAAAATTACGAAAATGCCCATGAATGGGCGAATTGCGATGAAACTATATCGTAACGCGTCCAAACTTCACACTGAGCACTTTAATACCTATAACATCTCAATTATACATCAAATAACATGTTAGAATATACAACGGAGGTTGTTTGATTAATGATCATAATTATAGGCATCAAAGTACCCGAGGGGGCTAAAATGCCTAAGTTCAAGGGCATAAATGTGCAAGATTCGATACGAATCACTTACAATTTATATATATCACTACATATTTTTATTCAATATACTATGCACATGTCAATCCAGCGCGTATCCTAATTCCATCCGCAATTCCCATTCGAAATTGTTCATATATTTTTTAGTGTTGTTCATCCTAAACGCTCCTCATCCATAACCCGATTTCATTCCCATATAATACCAAGGTAAAATAATGTTCCTGAATATTTTTTAGTGTCCTACATTAATCTACGGACATCCCTAAATAATCCAGATTTGATTTCGCACCAAAGATTTCGGTCTTAGACACCCTCTCATAATAAAATCATAACTAAATACAGAAACAGAAAAATACGAGGTTGGCGCTCACGTGATCGTAATGAAAAGACCTACAATTCCATATTTTGAACAAGTAGGTACAACAAGGCGGTTCGTCCAAGGGGCAAACCCATTCGCATGCCAATCAAAATGACGTAGTTTTTTATTCTGGTAAACATCATCTTCCCCAATAATTTTCTTCCATTTTTGTTCACCCAAACCTCCATGGATTTTTCTCAAAATTAAACCCAAACATACCCAATGATTAATACATGTTTTCAACATTTTTTAATCATCAAATAAATCATTAAATATTAACGACGCTTACTTAAATCAATTAATCTACGAATTGGGTTTTCTAACTTTTATTCAAATTCTTCATTCAGTCCGATTCTATTCTCCAAATTAAATGAGATTAGCTACTGGATTTCGACTCAAATTCATATTTTAATAACATAAGATATCATTCCATCATTAATTTATCATTAATTTCACATCAAATGCCTAAATCCCCCAAAACCCATTTCAGCATGTGATAACCCTCCCCAAAACGACTTTGTTTACACCTACCATGATATGAACATGAGTTTTTGTAAATAAAACCAGAAGCAAGTTAATTACTTGCCTTATTGGATTCGTAGAGTCTAATTTCACGTAGGATTTGGTCTCTAATGTCCCCTCTTTTCTTCTTTCTCTCTTTTTCCAATTTCTACGATTTTCAATCTGAGTGATAGCTTCCACTAATTCTAAAACTTAGGTTTAAAAATCCTAATCCCTAAATTAGGTTAATGGGCCAAGACTAAATGACCTGAACACCCCCGTGTGGGCTCGGTTATGACTAAAAAGGTCCCGAGACCTAATTACTGCCCTCAGGTACACTATTTTGATTATCTCGATCCTTCCAAACCGTGACCTCAAAATCATCATTCGAGTCACCCAACAATAATTTTCTATCTGGACATCATATTGTCTATATGAGACTCCCAGTTGAGATAAACACACTGCCACCTCACTATCACTCGCTATGACGTAAAATAATCATTTACTATTCACTTACTCATTAAATTGTATAATTATTAATCATTATCTCTTCCGATTAATATTTTAAATAATCACATAATAATTTGTTCACACATAATAATTAATTCAATTAAATTACGGCAAACATGTAATTTAAAATTACCCAAATTATTTAAATTATAAATACTTAGAATGGGGTGTTACATACTTCCCCCCTTAAAACGAAATTTCGTCTTAGAAATTTGAATATGCCCGATATTACCACCTCAGATTCTTACACACAACTGGATCCGAATGTATCACAAAATTTACTCGCAATATTATTTTGGTATTTCCACGATACATACACCAATGTTACTGTTTTTCCTGAAGGTCCACTCACTACAATATACGATAATAGATAAGTCCATTCAAACCCTTACATATCTGATGATACGAGAAATCGTTCACTTGTCATTCTCGTACTATCAAATCAACTGTAAAGTGCATAATAAGCAAAGAAAACAAGTAAAGAGAGATAAAAGACATGATATAGAGTGGTTCGACTATAAGAATCAGCCTACGTCCACTTTGGTGCCACACTCTTATAATATATGTTGTTTGGTACATAGTAATTAGGCCTAAAGAGTCGTAAAAGCACAAGAATAGAAGAGAATACATGTTTATGAGGATTACGGTGTGCTGTGACGCCGGAGAATAGCCCCCAAACTGGATCAAGTAGTCTGGAGAGCGTCGGGATCTCTGAGCTATGTATTGACACTAGTAGTGAACCCGGATCTGGATGTGGATAAAGTTGATCCTCCTTTATCTCGAGGTGTGGACCTCTATATATAGGTGGAATTGTTGCACTACTGGTGGCTAAAAAGATGGTGCAACCTGTAGCAAGCAGGAGCCGCACTCTGAAGCAAGCAGGGTCGGGTACTGTAGCAAGTGTGGGCTGCACCCTTATCAAGAAATGGCCGCACCCTGCGTATGAGAGGCTGTGACAGTTTCCACTGAGGCCACTATGGAAAAGGCTGCAGCCTGCAAGTTATAGGTTACTGCTGTAAGTCTTCAGCACTTGCCCATTGTATATTTTTTGCGAAAAAAACTATATATGTGCTATCAATAAGCCCCAAGGTGTAGTGCCAAGGAATTGGTGTTGCGTCTTGTTACTACTAGTGACGCGGTGCGCATCCTCTACGGTAACTTCCCAAAATGAAGCTTCGTCTTCCCGCGCCCTCTTATATAAATAGAACCGGTCGTGGACTTCATTACGTTTCCCAAACCTTTGAGAGAAAATCAAAGCCAACCTTTGTTCATTCCTTATCTTAACTTTTTCGACGACCTTTCAAGCCAGTGTGTGAGGCGGTGTAAGACGGTGTGAGGCTGAGCAATCGGTTTCCATCTATTTCCAGGTAATTTTACCAATCCAAATACTTGTAAATTAATTTTTGCCTTTGTGAATACAATTTTATTCTATAACTCAACTGAGCTCATCTGAGCTTCTGAATTTCTAAACTTTAGCTTTTGTGAATCAGCTAACTTTGAATTACAACGACTCATATCCACTAAACTCACCATGAATTGATCTTATTTGAATGCATTTTCTTGAATTGCAATCAATAACTGCTAAACGCAGGGCTTTTTGAATTCCTAAATTGTAGGATAGAAATATAAAACAAATCCCTAAAATGTACTTATATAGGATAATGTTTGCTGCTTTTTGGATTCTCAATTTGTAAACATACTAAAAATCACACCCCTTGTTATTGGTGTTCTTGAGCAAAACTCTTCATATTCTAGGGCTTTGATCTTCAAATTTGTCAACATTAAATACTAACTTGTTTGAGTAAATGGCCGCCGCATAGGAAATTCATGCCTGTGGTATAACAAAATCCCTTGGAAAATTTTAGGGTGGTCTTAGGTAAATGTCTGTAGCCCTCAATTGCTGCGGCATGTAAATATTCCCTTGCCTAAGGACATTAGGTTAGTGTCCGCAGAACTTATACCCTAGTCTAATGACTACGACATGTAAGATTATAACACCTCCCTCAAAATAATGTGCCACGACACAAGTTAACTTTTAGGATTAGAGAGCCCAACACTTGGTGTAGTTAGCCAATTTCTCCTAACATTTCTTGTTTATCCTTTAAACTTCATACATCATTATTCATACTTCGGCCTCTAAAAGGCCTATATATGACCATATTAGTTGCAGTGCCTAACTAAGAACTCTTTGCTTTTTAGGTATTACTCCAACCATATGAACTTTGACCCAGACGAATTTTTGAGAGGCTTTTGGAACAAACATTTTGGAGCCTCTCCCCCCGAATTTCCTTTCGTGCGTCCTTTGAGGACAATAGGGTCGTGCTAGTTGAGAGATTTCCTTAATTGTATAGTGCTAGATTCAAACTCAAATTTTGTGATCATGGAAGAAGAGGCTAATTCAAGTAATCAACCAATGGATATAGGTGTCGCGACGGTGGGTACATCTGAGGTTAGGGACGCACCTGCTGGCACACTGGGAGGGCTGAGAGACCTCTTGCTGCACTTAGTGTTCGCAAAACAATGACCCAAGAGTGGGTTGATCAGGTGTCTGAGTCCTTTGAATTTCTTGATAATTTGATGTGCTCAACACCGCCCGTGGAACAAAGTCCATGCACGACACTTGCTAATGATGGGGTCTACTTACCCCTCCACACTTTCATTTATGGTCTGCGGCTACCTGTCCCTGTTCCAGTTAGAAGAATTTTCCAAATGATGAGGTTAGCCCCAACCCAATTAAATCCTAATGGATGGAGGGCAATTCTTGCAGCTATTGTGCTGTGGAAGAAGAAATTCAAGAGAGACATTACTCCTGTGGAGTTTTTCCACTTCTACCGCCCAAAGGAAAACTCCATAAATTTGCGAGGTACTATTACTATTCTGTCCGCGATAGAGACGAAACCCTTTATTCTGGGAGGCCTACCAGTGTAAAGAACAGTAAGGGTAAATATTTTTTCATTTCTGGAGAAGGGTGGGAGATCCACCCCAAGAGACTAAGAGAGAGAGATCCTTTAGGATGCCGTGGAAGTGGGGGTGTCCCTCTAAGATTGGTAAATCTTAATAAATTATGGTCACGTCCCCTTTTTATAGTTGCATTTCATTATCCATATTTTGCTTTTGTACTGACCTTTACATTTTTTTGCAGTTCTTGACAATTTTCAGCTGAGTGAGTGGTAAAAGAAGAGGGTTGGTGAGGCCGCGACAATTCCTGCTGACAAGAAGAAGTTCATCACTCTTGTAACCTCCGCTTCTATCTACAAGGGAGGCTTCTTTCCTAACAAATCTATTCCCAAAGAGATGGGTGCAGAAGGTAATACTATTTTCTTTGGTTTTTGATTCCGCGGAAATTACTTCAAACATGGATTTTGATCTTGCTTTATTTCTTCTCAGGTGAGGAGATTAACAGATCTCTGCTAGAAGCTCATCTTGCTGATATGGATGAGGACGTAGCTCTCCTTAATAACACGACCAGACAAAGAAAAATGAAGAGGAAAAAGTCCAAAGCTCCTGTCGCAGTCACTTTTAGTGACCAAGTTGAGCCTATCACGCCTACTATGCAGTCTGTAGATCAAAATAATCCTGCCATTCCCTCCAACGACTTGAGGGTCGAATAACTCCTACCGCACCTATCACTCAGGTTAAGGAAGTAGCTCCTCATGAGAGGCCTAAGAGTAATTTTGACGATGACATTAGAGCTAATTTGGAAGTGACAGGGTCTAATGTCATCTCTCTCTGACCAAGGTGGCCGCGACACTTCACCAATTCATGTGACATATTCTCATATCCCTCCATTAATAATTTATGTCAATGCAAATCTGGTACCTCCACAAAGCAGACGTTCGTGGCCACAACTGCGTAGGCCGAATCCTCAGTCTTCTTGGGACACAACTGCCCGTGCTATCCACAGGATAAAAAGGGCGATTAATGGAGCCAACCTAGATTGGTTGGTGGATGAGGACCACGAGGACGTGGAGTCTTTTGCCCTCCACAGTCTGCTGAGAGTAAGTAACTCCATCTTTCCAATAATTCTTGGTAGCTTCAATTTTATTTTCTAACTTTCAAGACATTTACAGGCTGTAGAAGCTGTGATGACCCGAAAACTCAAGTATGAGGGTCTATATAGGCTTAAGGAGGTCGGGACAATGTTCACAATGTTGATTTGATGAAGGCAAGGTCTGAGTCCTTTGAAGATGGAAATAAATCTTTTGCTACGGCCCTTGAGTTATATAAGATGAATGCAGATGCCACCATTAAGGTTGCGAAACAATCTAAGCGGGATGTTGAGGAGAATTTTAAGTACGCCGCAGACTCTGTCAAGGCCTCCCAAGCTCAGGTTTTTGAGGTTTCCCAAGTTAAAGAACTTTCAAGAAGAAAGCTTGACCTTGATCAAAAGAAGTTTATATAATTAGAGACCAAGGCTGCTAATGATGTTGAGGCCCATACCGCTTCCATTAAGAAAATAAAGGATAAACATATTGCATCGATCAAAAAAAAGGATGAAGACCATGCTGAGGCTATCTAATTGGCCATTGACAGCACTGTGGAGTCATTTAAAGGCTCCAAAGACTTCTACCTCATCAATAACAGAGCTTATATCCACGGCTACCAAGAGCTAAGATAGGGTGGCAAAGAACTTCCCAGATTTCGCGGCCACAATTATATCTTGGAGCATTGGGGATGCTGAGCATGATGCCTACGTAGCTGAAATGAAGGTTTCAGCTAAAGAGAGGGCTAGGATAAGGGCGGAGGCAGAGGCTGCGGCAGCTCAGGAGATACCGTGATAGACGCGAAAGGAGAGGAGGGAGATGAAGAAGATGATGCAGCCAACTAGCCTTCTTTTAATTTTGATCATTGGGCTATGTCCCCTTTTTAAACATTAATTTTTTTATATATACAATGCCGCGGCCTTTTGGAACTTCTGATCAAAGATACGGCCTATTGTTTGTATAACTTTAATACTTTAATTTTTTGCCAAGGATTTAGCCTTCGATCTTTCCATTTAACTGCTACTCTACTTTCTCTTTTATTGTCTACAATGATAGTTGAATGAGCTTGCAAAACTTGAAAGACATGAGGATGTAATAGTCTTATATAAATTATTTATCAATCAGGCTGCGGCCATTTGTACTTTGCCCTGGAATATTCACTTGTATTTTGCCTTGAAAGACTTCAAATTTTTCCACTGTCCATAGATATAATACCCCATGCCATGGTGCCAATGAGAAATAGCCTTGGGTTCGCGGCTTAACAATAATCAGTTTACATTTTTCCCGTATTTCAGGGGTTGTGGCCATTGTCTGTAAAAAATATTTTGTCAAGGCTTCTGCCTTTTTAACTTTTCTGATTTTCCTTCCCCGTTCCTCATTTTTTTCATATGCTTCAATACTTACTATC
Source organism: Sambucus nigra (assembly GCA_949130495.1). Taxonomy (NCBI): domain Eukaryota; kingdom Viridiplantae; phylum Streptophyta; class Magnoliopsida; order Dipsacales; family Adoxaceae; genus Sambucus; species Sambucus nigra. The sequence continues at coordinate 482,349,636 of OX422221.1, read as the reverse complement.
TGCATATATGTTTGATTGTTTGATTGAATGAACTTGCAAGACTTCTTCAGTAACACATATGATTGTTATCCACTACAGCAGGGGTGCCAATGTGAAATGGCTTTTGGGGCCACAGCTTAACTTCTCTAATTTTTTAATACTTTTTAAGCCTTTATTTTAACTCATAGGCTGAGGTGCAGCGACCCTTTAGCACTTTGGCACTAGTGTCCATTTCGCTCAGCATCTTTTAAGTGAATGAATGAGCTCTTTGATGTCTACAGCCGTATTAATGGGTTGCAGCCATTTTGAATGTTTGAATGCCCTCTGTTGTAGATTTAATTGGATCCAAATCCAAGTCACCACCACATCAACTCTTAGTCTCTTTAATCTGGTTTCTTGCCCAAGGCCGCGGTATGTTGACAATCCCGTGCCTTTCTCTGTCGCTTCTTCTGAATGAGTGAACTTAGCGGCTACAGCCATACTGATAAGGTTGTGGCACCTTTCTAGCCCTTGATAAATTGATAACATCATGATGGGCTGAGGCCATCCTCTTTCTGTAGCTTTGGCATGCTTCATGATGACAGTAACACAACATCCTTTAGTAGTTTCGATTGCCTTTCATGGCTTTCCTTTAGTTGATTGGGTTATTTTCAGCCCCCCCCCCCCCCCCCGCGCGCGCGCGCGCGCGCGCTAGGTATTATGAAGATTCCCCAAGCTATGTTTGGATATATATAATGCCTTCCGAGGATATAATAGGATTATCCGTAGACAATTAAGTCTTCGGCCCCTTTAAATATAGGATTATCCATAGACAATTAAGTCTTCGATCCCTACAAGTTATTTTTAGGCCTTCCGGGATAGGCATTATGAAGCTTCCCCAAGCTAATATGAGATCACCAAGTTAATGATGTTTGTCGGGGGAGTAACCTCCCTGGGCTAATGACACATCCCGAAGGCTAAGAACGGGCACTATAAACCCTTGCGGATAATGACATATCCCAATAGATGCTGTCAAGAATGTAATCATCGTACGCTGAGATATAGTCTCCAAGTGTGCCATTATAATCCAATTTTTCTGCCGCTCTCGATAGTTGCTCTTGCTATTGCAATTATCATTTGCTTTCAGATAACCAGGCCTCATGGTGGGCGTTGTGGTCCCATTTAGATATTATCATTCCCAATATAACATACTGTCTCGATTCATAATCTATTTAAGACAAAGAGTCTTTTATAAGATAACCTTTCATAGAATCGAGAAATCAAAATATGGTAGTTGGAAATAGATGAAATATAAAGTGAAATTAATTTTATATATCTATTCATATATTCATGACTTTGTTAGGATAATACAAAGTTAACATGGAACTATTCAAGAGAGTTTTCATTAAGAACTGAAATAGATGAAACATGAATATGGGCATAAAAAGAGGATTGTGGCCTATCAGACTAGGCTGCATCCCTTAGGCATCCTTTAGGAAGCGCTACAACATCCCCTGCCTTATGAGCCTCTCAATTTCATCTCTTCAGGGCATAGCACTGCTTAGTGTCACGGTCGTGGTCTTGATGAAACTTGCACCATTTGGCTTTGATCCTCTTGTGAGGTGGAGCTTTAAGATTCTCTGGCCATTTCAACAGCTTGTACTCTTTTTTTAACTTAAAGATGTCTTTAACTCGGAAGGCCAATTATGTGTAGGACTCAAAGACCCTTTCTGCCTTCTCCACTTTCCTCTTCTGGGTTTTTCTAGCTGCCTCTGGGATTGGAGCTTCTGGTAAGGCCGCGGAAGTGATGGTTGATGCATCAATGATCCTGGGTGCCGCACCCACATTGGATGAGACTACGGCCTCTAGCAGAGGAACCTCTGGGTCAAATATTAAACCTGAGTTTGGAGTGAAGCATGACTGTCATAGAGATGGTTGAGGCGATTGTACAATTTCACAATCTCATCGTTGACTTATGTGCTTTAGATTCTCCTTCCATTTTCTCCTTTGTTAGTCTTTAAAAATATATATAATCTGAGACAAAAAATAACATAAGTGAGTGATCACAGAAATATAGGATGAATATAAAGTTGGTATGCATCACTTGCATTGCTTCATGATATTTACTGATGGGGCCGCGACCAGTAAGGCACATAAGTATATTGTCGTGGATCTTTGAATAATGGAATTCACTAAGGTTGAGCTCAAATCCATTTCCTTCATGCTTTTAAGATGCTGTGACCCTACTGCACTTATTGGGGCCGCAACAAGAAGGGTAGTTGAACTACTTGGCCGCACCCCTATCTAGGCAGTGAATGGAACATACCTCATGGAATTAAAATTCAGAAGCTTTTTTTCTCCCGAAACACATGGAGGGTACACCTACTAGGGTATATCTAGGATAAAATACCCTCTTGGTGCACAAAATGGCACAATTTAAATGATAAACCCTAGATCATAGGTCAAGAAGAGGAAAAAGGGAGTAAATATAATTCTTCCCTAATCACTCACCTTCACGGGGCTAAAGCCCATCAAAATTTCCAGCCTTATCTAGGTGCGGGGATATCACAAGGGTATGTAATATATATCTAAGGTCATAAAAGAGAGACCCGTAAACATATTTGAATACACAAAATACCCATTTAAGGGTGTAAATATAAAATACAGCTCAATAATCGAAATTTACTCATGAGATGATGATTCAATGGAATTAAATAAGGTGTTTAAGAACTCAAAATATAGAGAAACAATATTGAAATACCTCTTCTTTTTTTTTTTTGAAAAGGAGCTAAGTCCTCAGCTTTATTAGAGAAGGTAGAATAGCCCTACCAAGGTGGCTTTTACAAACTAGAGAACATTTGAACAAAAAACTGAAGAAAAAGGAAATTAATTTCTAGAAATTCTAATAGAAGGAAGCCCATTAAGGTCCATTCGATAAGAACCTCTTGCAGGTTAGGAAGGTCCATAGAGTTTGATAAAGAATAACTAAAATTGGGAAGAACCCCATAGTTGGCTAAGTGATCTGCGACTTGATTGGCTTCTCTCCATACATGGGAAAATACTAGAGTAATATGAATGGTTTTTATCTCCTCTATGATATCTATAACTGACCAAGGGGGTTTGGGGTTTTTGCCTGACAGAATATCAATAGCCACTTTTGAGTCAGATTCCAAAATAACATTTTGAAGGTGTAGGGAGAGGCATAGATTAAGACCTCTAAGGATAGCCATGCATTCAGCTTTAGTATTTTACATTGCCTCTTCCTTGGTGGAGAAAGCTTTAATTATATCTCCTTTGTGATCTCTAATGATGCCACCAGTTCCAGCTAAGCCTGGGTTACCTTCTGAGGCCCCATCTGTATTGAGCTTAACAAAAGGGGTTGGGGGAATGACCATTTAACTATGTGGATAGAGGATGAAGAAGATTCAGGAGATAGGTCATATTTGGCTTGGATTTCTTCATGATGATGAAATGAGGATTTCAAAGCTTTTTTAGAAGTGAAAATCTTAATGAAGTTTATCACATTGGATATAATTCTAGAACAGTTCATTGGAATCCCCTCAAATATGCAATAAATTTTGTTGACCCATAGTTCCCACAGAATGCAACAGGGGATCATCAAGTGAAGATAATCAAGATAATCTTTTGATAACTTAACCAACCACCAAGACATAAGAGCTAGATGCAGGGATGAGAGATTGATTCTGATGCCAAAAGAATTACTGAAATTAGTCCAGATTGCCTTAGCAATTAGACCATCCAGAAATAAGTGTTAAAAGTTCTCAGATTCTTGGTAGCAGCATCTGCAAAGTGGGGCTATATGAATGCCTTTGGTTTGGATCAGGTCTTCGAGAGGAACATTATGATTGAAGCATTTCCAAAGGAAACATGAATTTTTTTAGGGATTTCATTATTCCAATAGAATTTACTGAGGAAACAAGAAGTTTTAGACTATCTGATGCATTCCCAAGATGACTTTGTGTTAAAATCTCCACTATATGAAATATACCCATACTTTACTCCATTTACTTCAGAAGTGTTGGATTCTGCTGTGTCTTGGATAAGGTTGATTCTTTTGAAAGTGTGAGAGGTTTTACCAATTGAAGTGTTGAACCTGCATTTAAGAAAAGAAGAGCATAAACTGTTAGAGTTAAAAATTAACCACCACAATTTCATTGAGAAGGCTTTGGTGATGTCTGGGAGGGATTTGAATCCAAGGCGACCTTATGTTACTGGATAACACAGATCCTCCCATCTTTTCCAATTATACCTTTTACCAAATTCCTTAAATGAACCCCATAAGAAGTTATTAAACATTGTGTTTATCTGAGTGATGGTCTTCTTGGGAGGCTTAAGCACAACTAAGTAATGAATGGGGATAAAAGTTAACACTGAATTGATTAGAGTTCTTCTTCCTGAGAAAGATAAAAATTTGGTTTTCCAGCTCTCCATTTTGGAAGCAATCTTATTGGAAATCTTTTCAAAGTAGCAGTGTTTAGATTTACCATAAAAGATAGGATAACCAAGGTAAGTTATAGGATTCTTCTTACATCTAAAGGAGGTCACTGCTTCTATAGACCTGATTAAACTTTTGCTAGCTGAGTGGTGCACTGTATAGCTGCATTTAGAGTAATTTATAACCAGACCAGTAGCTTTCCCGAAATGCTTCAAGAATTTCATGAGAATTTCAGATTGGAAGAGGCTCCATTGGTAAATATCACCGTGTCATCTGCAAAACTCAAGATGCTAATGAGAGGGTTGCCTCTTGGGAGAGAGAAATATTTTAACTTATTGGAGAACATAAGCTTATAAATACCTATGCTTAAAACTTCTACCATAATAACAAACAGACCATGAGAAATGGGGTCTCCTTGTTTTAGCCCCCTATGAGATTTGAAGAATCCCCCAACTTTGCCATTTTTAATAGTAGAGAAGAAACTGTTTGAAATAATTCTCCAGATTATATCTATCCAAGTTTTGGAGAATCCCATCTTTCTAAGAACTTTAATAAAAAAGAGCCAAGACACCCTGTCATAAGCTTTAGAGAGGTCCAACTTTAACACCACATTAGATCCATGAGTTTTCCTTCCAATCATCGAAATAATCTCTTTATCCATAAAAATATTCTCTTAATTTTGTCTACCTTTAATAAAGCTTGCTTGGGAAGGGATTATAATGTGAGGAAGGTTATGAGAGAGTCTAGAGGCTAGGATTTTAGTTATAATTTTGAAGAAGCAGTTGCACAGGCTAATAGGTATAAAATCTGAGCAAAGATTTGGGGATTTGGTTTTAGGAATGAAGATTAAGTTAGTGCTAGTCCAACTTTTTAGAAGTTCTCCCCCTAAGAAGAAGTGGTGGATCGCATTGGATAAGGTCTGTTTTAATGGTATTCCAGAATTGTTTGAATAAGGATCCGTGAAAACCATCAGGACCTACACTACTGTCAGAATTGGGATCAGAAATTGCTTGGAATATTTCTTGTTCCTCTGGATAAGAATCAAGAGATTGAGATTGACTTGGAGATATCTTTGCCTCTATAGTTGCAATTAGATCATCTTCATCTTCAATCTCTACCGCTTGAAAAAGATCACTACAATGATAAATGAAGGTTTTTTGAATACTTTCCAGGTCTTTTAACCAGTTCCCTTGATTATCTTTAATTCTATGAACCTGAAGTCTAGAGTTCTTAGCTTTGATGGATGCCTAGAACAGTTTTGAGTTGGAATCTCCTTCAAAAAGCCACCTTATACCCATTTTTTGGTGCCAAAATTCTTCTTCCTGCTTAAGGGCAGTATTCAGCTCAACCCTAGCCTTTGATAGCTGCTCTCTATTAATTAGAGAAGGGGAGGATTCATATAGAATTTCTTTTTCATCAACTTAAGCTTCCAAATCATCTACCTGAAGCATAATATTTTGATTATTTATTTTATTCCAAGAGACAATATGCATCTTGAGCCTTTGAAGCTTTGCAGAAAATACTCTAAGAGGACTGCCTGAAATTGGGGGAGACCAAGAATCTTCAATGATGTTCTTGATGTTTGGGTTGGAGCACCACATATTTAGGAATTTAAAAGGCTTGGGGAAGTTGTCATTTTGGATCTTGATTGAGAAAAGGAGAGGGGAATGATGTGATCAAGTTTTGTTTAGGTGTTTTAAAGAAAAGTTTGGGAATGTGGTAAGCCATTATGAGGAAATTAGACCCCTATCCAGTCTAGACCATATTTTTCCTCTATCTCTGAAATTATGCCAAGTATACTGAGAGTCTGTAAAGCCTACTTTAAAAAGGCTAGTATTTGAAATAAATAAATTGAAGTCAGATACTGCATTCATTGAAATCTCCCATGATGAGCCAAGGGTGATTCTCAGATATATTTTTGTGAGACATCAAAGAATCCCATAAAGCTATTATGTCCCCTCTAGAGAACTTAGCATAAACTACTGATAAGTTGAGGGTGTGAAATTTTTAAGATCAAAGTTTAGTCATCCATCTGCATAACTGAGCGGTCAACAACAAATCTCCAAAAGAACAAAATTTTGCTATTGTTATTTGAGACTCCTCCATCGAAATTAATGATGCTTCTGAATTCATCCATCTTCTGGTCTTTTTATTTGGGTTCTAAGATAGCAATGAAAGGAAGATTGTGCCTTTTATAAAGGTTCTTTATTCTTCTTTTAGATGGCTTATTGGATAAGCCTCTAATATGCCAAGAAATGAAATTTATCATTGAGAAACTTTTGGAAAAGCAGCTTAAGTTACCTTATTGGAAGATCTTGTAATTCTGCGAAACATAGGGTCTTTTGGCTTGGGATGCACTGGGTGTGAATTATAATTTTGGCTAGTACCTATGTTGGCAGAAATTATGGGGTTCATCTCTTTTTATTTGGTTTTAATTTTTTTGGAGATATGCTTCGAGAAGAACACTAATTCTTCAATCAGAGGGATTGGCTTGCCTTGAAAAACATCATCTTCTTTGTCTGTGAAGGCTAAATCAAAGTGCATGTTGTTTTCATGACCTCTGGGGGAGTTGATTGGAGATTTAGCTTTGTGTTCTATATGGGGCAGCTCACTGAGATTGTGAATTTGTATGTGGGTAAGGCTTTCAAAGATAGATTGATGAGGAAAGCATGGCTTCTCTGAAGGTGAAGGAGAAGGAGATTGGTCAGAGGGGACTTGATTAGTAGCAACATTAGTGGGAGATGGAATTGAAAGGGCCAATGGATTTAGATGACGCATAAGGTTATAGGTGTTAGCTAAGAGAGGCTGAGAATGACGGGGGATATTGGAGGTGGATGGGATGTCTTTGATAATAGGAGGTGTATCTTGGGTTGCAATGTTTGTGTTTTGTTTTTGATGAGGCAGGTTTTTGGTGTGTTCTTGACTTGCAGTTTGAGTGTTGTCTTTGTTGGAGGTTCTTAATATGGTTAGGTTGTTTTGGGTAGTTTGTGTGATATGGTTAGAAATTGGTTTTTGCTTAAAGGTTAGGGCGTGATTTAAAATTTTTATTGGTCTTTTCTCCCATCTTTTTTTTTATCAAAGGTTGCTATTGATGACGTATTGAAGAGGCAATTCGCTGCTTCATGGCCAAGTTTTGAGCAGTCTTTATAATATGGGGGAATATGTTCATAAACTATTGGTTGCCAAAATCCATTTTCCCCCCATCCAATCCAACATCTTTCAGGTTTATCTTCAAGGAGATTAAGTTCTACACAAACTCGCGCTATACTTGGCATGTTACCTTTTGTAGTGGAGTTGTCCATTTTAAGGGGTCTGCCCACCACCTGGGCAATATAGTACAATGAAGCTTTAGAGAAGATGTGTATAAGGAGGGCTTGGAGGGATATCCAGATTAGAGAAATGGGACTTTCAGCATTTGGCCTAAAAGGTGGGCTCCATTTGAAGCAATGCATAGGCTATTTGCCAAAGAACCATTGGCTTCTTAACTAAAGACGTGTGAAGTTTTCTTCTATGTATAACCTGATCATAATGTGTTTTTTATCTAAGAGACCGATACAGAATGCCCCTTTAAGACTCATTGTCAGGAAGTTCTTCCTGATTTCTGCAATAGGAGGTCAACCATGAGAGAACTTACCAACCAAAGATAACTTGAAGGGTTTTGTAATTTTTTGGATATGATCATTAGAAAAACGGATGGCAGGTTCTCCTTTGTGAGAAGATATGGGGAGCAAAGGGATATCTTCTGCAGTATCATTACCTTTAAGGACCGAAGCAAAGGATTTGTGATTTTGCAGGGGAGGATTTGGAGGTTTTGGGGGTATGATATGAGTGGACGTTGAGGTTTCCATGCAACCCTAGTTAGGGTTGGAGGGAGGCTAGATAGAGAGAAAAATACCTCGTTCCCCACAGACGACGCCAAATTGATGATACGAGAAATCGTCCACTTATTATTCTCGTACCAGAAAATCAAGTGTGAAGTGCATAATAAGAAAATAAAGCAAGTAAAGAGAGATAAAAGACAAGATATAGAGTGGTTCAGCTATAATAATCAGCCTACGTCCACTTTGGTGCCACACTCTCATTATATATGTTGTTTGGTACATAGTAATTAGTCCTAAAGAGGCATACAAGCACAAGAATAAAAGACAATACATGTTTATAAGGATTTCGGTGTGCTGCGAGGCTGGAGAATAGCCCCCAAATTGGACCGAGTAGTCTAGAGAGCTTCGAGATCTCTAAGCTATGTATTGGCACTAGTAATGAACCCAGATCCGGATGTGGATAAAGTGGATTCCCCTTTATCTTGAGGTGTGGACCTCTATATATAGGTGCAGATGTTGCACTGCTGGTTGATAAAAATGGGGTGCGGCCTGTAGCAAGCAGGATCAGCACTCTGAAGCGAGCAGGGCCACGTACTGTAGCAAGTGTGGGATGCACCCTTATCAAGAAAGGTCGCACCCTGTGTATAAGAGGCTGTGACAGTTGCCACTAAGGCTGCTATGGATAAGGCCGCAGCCTGTAAGTTATAGGTTGCGACAATAAGTCTTCAGCACTTGCCTATTGTATATTTTTCACGGCAAGTACTATATATGTGCTATCAATATCGATATGTTCCCTTATGCTTAAGGTCTTACTTATATAATAACACGCAAAACTATCGTTAATTCGATAACAATGTCTCAAAAGATGAGCCTATTCTCCACTGGCCTTATCATCTCTATGTTAGAAAAGGCCCTACTTATATATAAGCCAATTTCCGTTATTGCCATACCCCGTCATCTCTCTTAATGGGAGGCACCCTCAGAATCTCCTGACCACTCATGTCAGGCCTCAAAACTTTGTTTCACATCAACGTACTATCTCTATGTCTCAAAACTATAAGAATATGATGTGGATTAACTCAAACCTTGTCGACGGACCCTGAATCACTCTGGGTCAGGGAAACTTGTTATTCCCCATTCTCAACTATCCAAATGGTGGGCGAAATTTTTTCTTCCTATTAATCCTCCGAAGTAACTTTACAATTAATATCCTACTATGAGTCATCACATGTAGCTCTACCAGTTGCAATTTATATTCACAATTACTCTAGAAAGACGAAGCATGCATTCTCGCATTTTACCACATTCTATGTCACCCCTCTCTACTATCCATCGGCCTATGGCTAACACCTCTAGCTCACGACACAACTCCATCCCCATCGCCTCCTAACACTCCTTATCTAAGTTGGGACTTAAGGGTCTCATCCTGATTTACAAAAATAATAGGTGGCACCTTGTGCTAGTTCATTTCTTCTTTTTAATAACATACTGGACCTTATGACCGGTAGTATAACACACCCTAAACTAATAATGATTATTTAATTTCTGGTCAATTCACTTCATAAACCAAAGAAAATACTGACCCCTCCGCCATTTCATAATCCAATAATGAACTTTATCAATCTTCTTATCCGTTCCATCCCTGTAATTATCAATCTATCACAACATTCAGGTAATAAATATCGAATCAACCTTTTGCCTTTACGAGTGGCATAGTCAGAGACAACTTCACTATATCTCACTCAATCCGAAATCCACACATTTAGCATCTCAAGTCACGTGGAACATCTTAGTTCCCTTTTTCTGAGATATATGACAATCATAGCCCTTGCATTTGCTCAAGAACTGTGCACTTCCTAAGCTCTTTTTTTATTAGAATTAACAACCTATCTATGTGCAAACCACTCTACGCATTTGACTGGGTTAGAATCCATTTGCTTCCAACATATTTCAACTCACCTTTCAACTCACCTCGGTTGTGGGAGTTTTCTCGTGACATACACACAATCAGACTCTTCTTTCCTCAAACGAAGTTCAATCCCTCATACTTTTCCATTTGTTTTTCTAATTGTATAACATATATATTTACAACATCTTTATAAGTATCCTTATCACGGACGATACTGAAAGTCAAATTAACCAGGGCATTCATACACCCTATATCCCGTTCACAACTAAACAATCATCTCTAATGTCCCACACGTAACATACTTATCTCAAATCCGACCCTGCATTCTCAATGTGGATATACCGTATGTCTAACCTCAGTTAACCTACTAAATTAATTTAATTCCCCTCGATATTTCCCCACCCAACAACTCGTGGTGCAAAAAAAAATCCCAATGCTCCCTACACAGCACTACCCGATTCTACAGGTCTTATGTCATAGAATAGATCTCAGCTCATGCTCTCATACACATACACCCGTAATAACTAAAATACTAAAATCATGACCTCGTGACCAACACATCTCTCAACTCTTGGAATTCGCTGGGATTCATTCGTGGGATGTCTTGTAAACGAAATCCAAATAAGGAATCCCCGATACACTACTACCTAGCATTGTCAGTCATCAAGATCCGTAAGACCTAAGCACATAAACACAATATCCAAAATCCTATCCCCATACGTACAAGTATAGCCATACAATCCCACATCATTAAAGGAGTTATACAACACGGTGCTCTCATTATCACTAGTTTTCCCGCGCTAAGTCAATAATGAGTTAAATTTCTTCCCTCGACAATAAACTTAATATACCCCGAATCATATCAGTATAGTCCCTACACACTAGGATCAAATATAATGAGATGAATATTACCTTTGAAGTCTCCTCCATGATATAACATAAACGCGAGCCTAACCCTCTTCCAGGTGACACGTCGCTAAATAACACATCCTGCACTGGAATAACAAGCACTATAGGTTTCTGTAACATCCCACCATCCCTCAACCCGTCGCTTACCAACCCATACCCAGGATAAAATCATACTTGAATATGATCTCTCAAAACGATTTAACCCACTAAAACACATCATTTCAGTGTCCCCACTCGCTCCCTTGCATATGGAACCAAAAAGAGGCTCGCCACTCAAATGGTAAATATATACAAATAATAGTACCACTAACGATACACGCACTAAAACCATCTCACATGCGAACCCAGTGCTCACGAAATACTGTGGCTCATTTGTATAACACAAAACAGACCCCATTCACACTTGGACAAATCTCTTACTTTCAATTTCCAATAGCATTAGCGGTTAAGATGGTACCTGGACATATTACTCTCGTCCCAATCGAACCAAAAACTTTTTATAATTGTTACACCTGCTGGGTATCCTGTTCCTATCCCCTAACTCCCTATGGACAAGATCGACACTTGTGGTCCTACTCATCACACATAAGACACGTCTATGTGTTATTACCCATATCTTGTCCCACTGGCCATATATAGATTTTCCTTCTCTCAGACCTGGTAGTCTTGACCCAGATTGCTACCCTCGTTGTTCCTTTGACTCTACTGGCCCTGTGGAACACGCCGCTAGCTCTGATGGCCCTGCCTGAATCCACCGTCACTTGGTAGGAATTTCATTAATCTAAATAATATAAATGGTTCCCTGTTGGGTATCCTACTGTGGTATCTCACTAATTACATTCAGTCTTACCATTTTATCTAGGCTCTATATCTCTCTTACCTCCCTTTTCATGGAGCGTTGATATAAACATTGTAAAAGTACGTCATTGACACCATGTGCATAAGTCATCCAAGACAGATTTCCCATAAGTACTCACAAATCTTACTCGTGAGTCCATTATCACCTTTAAGAATCTTTTCTTCCTCCCTACCTACCTCCCCGAGTACGAAGCTCACTTAAACAAATAAATTCTTCATCACAATCGGTTTTTGTTCTCCCCTCGTTTGATAAGTCCAGAAACTTCCTTTACATCTCTGTCGGAACAGCAGATGAAATAACTTGCGATCAAACTGCACCCAAAATTTCTCGATTAATTCCTTATCTACTTCTTTATATATGGTGATTGTCTCCCACCACAGTAATACTGCTCCTACGAGCAAAAATTTTAAACCAAAATTTAAATCCTGGGTAGCACTTCACTCCACCATATGCAATTGCCTTTGGATTACATCCTTCCATTATCCCATCATACTTTCTCTCTTCCCTGAACCCTTACAGGTGGCTCTGCGAAAGGGTCCCTCCGAATTCCCCCTTACTGATAACATTGAGTGATTCTGAATTTGCACCACCATTCTCTATGATAGTGCTTGGGAAAACTACTTTGCCCTAGTGATTATCCTATCGTCATTCGACTTAATAATAATCATGGTGGCCCCTATCGCAGTCACCATTCCTAGAATATTCTATGGCTTCTGTTGAGACCCTCCTCCTATAGTCCTTCTAATAGCCCTAGAGGGTGCCCTATATTGTTCAGTGTACGAAACCCAGTCGAACTCGTATATGATTCGTATCAACTATACTTAATAGACAAAGAACGTAAACGTTCATATGAAGAGGAATACCAAAATCCTATAATAAGGCTCTACATTAAATAAAGCTACACTGAAATCGTAGTAAGCCGTACAGATCCTATAGACATTAGAACCTGATGCCCTAACACCATATGTGACACCCCGCCTACTTTAATCACGGGTGATTAGTCTTTTTATTAAAATAAATAGGAATCACATATGGTTCATTCTTAGCATCACTGTCGAAAACTAATTAAGTTACTAACCACCTATGTTAAATCAAGCTGGTGTCAAATTTTTATCTTGTTATTAACTTAATAACATGCAAAAATAAAGATAAATAAATTAACTAAATCATTCACACACAATAATATTCTGAAAAATCCACGACATATATATAAGTAAATAAGACAGAATAAACCATCGGTTGCCAAAACAAATAATTCAACTACAATATGAAGTAGATCAAATAGACTCTTAATAAAGTCTGATAAATAAACTAAAGTACTAAAGTGTCTAAAGGGGCAACACGCGCGAATAAAATACTGAAATGAAACTCCTATGTAGGAATGAATAAATTGAAGCTTTTAAAGAAATCTCTGCAAGCCTCCATAATGCTGCAGCTAAGCATCCCTGGAAAGAATCATTAATCTGGGCGTTCCTGTGGCTGGATACCTAAAATTGTTTTCAAAAAATATTTTGACACGGGTTAGAGCCCAAAACCATTTAAAAATATTTAGCAAGTAATTAAGATGCAAGAATTATATATGAATTATTACTTTTCATATTTAAGTAGGTGTCTCACTCTCTTAATATATTACTCACTTCTTAACTATTGTGCACACCTAACGCTGATATCCTAACCCAACTGATTATGTTATACCCACCTAACTACCCTCGCTACACTTATTTCTATCACACTAATCTAACTCGATTATTCCTTGCTTTGATTTATAAGTTGTTCTGCTCATTAACTTATTTAATCATTTCAACTTTAATTACTCATATAACGTTCGCACTAGTTATATATGGAATAAAACTTAATCATATAATGTGAAATACATTCACTCTTTATGTATTTATCACGTATATAATCATTTACTCATATATTATATACTTACTAGTCTACTATAGCATTCACACACATGTCCCGTATAGTAACCATCCTTCAGAGCAATAACTCACCAAATGCTTGTCTATATAATGCTATCATATCCTAGGTATGCTCACTCTAACATTGTTACCACAAGTTGGACTAACTCACACCGAACTTTGTTAAAAAATCATTAATGTAATGGAGTTGGTCATATTTTCGAGAGAGAGAGACCGAATCATATCCCAAACGTCTCACCTTAAAAATAAATCATACAATAAAATACCGAACGATATGACCTGGGACTATACTCTCCCTACATTCACTAGCCAGGGATTCACCAACATTGCGCAACCTCCGATGATAGAACTAGAGGGGTATGCTTTCACATAAATATCATTCATACCAATATTTAGAAATACACAAGTATACATATATACTATCAAAATCCCGTATATATATATATATATATATATATAGCACTAGCCCAAAATACCCGAGTCTATTTCTCGACTCTTAATTTTATAAGTATTAACTTACAATTTATATATATCAGAACATATTTTTATTCAAGATATTAATTACATCTCAATCTAACTCGTATCCTAATTCCATCTGACATTCCCATTCAAAACCGTCCATATATTTTCGATTGTTTTTCATCCTAAACACTCCTCAATCCATACCCCAAATTCATTCCAATCTAATTCCAAGGTAAAAAAATGTTCCTTAATATTTTACAGAGTCCAACACTCATCTACGAACATCCCTAAATAATCCATATTTGATTTCCCGCCAAAGATTTCGGTCTCAGACACCCTCCCGTAATAAAATCATAACTAATTCAAAAAATAAAAAACTACGAGGTCAGCGCTCACGCGATGGTATTGAAAATGTTTTCAACAAGTAGTTACACCGACGTAGTTTTTATTATGGCAGACTTCATCCTCCCCATTCGCTCTCTTTCTATTTGTTCACCCAAACCTCCATGGATTTTTCTCAAAACTAAACCCAAACATAACTAATTATTAATACATGTTTCCAACAGTTTCTAATCATCAAATACATCATTAATCATTAACTACTTCTACTTAAATCAATTAATCTACGAATGGGGTTTTCTCACTTTTATTCAAATTCCTCATTCAATACGATTCCATACTATAAATTAAATGATAGTAGCTACTGGATTTCGACTCAAATTCATATTTCATTAACATATGATATCATCCCATCATTAATTTAGCATTAATTTCACATTAAATTCCTAAATCTCTAAAAATCCATTTTAGCATGTGACAACCCTCCCCAAAACGAGTTTTTCTACACCTACCATGATATGAACATGAGTTTTTGCGAGTAAAAATCATAAGAAAGTTAACTACTTGCCTTATTGGATTCGTAGAGTCTGATTTTACGTAGGAGACGAAGAATCTAACAAAGCACCTCCAATTCCTCCTTGTATTTGGTCTCTAATGTCCCCTTTTTTTCTTCTTTCTCTCTTCTCTAAATTTCTAGGGTTTTCAATCTGAATTAAGGTTGCCTCTAATCCCAAAACTTAATTTTAAAACTCCTAATCCCGAAATTAGGCTAATGGGCCAAGCTTAAATGACCTGAACACTTCCTTATTTGCTCAGTTATGACTAAAAAGGTCCCGATACCCATTACTACCCCCGAGTATGCTAAATCTCTAAACGAATCGTGATCTTAAAATCGCCGTCCGAGTCACCCTACAACAATTTCTTATCTTGACCTCATATATTCTACATGCGGCTCCCAGTTGAGATAAAACACTGCCACATCATTATTACTCGCTATGATATGAAGTAATCATTTAATATTCACTTTCTAATTATACGAAATAATTATCAATCATCATCTCTCCCGATTAATATTTTAAAAAATCACATAGTAATTTGTTCACACATAAGAATTAATTCAATTTAATTACATCACACATATAATTTAAAGATACCTGAATTAATTAAATTATAAATACTTGTAAATATGAGGGTGTTACACCCTCCTATGAATATGTAAATTTTGGCCCACTATGGACTTAACCAACCTTACAAAGTACCCTACATATCCAAACACCCTTTGTCAAATCCCCATTTTGCTCATTTGTGCTGCTTCAAATGAGGAAACCAAGGGTAGCCTCGGTGGAGATAATATACCCTAAATATCACTTTATGGGCATTTTAGACCTATAAAACTTCATAATTTGGGAATGTGGTAAAAAAAGTTGTAGATATTTGAAATGTCTTTCCAAAGGTAGAGCTCATGTGCCAATCGGAGCTTGTAACAAAATCCCAAGGTCCCTGGACTGGAGTTATTCAAGCTACCTATCCCTTTAAGGGTATTTTAGACCAAACAAATTTCATGACTGGATAGTTTGGGAACCATAACCAAGTATAACTTTGAACTATCTTTCAAACAGAGAAAACCACGTGTCAATTAGAGTTATGAGTCAAAAGTTATGAAAATAATACTCAACTATGACGAAATCAAACTAAGTTAGCTAGCCGATCGGATAAACGATTATTTTTACTTTTTCACTTGAAAAGAGCCCAACATTACCTTTGGAACCTTTAGATGATCAGCTAAAGGGCCCTAAAATGGATAGGAAATCGACTATCCCTTCTGACACCAAATCTTATCCAATTTTTTTCTCGGTCATTGATAAAAAAAATCAATAACTCAAGACATTTAGCCAATCGACCATATGATCTATCAAAAACCCTATGAATAAAGGTGGCCACTAACCTTGAAAAGGACCCTAAAGCCCAACATTGATTTGATTTTTTGACTTTCTTAATTTCGAGGGCCCGAGATACTCGAGTTTGTTTATGAAAAGTCTTGAAGGGCTCATATTTGAGAAAAGTCACTTTTTCGAAGGGAAAAACTCCTACTTCTATGGAGTAGCCCCCCAAAGAGGTTCGTACTCCTGAAAATTCACCTCTGAGAACAAATAGAGAAAATCCCTTGAAGAAATTCTGAAAATGTCCATAAAGTAATATATTTAAGCGAGGTTAAAGAACCTCTGCCTAAATTTTAGGGCAATACCCCAAATTTATGTATTACTATAAATTGTGCAGAATTGTGTACCCTCTCTAACCCGACCCTATTTAGGGGACTGGATATACAATTTATAATATTTATATTTGTTTAAACCTGGTTTTTAACCAAACACCTCCACTTATCTCATGAGTTGGCATACTCATCTGCTAAATAAAAAAAATCAAATTACATGTTCCATATTACAAAGATGGAAACATACTTTTCAAAATACGATTTCAGGAGTGTTCCATTGAGTTGCGTTCAGCATGAAACTTTGCAGACCAAAGTCTAAAATTCGACTACACTCACCACTTATACGAGCGAACAAATCATGTCTCTGAACGACACCCTAAATATGTTTTTTCGTTTTAAAACTTTTCAATCATCTGCATTTAATGAAAATATTATAATAGTATATGAATATATTAATACCACATAATTAAAATGATATATTAGGGACTAGGCTATATAAATACTGCACCGATGTACCTTGTATACCCAGTATTCGGTTTCCTACAAATTTAAATATAACTCATTAAGTGAACTACATTATATTTTATCCTAAATTTCCTTGGATACATAGGCACTATACCGAGATAAACTCGTGAAGACCAAGACTTATAATATATATATATATCGACGTATCCTTAGAGATGTATCCATATCTAGTAATGCCCATTATATATTACCCAACCTCATTTGTTGGAAATATGTTGTCTTATATCCCAAGTCTCTTTGGGTACGTAGGCGCTATAATGAGTTAAACTCGTGAAGACCACGCTTTATAATATGTCTCTTGACGTAGTTTTTACCAGGGATGCATTTTATCTGCGATCTTGAACTCCTTTAACTTTTTGTGGTCCACCCTAAGGCCAATATATAGTGTTATATTATGCTTCTGAGAAAAATAACATGATATCCTTTGATGTAACCCCCCCAATTTTAAGCCCAACTCCTACTAATTCTACATCTCCAAACTAGTCTATAGGACAACATCTTTCGACAAGTAGGCACGCGGCTATTATAAGGTTATATGCCAATATCATATATCTTGAGGTCAATTCCCATTATGATATTTCATACACCAACCCTTCCCATCCCAAGACATGTCTCACACTTGCACACACATCACGTTGAACACGTTTTATAACCGAACTACATAGACTTTGATCCTAAGTTCTCTTAGATATATAAGTGTAATACCGAGTCCTTCTCGTGAGCTCGAGCCTCGATAATATGCTTATTGACATATTATCCCACCGAAATGTATCCATCTCTAATCCCTCATATACTACAAACAAGATATCTCATTATCTCAAGACGAGGCCTCCCAAACATATTCCTACACACAAACGTGCAAACACATATACACTAATAATAACAGAGATTCACACATCTATCACAAATATATATATCCTCATAACACGAATGAGATATCAAACTATCTCAAAAGTTGATCTCCCTTGAATAGTTATATGCACAATGAAGACAACCCATTAGACAAGCTGATCTTTCTCACATACTAACATATTTAATAACATCCATACATTATATACTACAAATAAAGGACCCATTCATAAAAAAATCTTGGGTACCTGCACTGGTTTAAGTGACATTATAAGACTTCTCACTATTACCATTTTTCAACCTAAGCAGCTATCTACATTTTCTAACTACCCTCACTCTAAGGTCTCTGAACACATTCTTAAAAAACAAAAAGTAATCAGTTAATGTAAAAAGAAATAATAAGCATAAAGTTAAGAAAGCATACAAAATAAGTGGGGTTCCAGATTCCTTCTCCACTCGTAACTGATTCCTGAACCCTCCAGACAAGAATCCCTCAACTAACTACAAAATTTAAAAATATGCCTAAGGATTATCCCGAAAGGGAATGACCGAATTTTTTTATTTGTTTCTATATGAAACAACAGACGAATCTAAACAGTCGACGAAACTTGTTTCTTCCGCATTAAGGCCACACCTACCAAAAGGGCACGTGCTTAACTTGGACATGGCATCAAGCAACATCTAGGGGAAAATCATCGCCACCCAAACATCGACCAATAACTCGACCTCAACGGGGGGGGGGGGGGGGGGGAGATAAGGAATAATGGGAGATAAGATCTCCTGTATCCGTTGTAACATAAGTTCGGTTCCCCCGTATAAGCGTCACTTGCTTGAGATTTTCAATGGCACAAAATACGAACAAGATATCAAATTATCCTAAAAGAGGAGCTCCCTATCATAGTTATATACAAAAGGATGACCACCCATTAGACAAGCCAATCCTTCTCACACACTTACATTCTTAATAATGTAAATCTGTTATATATTACAATGAATGGAGTCATGGATAGGCTAATCTTGTGTACCTACACTAGTTATAGTGACGTTTCTATACCTCTCACTATTACCATTTTTCAACTTAAGTACCTATCTAAATTTTTTAGGGACCCTCATGATAATGTCTCAAAAAATAATCTAAAAATTAATCAATTAATATAAAGAGAAATAATAATCATAGAATTAAATAAGCATACAGAACAAGTGGGGTACAGAGTACTACAACACTCAAAACTCGGTTTTAAAACTCGCAAAATAATAATAATAATAATAATAATAATAATAATAATAATAATAATAATAATAATAATAATAATAATAATAATAATAATATAAACTAACCGGTTTGGAAACAATCACTCCCACATCCATCGTAACACAAGTTTCCTTCCCCCAAGAGCGTTATACAACTCCATAGTAGTGACTCAGCAGGGACTTTTTCTTATTCTATCAAAATACAACATTGTGAATTATAGCTGGACCTCACCAGCTATGTCACAACAATGACTCCAATGAAGATAAATCAAGAGAAACAATCTATATGCTTCATTTCTACTATTCGTAATATTTTTCTCTGGCATGACTTCTTTACATCAATTTTAGAACTATTTAATGACCTTAGTTTTAGAGTCCCTCAAAATTTAGATGCGTGCTTAGGTCCCCATGTACATGAGTGTAAATTTTACCAAACATATAGGTATGTGAAAAGGACCTCATGATAAACTTAAACATCATAGTATGTAAAAATTAGATATTAGCTGGTTCCATATCGCGCTGCGTAATCATGATTTTCATATTTTTTAAACCACATGACTTCAAGGCTCCCAAAAGAACTAGTCGAAAGAATTTCTCACTTTAGGAAGTCACTTTATCCAAAGGAATATTCGTACTTCAGAAATGTCACATATACCCAAAAGAGAGGTTCGTACTTTCGAGACGTCACTTCCCGAAGTCTAGTCACCAATGAGCATCTCACTCTTTTCATTCACCCATCTGGTATATCGAACAACTTCTCTCTTGATTCGAAGGTTTCAGTGACAGGGAATGCTTGAAGCTTTATTTAGTACTTGGGTATATCTAATAGGTCAAAATAACGTTCCTTAAGTTGGATTCCCTTAACTTTTTCTATTTTAGGGAAATTAATAGACCTCGGTCAGTTATTTCCTTGATCCGCATTCTAAAAAAATGAGAGCTCACCTTGTTCAGCGAAAGTCCACAGGACTCTGTTCAATTCTCCCCCTTTGAAATACTACTAAACAAAAAATACAAAAAACAAAAGAACCTCCAAATATGATTAAAAAAAATAGATAAAAGTATTGCATCAGATTAAGTCATTGCATATGTGACTCCTTATTTCCATGTGTATTGTCCTTTTTCCAGTCCTTCTGTCCATAAAATCTGAAAGAAAGTTCCCCGAATTTTCTCAGGTTATCATTATCAATAGAGAATTACCACTGAATTCTTACCCTGAAAACTTGAGTTTGTGCTCTCTTTGGTTGTCTAATTTTTTCTAACTAGCTCCCCACCCATTTACGTTCCATGTCTACCAAAAAAGATCAAGCTACATCTGTAATGAATCGGGTTTTTAGACATCTCTATAACAACATCACTTCTCCGAACAATATGCATAAGGAACTAGGCTAATCACATGTCTTCTTACAAGACATCACTACTATGCCTCGTGCCAAAGAGAACTTACTACCTACCCCATGTTCAACATTGGAGCACCACCTTCCACAACTGTTAAAAAAATACCAAATATCCCCCAGGATCCATTTGCATCAATACTAGCACCATCTCCCCTTGATTATATTGATGTGCCCAAATTTTAAGTACCATTCACTCAGCATAGTTACCTTGAACCCTACCATCGATACCTAAAGTCCTAAAAATTGCCTTGCAAGGACTTGCATGAGCTGAGTTTGTAGTTCCTCCACTAAATGATGATTCATCCTTAAGTCTCCCACGAGGCTATGAAAAAAGACAGTT
Source organism: Sambucus nigra (assembly GCA_949130495.1). NCBI lineage: Eukaryota > Viridiplantae > Streptophyta > Magnoliopsida > Dipsacales > Adoxaceae > Sambucus > Sambucus nigra. Next base: position 482,328,427 of record OX422221.1, on the reverse strand, counting down.
TCAAATCACTCCAATACGTCAAGTAGAGCTCACACTCATAGTTTTAATTAGACATCCACCTCACATCTCTATAGGTTGTACTGGTTATCTCAAGGCATCCTTGGAGTATAATTTTTTTTAACTAGACTAAGATTCTACGTCTCCTTTCACATCATCTTACTTGAGAGACTACCTTTTTGAGGATCACATCCCCTCTCTTGGTGCTTACCAGACATCCACATTCCCGTCGGCGACTTCAAAACCCACCTCCATTCTAGTGGATGACTCTAAAATCCCTTCACCTAAAGGATTTGTTATGCCTAACCCAAGAAAAAAACTTCCCAAACCATCCCCCCTTTCAAGAGAATTCTCTAATTCTACAACCAATGCATGTGTCTTTCTCTAAAGACCGCACATATCCAAGGGATTTCTGAGGGACACCATCAATATTATGGCTTAACCTATAACCAATATTATTCTCAGTGGTTAATCGACCATTATCACTACAAGAAAGAGAGAGAGAGAGAGATAAGAAAAAAGGGATAAATGATCACTTACAACATTTTGGGGTTTGACAAATTTTTTGAAATCATCAATTAAAACCTCTTAAAAAATTAGACTGAAAAAAAATTCTTACAATGCGATCAGAATTATAAGAATAAAACTTATCGTCATTCAAAATGATAATAGATTTGAAAAAAAAATAGCCCAATCTCCTTAATCCCTCCTCAATGGAGCCAGTCCATAAGACCAACTACAAATATCCTAACTCCTCACCATAGAGACTGCCCCATTTCAATAAAGTAGTAACTTCTCAGGTCGAATCGATTTCAAACCAAGTCTCCCAATATCTCCCTAAGAGCCAAACTTCTCTAGGCTTTATAAAGTTGCGTCTCCTAAATTTGATGACATGATAAGTAATTGTTCTACGTAGTTAACATTGTGCATTGTTTGTGTTGAACTGGACATTCTATGTAAACTAAACAACATACCTAATAATGAGACTATGTGAGTCAAAGAAGCTTAATATATCTCAAAAGGCTTAACAAAGATCAAAACGACTGTATAACTCCTACTGAGAGAGATATAACGACTGATAACTTGGGAAACATCAAGTACCCCAAATATCTATGTATGGAACCTCCCTAAACTACTAACTCTTTGCCATAACCTTTGATGGGAAATTAAGTAGACATCCAAGAGGATAACCTATTACTAAAGGATAAAGTAAATCTCTATCAGACTTTCATGGGAAAGTTCATAACTAATAAGAGGGTCCCTACCTTCTCAACCAAAATAAACATCAATGAGGCAACCACCTTGGCTTACCCCGACGGACTCACATCCTCTCAAATCTTTAACCTAGACCATTGGAAAAAATTCATTGTCACTACGATGTTAAAAATAAGAAAACAAAAAAAGAAAAAAAAGGCAAAAGAGACAAAAAAGAAAAATGAGCCAAAAAAAGAAAAAAAACAGAAAAATTTAGTAGAAGTTTGAAATTCCATAAAGACTGCTAGTTGGGACAAATGAGTAGAACATGGATGAGATTAGGCGCAATCTACATGGGAGGTTGGTGGGGCAAGTGCCCCACCCCAAATCTCAAATTCAAAATTTTATCCCTGGAAAATTATAAATTTAGAGTTGTGCCCCACCCCAAAAAAGAAAAAAATTCAAAATTTTACCACTAAAAAATTTTTAACCCTAAAAAAAAATTCGGGGGCTCACCCTGAACCCCTGGCAATGAGTTTTTCCCCACCAAAAATAAATTCCTGGATCCGCCTCTGGATGAGATGAAAAGAGAAATGTTACAACTATACACATTTCTAACTATACATCTAAAAGACCACTTGAGCCACCAACATTTTACTTGAATTCAACTTTAAGGTTTGACCCTTCTACTTTTCATTCAACGGAACTACGAGGACCTTATTCTCTGATATATTTTTATCATAAACATTCAAATAGACACCCCGTTGTCTTTGATTGGAGATAAGTAGGCAACACAAGATATCACTTCGGTCCTGGTTAAACAAAAAATATAAAACCTAACTTAGTTTCCAAATAAACATGGTCAATTTGTCTTGATCGAGAAAGACCTTACGTGGTTTATTGAACGAGGATAAGTAATAAAAGTTAATCTAAAGTGTTATAACTCCTTAGGATTCTCATTATTTAAAACATGACACAATCTCAACTTACGAGGCCTAGTGGGAAAGTATATTTCCCTCACCTCAATTTTCCACTATAAAAATCCTTGTCATTATGATAAGCCCCCTAAAGAATCATATACTACGTGTATTAAGTAATGTGCACTACAAGCCACCACACCTTTGGAACTACATTTAACCTGATTCCCCTTAAGGGATATGTAGGTAGTCATCTCAGATGCTCGATCACACCATAAAATGTATTCCTCATTTCTTCAAAGTCCTTTTGAACCAAAGGCAAACCCTGTGATCATATCCACTAATTTAGGAAGCTTCAAGTCCCAATGAATAATTTCAAGTCAAAGAACGAGCATAAGAAAATCTTCCAAAAATCTAACTTTAATGTAAGAGTTTCATAAGATATTTAGAGTTACCTTCCATTTATGGTAACCATTCATCCTCTTCACCCACGATTTTAAAATTTCGTGTCGATTCTACATTGCATAGGTACTCCTTGTGTAAAAAAAATACGATCAATGACTCCTAATACAAGAATGAAAAAAATGATAAACTTTTAAAAAGAAATCATCTCATGGCTCGCCCAAAAGTTCCATTTACTTTAGAATCCTATTTGCCTCTTGAATAGAAACAACCTTCTACATTCCCCTATAAATATATCAAATAGGCATCAACCATTGATTACCTATATCCATGCCACTAGAACCATTGCTTCCAACCAAAATGAAGCTTTAAATTGAGCAACTCACCCAAGTCTCGGACCCCAATTGAGGAAAAAAAAAACTCACAACCCTAAGCACCCCACTTAAGCCTCAAATACCTGCTGAGAAAATCACTACAATGGCTCAGATGCCACCAAAAAAAACCACTGCAAAGCCTAGGACACCACCTGAGAAAACCTCTATAAATACTCAGACATTGACTGAGAAAACCTCTGAAAAGCCTCACTATCTTGAGCAGCTCACTTAAATTCTTGTACACCCCCCCGAGAAAACCCTCGAAAGTATCTCTCATCCCTGAAGAACCCACTTACGTCTCAGACACTGCTTGACCAAACCCCTTAAGCCTCGTAAACCACCTAAGCAAACCTCGAAAAAGCCTTACTACCCTGAGCACTTCACTTAAAGCATCAGACACTGCCAGGGAAATTTGTTTGATCTAAAACCTAAAATCCTCTGACTAAACCACAACAAGTCTTAAAACTTCCCTAGTTAATCTCATAAATTACTCTAATAATCCCATAATAACTTCGGGCTCCACTTAAGAAAAAAAACTAAATCCTCACCCGAGCCAAACCAAAGTAGTTATCTCCTCCAATCTAGCCCCCTACCTGACCTAAAATTGGAAGCCATGTGCTTCAATTAACACGGTTCCCTATAGGATCTTAAATAGGAAGCCCTGTGCTTGAAAAACCACTCAGTCCTCTAAGCAACATTAAATAGGGAGCTCCACACTAACTAAGTCCCCCAAGTGGCCTTAAATATGAATCACTATGTTTCAAACAACTCAAACCCTTATATGATATTAAATAGGAATCCATGCATTTCAAAGCACACGATCCCCTACGTGACCTAAAAAGGGAAGCCCTGCGCTTCAAGCAAACTCAGTCCCTAAGACCTCTGCTTCAAACTAACTCGGTCCCCCACGTGACCTTAAATAGGAAGCCACGTGATTCAAATAACTCGGTACCCCACATGACCTTAAATAGGAAGCCATACTCTTCAAATTTCTTGGTCCCCCATGTGACTATATAGACACCCCATTCTGTTACCCCTTAACTCTCCTTAGGTCCCTAGTACCTCCCTTCATCACTATAAACCTAGGTCATACTCCGAGTACTGACCTAGAAGCCATCGGGCACTCCCGGGCTCCGTTTCACCAAAAAGTCAAACTCTTCATCGTAACCAAGGCTAAATGAATCTTCAAAGGGCACTGAAATCACTTTCCAACGGTCCATCCCATGCGCGATTTCGACTTACCATGCGAACGAACGATATGTTTGTGTTCGAAACTTGATCAGAGGCCACCGGGCGCTCCCGGACATAGTTTCACCTAAGTCAACTCTTCAGCTCAACCGGTACTGAATGAATCTTCGAAGGTCACTAAAACCCCTTTCCAATGGTCCACTCCGTGCGCGATTCCGACTTACCATGCGGACGAACGATCAGTTTGACTCTAAGAGGTCACTGAATGCTTCCAGGGCCCGGTTGACCAAAGTCAACTCCCCAAACTGGGTCAAACTCTTTATAATGTCGAAGTACATCTCCTAACCTTTCCAACGGTCCACCCCGTGCATGATTTGAACTTACCATGCGGACGAACGATCCGTTTGTGTCCGAACGATTCCCCGTCTAATGGACCGACAAATGCTTCCGAGCCATATTAGACCCAAAGTTAACTCCCGAACTCGGGTCCGGTCCGAGTGTCTTTCAAAGGTCTCTAAATTACCTTTCTAATAGTCCACCTAATGCACGATTCTGACCAACGGTTTGCCCTCGGTAATCAATTTTTCGAAAAGACCTGAAACACATCGCCAAATGGCAGGCTCCAGACCCTGCCTATCGGAAGGTGCCGATAGGCAGGACCAGGTCTATGCCAATCTGCAGTGACCTGGGCCTATAAAAGGAGGCCTTCACCTCATTTGCAAAGGGATCCGGGATCTGATAAAAATCGCTCTCAGTGAATCCCAAAACCTCTCTCGAAGACAACGCGATTTCAACATCCAAATCCCTTTCTAACTTCCACTTTTCATCATCCTTTTCATCAAACTTGGTGAATTATCCACTCTCCATCATCATCCAAGTGCAAGGGCTTCTTTCCAACATTCAAGATCAAGCTCAATATCTTCAAGAAGGTCCAACTTTCTCAACTTTCTCTTCAAATTCTCTTAAATTTGCAATAACTTGTTTTTTTATTTAGCAATTTTATTATCTCATCTCACACATCCTAATATACTTTTTATTTAGTATTATTACACATCTCTTATTTTCATATAAATAAAACCCAAAAAATAAGAAAAAAAAGGGTTGCTCATAAATTCCAAATAGGGATTCTCATACTTTTCTCACAACTAAAACACTTTTTCTACACACACACACACACACACTCACAAATAAGAGATCCCCCATTTGGATTTATGGGATAAATCCCGCCCCTCATTTTGTATGCGAACTACGTTGACTTTGATGCCTTTATAGGCTATGTAGGCGTCTCGGGGTAAAACCCGAGACTCGAGTCCTATTCTCACTTTCTCCCTCATTTTTTATCTTCTCTAAATCCAATTTTCTTATACTCTATATACTTGTTCTTAGTGACATAGCAACCCATATGCGTTATCGTTCCGTTATAACGATCAACATAAGGGTAATCGTGTAAATCTTACTTTATAATACTATTTTTATACCTTCCTACGGATGACTCGCTTTATCTCTCCCATTATACAAGTCGAGGATTCCTATCTGCACTATATATATACACATGCACACATATCACGGGGAAAATAAAAAGGGAAAATAGCAAACATCCATGAGAGACCGAAAGGGCGGAATGGGTGCCTAATAACTTCCCATTTCGTAACTTAGCATCTGAACCCTTCTCGAATCATTTTGGTTTCGTATGCACCAGTATGTCTTTGGATGCCGTCCTTCGGGATGGCTTCCCCTTTTTCTTTTTTCTGTTTTGAGTAAAATAGACTGGCGACTCTAAATCTCTCTACATTTTTTACACCTCATCTCAAACGAAGCCAGTCGAAATGCTCCCGAGAGGGAAGCGCGGGACCCGAGGATCCTCCTTAATGCGCCCGACCGCGGTGAGGATCGGGGATGGTCACAGTGGTGACTCTGTTGGAAATATGTATGTTTTGAGGGCTTGACTCTATTTAAATGGATGTTATATTTGTTTATATTTCCCCTATATCTGCATGTTCCCCTTTTCCATGTGTATCCCATGCTTATGCTTCTGTTCACACGCTTGTAGAAAATTCTCCATGTACACTTCACACCACGTGCACCTAAGATCACATATATCCACATGTTACACGCATCACCCATCCATACTTTGTGTACCTTTGGTACTTGTACTTTGCTCCCTGTTTGGCATAATCAAGAAAAAGATTCTCATCATAAGATACTAATAAGAGAATCATGCATGATTCACACGACATCACCAAAGAGCATTGTTATTAACCAAATTTTACCCAGTAACTGGAGGGTCACTTCGTGATGGGCGTTGGTCCGGCAAGGCACAGTTAGCCTTAGCGATATGACTCTCACCTTCCATTGGCCAAGTATCTTCGACGTATATCGAACGGTTCCCCCGCATCATATCGCTTGACCGAAGTTATGACGGGAGGTATATCGCAGGGAATTCGTTCATGTACGCTGAGTATATCGAATTCGCTCTCACACGTACCGTCCCCCACGAGGTATATAGTGAGGCAATTCATGTACACTCAGGTATATCAAATGGTTTGTCCACACGTACTGATTTCCTGCAAGAGCAAGACGTATATCGTGGAAGTCACACCAAAGGGGGGAACCCATTCTGATTCACCCAACCAACTGCATACCCGCCTATAGGTGTCAAACTTAGGACACGCACTTTAGATTGCAGGTTTCAACCCGAAACTCTACCAAAATTTTGGGTCGGCCTGTCGCCCAAATTTTTGCGCATTTTTAAAATGGGACCCTATCCGTGAGCCTGGTTACAAGTCCATTCGTAGCTTTGCATATATCAAAAACCCCACTTTTCCAGGCTCTGATCCCATCCGATATTGCATTTAGGAGAATTAAATACAAGTGCAAACATAATCATCGTAATAATCATGTTGAGTTCCATCTCCAAAAACATTTCTCCCTTCTTTATCAAAAATTCAAAAATAGTTTCTTCCCTTTTTCTCAAAAATAAATCCCATTATACGCCTTTTCAGGTAAATTGCAAGCCCTTGCCCTGACTCCCTATTGGCTTCGATCTTTAGTTAAATCACCCCAGAGTTTCGTTCGTTCCTCTACTACTTCTTTCGAGTCCGGAGTCCATCCACTTTCCATGGAGAATACAGATCAAGTACCAGTCACACAGCCGGATCTGACGGCAGTCCTAGCTCAGCTCGTGTCCAAGATTGACAACCTCCAAACTGAGGTCCGAGAGATGCAATGAAACTAGGTTCCTATTCCTCAAGAGCCCGAGGCCCTATTACCTCATGCTATGGGTCCGTCCGAGACTATCTGGGTTCCTGAAGAATATCAGCACGCTCCACGTGCCCCTCTTATCAATCGGTCGCCGCCTGCCCAACTTCCGATGCCAATGGCTAACCTGCCTATGGTCGTTGATACAAAAGAGGAGGAGTTGAATAAAGTCAAAGAGTATCTCAAGATGCTCACCAAAAAGTTCGACCAAGTCAGAATCTCTAGGAATTACATAGACTAGACCAACATGTCTCCTTATCCTAAAGCGAGGTTACACAAGAAGTTCAAGATGCCAAATATCAAGAAGTTCAGAGGGAGTGGACCCCCTATTGTTCATATTCGCAGTTATCATCGTTCCATGACTCTACTAGGGGCTTCTGAAGAAGTGATGGCCCAATTGTTTCAACAAACTTCGAAGGATAGTGCCCTCCGATGGTTTTTATCTCTCGAGGAATCCAGAATCCGTAGCTGGGAGGATGTAGCCCAAGAATTCATATCGCAGTACAAATACAATGAAGAGCTTGAGGTCACCCATCCTGATTTAAAGCTACTCAAACAGAACCCTGGGGAATTAGTCAGTAACTTCATAACCCGGTGGAGGGAGCAAGCAGCTACCATGACCAATCGTCAATCTGAGGAAGAACATGTCAACATAGTGAAGAAGAACTTCTTGCCCCATGTCCGAGCGACGATGGGAGGACAATACTATCCCCACTTCCGAGCTCTCAGAGAAGCGGGAGTAGAAATCAAGGAAAGCCTTATTAAAACAGAGGTTGAACCGAAGAAGGTGTCCGAACAGTTCATGCCTAGAAGGTATGACAAGCCTGCCAGTGCTACAGTCTCAACCATCAACAACATCTCTCAACTGACCACATCATGGGCACCAGAAAGCTGCCCTGCCCCCATCTGAAGGGAATACACTGAGCTCCATGTTCCCCTCTCCAAAGTTTACTAAGCCCTGTTAAGCCAAAACCTCATCAAACCATTGGATCCCTTTCCACTGCCAAATCCACTCCCAAGAAACTTCAAGGCCGACGCTCATTGCGCCTTTCACCAAACAGCTAGTCATACCACCGACCAATGATTTCATTTCCGAAATATAATCCAAAATCTCATTGACCGGGGTACCATCGCCCCACCAGCCAATCCTAAGCCAAACACTAATCACAATCCACTCCCAAATCATGCCAACTTCTTAGAAGAAAACCCAGATTTCAATCCCTCAACTCAAATCACACTCATATACTCTCCTAAACCTCTTCAAATTTGCCCATATTTACTCCTACACCTTACTAGCCTCGCTGATCAGGCACTATCACTCCTTACCAGAGCATACATCATTGTTAGTACCCGTTCTAAAAATATAAGTATGGAATTATCAGAGGTGTTAAACCAACTCCTAGAGTTCGGGCTGAAGTTGCCCTCACAGATGGTCATGGATTGCCAGAGATTCAGTACACTATTCTTAGAAGCACGAAAATGGGCTCGAGATTCAGACAAGTGGGTGGTACCAACCGATGAAGTCAGCCTAGATGATGTTGTCCATATTATAGAACAATTATTCGGGCAAACCAATAGTATTTATAGTATCACCGGGTTACTTGATACTTTGAAGCTACAAGGGCGCTTAGTCCCTTCAACCATACATATCCCCATAGAATGGGAAGACCTGTATGAAGAAGCTGTTGAAGTTGTGGAATGCATTGACTTTACATGGAAAGACATAATTGTTGCCAATGGATGGGGGGAAGAATTCAAAGATTCGAGTGAATAACAAGCTTTAGGAAGAACTGGCCCAGTAGCCGGCCTATGTGGGATGATATCATTTGAAGAACTCCTCGGAGAAATAAATCAGGTGACAGAAAACTCGAGATCGATGAGGGAATGGGATTCATGTTCTTCCCTTCTTCATTAAATCACATGACCAGATCAGGGAGACATTACCAGGTTCCAAGCTCACTACCAGCAAATGAAAAGGGGAAGGGCGTTGAAAACCTTCCTATCCCAGACATGACCAACGAGGAAAGCAAGATCCTCGATCAATTGAATAAAACTCAAGCTAACATCACTCTATGGGGGCTTTTCATGTCTTCCCAACTGCAAAGAAATGCTTTAATCAAGCTGCTCACTCGACCCACAGTTCCTCCTTCTACCACACCAGAAGAAGCGATAAATCTGGTCGGATCCTTGACCTTTACCTAAATTCTGTCATTTTCTGAAGAAGAAATCCCCAGAATTGGGCCAAATCACAATCATGCACTCAACATCTCCGTCAAAGTTATGGGGAAGGTCGCGCCACTCTCTCTTATCGATAACGGATCCGCTTTGAATGTTTTCCCACTAAGAACCTTCAAGTGTTTAGGCCTGAAAGAAAGCGACCTCGCTCCAACCTCCGCCGTTGTACGTGCCTATGATAATACCCGTCGGGAGGTGATGGTATCCATAAAACTTGTAATAGGGGCTGGCCCTATAAACCCTATCATTGAATTCCAAGTCATAGACATCCCAGTTTGTTTCAACCTGTTGCTCGGATGACCCTATCTCCATAGTATCAAAGGTGTGTCTTCCTCACTCCATCATAAATTGAAGTTCTTCATCGACGGGCGAGTCATCACCATTTTGGGGGACGAAAAAAATGTCGAGGGTGCAAGCACCAGCAGTCCAATCCTTGAGATACAAAATGGGTCAAATGATATGCTCCTATCAGGATTTCGAGTTGAACCACTCCTAATACCGGCAGGGGATGGTTTCAAAGAAATGGTTTGTTCAGAATATGACCCTCATGGCAATGTCAATGTGATTCAGATGTTCAAAAAATGCACTTCATACCCGGACTGGGGCTAGGGCAAAGGCATCAAGGGATACTTGAGCCCATCGAACTGAAGAAATCTTTTCCTCCTTGTGGCTTGGGGTATCAACCATCAGAACAAGAACTCAGAATGATCCACCAGTCCCGACCAAAGAGAAGATTAGACTGCATCCAAACTATCCCAGGAGACTCCTTAAATGGATGATTCATCAAAGAAGGCGAAGACTTCCCTTTTTACGGTTTTCCAGAACCATGGTATGACCACACAGACAAGAAGATGAAGCCTAGAATGGAGATCTTTTTCCAAGATAGCTACTCATGGGCCGAAAGTTTCCAACACCGAGTACAACTGCTCATCAAAGATATCGAAGAGACTGAGGAAAGTGATTCTGAAGATTCCTTCAACTTATAGACACTGAGGCTGGCACTCTGCATGGTTCATTTAGGCACTACATCAATGGATCCATCCTATCTGATTAAAGTTGCTGATACACCCCTCCTCAACTGGCATGCTGTGCTAGTTCTACCTCTTAAAATCGCCCCTAACCCCAATGTTTACCCTATTTCTTCTTCTGTTGTCTATCGTTGTTCAAATGTAATCGAGCCTCTTTTGATAAGGTTCTCAATGCTGTTTTTCCTATTAATGAAATAAACGAAGATTTTGAGTATCTTGCTATGCCTTACATTAATTGTTTGGATTCTAATCAAACATTTGATGATGATGATTTTGCAAATGAACAATTCTTAACTGATCTAAACAAGGTTAATAATAAATAGCATAACTGCGTTCAAGTTAATGAATAAGACACTGTTGTTATTAATCTCGGTTCTAGTAGCCAACTGCGCGAGATTAGGATAGGGGCCACCTTTGACGAGCATGAGCGCGCACAACTCGAAGAATTGCTAAAGGAATTCATGGATGTCTTCGCATGGTCCTATAATGATATGCCCGACATTGATCCTGAAATAGCTCAGCACTAGATCCCCACTCTCCCAGATTACAAGACGGTTAAACGAAAATTGAGAAAGCTCGGCACCGAATGGTCGCTCAAGGTCAAAGAAGAGGTGGTCAAACAGTTGAGCGTGGGCTTCATTCGTGTGATCGAATATCCTACATGGCTAGCCAACATAGTACCTGTGCCGAAATCAGGAGGAGAGGTTCGAATGTGGGTGGACTATCGAGATTTAAACAAAGCTTATCCAAAGGATGATTATCCGCTACCCAATATCGACATGATCATAGACAACACAGCCAGTCAAGCTCTCAAGTCATTCGTCGACGGGTTTGCCGGATATAACCAAATTAAGATGCACCCAGACCCCCAAGAAAAAAATCGCATTCATCACTCCATGGGGAACCTTTTGCTACACCGTCATGCCATTTGGTCTCAAGAATGATGGGGCTACCTACCAAAGGGCTGCCAAAACCATCCTGCATGATCTGATTCACAAAGAAGTTGAGGTTTATGTGGATGATATGATTATCAAGTCCAAAACTAGAGAAGGTCATGTTCTACCTCTCCGAAAGTTCTTCGAACGACTGCGATGGTATCGGATGAGACTCAATCCACAGAAATGTGTCTTTGACGTTACAAAGGGAAAACTCTTGGGATTCATGATTAGTGAGAAGGGGATAGAAGCAGATCCTGCAAAGCTGAAGGCTATACTTGAGATGCCACCACCCCGAATAGAGAAAGAAGTCCGAGGTTTTCTTGGGAAATTTCAATATATCAGTCGGTTCATTAGCCAGCTAACCTCCATCTGTGAACCAATCTTCACGCTCCACCGAAAGGAATCAACCAAGGTTTGGAACGAGTCCTACCAAGAAGCTTTTGACCGAATCAAACAATATCGACCCAACCTCCAGTGCTCATGCCACCACAGCCTGGTCTCCCTTTTCTCCTATACCTAACCATAACCGACACTGTAGCTGGGGCGTTGCTAGCCCAATACCTTGAAGACTCCCTTAAACAAAGAGCCATCTATTATTCCAGTCGCAAATTAGCCAGGTACGAGGTCAACTACACTGCTTTGGAAAATGCGTGTGCCGCACTTGTTTAGGTCACCCAAAAGTTGCGACACTACGTGCTCACCTTCCTCATCAAACTTGTATCCCGAATAGATCCCATCAAATACCTTCTTGAGAAACCCGCCTTATCCAATCGAATGGCCCAATGGTTGCTGCTCCTAACCAAGTTTGATATTGTGTACGTCACGCCGAAAGTCATTAAAGGAAGAGTCATCTCTGACTACCTCGCTGATTACCATGTAGAAGAAGCAGATGTATGGATCTCCGAATTCCCAGATGAAAATATCCTTTGCACCGCTCAAGACCACCTTCGATGGCAAATGTTCTTTGACAGTGCAGCCAACAAAAAGGGATATGGCATTAGGATACTTCTAATCGCCCCTGATGACTCCCACATTCCCATCGCCATCAAATTGGATTTCCCTTTCACCAATAACATGACGGAATACGAGGCATGCATAGTAGGTCTCAAAGTTACTCTCAATAAAGGTATTCAATACCTTGATGTCTACGGGGATTCTGCCCTCATCATCGATCAAGTGCTCAAAAAGTGAAAAGTCAAAGACAAAAATCTCCAACCCTTCCATGCCCACTTAGAAGAGTTAGCCTCCCAATTTTAAGATATCACCTTCCATTACTTACCTCGAGCAAAGAATAACCTAGACGATGCTCTCGCTACATTGGCCTCCATGGTCGACATGCCCGAAGGAATAACAATGACCCCCTTCTTAGTTCAGAAGCAAGACAAACCAACCCACTGCTACCATATTGAGCTTATCTCCACCGAAGATCCCGAACTAGACGATTATTGGTACTATGATATCTGCTACCTCCTCAAACATGGTAGGTATCCCGAGGGTTCCAACAAGAAAGACCAAACAACTCTCTGAAGACTAGTCGCCCAGTACATCATCTGTCATAAAGATCTACTCAGGAGGAACTTCGATGGAACTCATCTACATTATATCACAAGGGCTGAGATTGAGAAGATAATGCAGAAGATCCATAAAGGGGAATTCAGGACCCACATGAATGGTCACATGCTTACCAAGAAGATCATCCGACAGGGGTACTACTGGACCACCACGGCCCAATATTGCACCGCCTATGTCTATAGATGCCTCAAATGCCAATAGTTCTCCAATATTCAACACCTACCTCCGTGAGAATTAGACAACATGACCTCTCCCTGGACATTCTCCACCTGGGGTGTCGACATCATAGGGAAGGTTACACCAAAGCCTTCAAACGAACATGAGTTTATCCTAGTTTCCATTGATTACTTCACCAAATGGGTCAAAACTGAGTCATACGCAGTATTGAATGCCAAGAAAGTGGCCAAATTCCTCGAGAAAAATATCATCTGCCGATATGGGGTCCCGCACAAGTTAGTGTCAGATAACGGGTTGTACTTCGAAGCTGAAGTCAAAAAAGTAGTCAACGAGTACGAGATTTAGACACACAAATCTTCTCCCTACTGACCTCAAACTAATGGTGCAGTTGAAGCCGCCAACAAGAACCTCAAAGCCATCATCAGCAAAATGACTGGAAGCTGTATGGATTGGGTCAACTGGATCCCATACGCCCTCTAGGGCTATCGAACCTCAATCCAAACCTCTATTGGGGCTACCCCTTACTCTCTGGTGTACGGCATGGAAGCCATCCTACCTATGGAGCTAGAAATACCCTCGCTATGTGATGATACGAGAAATCGTACACAGGTAGATCTCGTACCAGCAGATCAAGTGTAAGTGTAGAATAAGTTGATAAAGCAAGTAAATAGATAGAAAACAAGGTATAGAGTGGTTCAGCCCTTAAAATAGGCCTACGTCCACTGTGTTGCTCCGTTCTCATTATATACGATGCACTTTACAATATAAGCCTGCCTAGAGAGGCGTACAAGTATGAGAAATAGGGAGAATACATGGCTGTCGAGGTTCCGGGTGTGCCGGAGGTCAGGCCACGTAGCCCCCAAGTCGTATGTTGAGGTCGTACGGGGAGAGCCGTGCGAGGCTTAAGCAAGCGTTGTAGAGACTGTTCCAGAGGAGAGGAAATCCATCCTTTATTTCGAGGTGCGGTCCTCTATTTATAAGAGTGATGTGAGGTGTCACGTGCTATGAGCACATGGTCCGTAGTTGGTTGCAGTGGAGAGGGATGCGGCCTATAAGATAGATGATAAGTGCGGCACCATATGCTGAACAGAAGGTGTCGGGCCCTCCAAGGGAGGGGCCGCGGCCTGTGTATGTAACGCGAGTTGGTTAGGGCCGCACCCTGTTGGTTAGGGCCGCGGCCTATAAGCCCGCCCATGTATGAGTACCTATCCGCGGCGGGGTGCTATATTTGTCATATCAATAAGCCCCCAAGCCGTAGTGCCAATTGGTAGAATGTTGGGGCTGCGGCTGAATTATGTACCAACCGCGGATGCTGAGAGATGTTTCGTGCTTATTGAATTATGTTGCGGCCTGTTTGATCCCAGGCAGCGGTGTTGCATGACGTGCCGCGGCCTGATCGAGGCGACGTTTCATCTTCCGCGTTCCCTTATATAAATGGCTTCTGGCCGTGGACTTCTTTACATTTTCAAAACCTTGAGAGAAAATTCTGTTCCTCCTTGTTCTTGCGTTTTCCGGCGACTTTCGAAAGCGGTGTGTGGCGGTTCCGTGGTGGTTGAAGGCTGAGCACCGCCGGTTTCTTCATTAAAAGGTAACTTTTCCACCCATCAACCTTTTAACAGTTCTTTAACTTCTGCATTCGTAAATATCTCAACCTAGAATCATGTATTCTCCTTCGTATTAGATTTGCCATGCTCTTTTCTGCATAGTTGTTTTGGGATTTGTACTGGGTAATAGATTTTGAATAGAACATCAATGTTGCAGTTTAGGGTTAAACTTTAGGGCTTCTGAGTTCCCATTGTGTTCTTGAGTATTCTAGGGTTTTGATCTTCGGATTTACAACTGCTGAAGTAATTACCTGTTTGTGTTTGAGGCCGCGGAGTGAAATAATTTCTTAAATAACTTAGAGCTGCTCAGTCAACATATCCTTCATTGCTTAATAAAAATCATCTGCGGCATGTAGTAAATAAGGGTTGTAACCAGTATTAAATAAAGGTTGCAGCCTGTAGTGACTCAGTTTTAGATTAGGTTCCGCGGCTACCCAGAATTTGTCTTCATCTCAATAACTTTAGTCCGCGGCTACAAACATCCTTTAGGGCTCTAGAACCCAACACTTGGCATGTTTAGCCCATCTTGCTACTCCACTTTAATCATATTAATAATCCTGCCGCGGCTTCCTAGGAGCTTTTTAGGACCATATTGGCTGCGGCACCTAACTGCGGTCTCTGCCTTTCAGGTACTGCTGCAGCCATATGAGCTTTGACCCAGACAACTTTCTGAAGGGCTTTTGGGCAAAGCACTTTGGGACTTCTCCTCCTGAACTCTCTTTCGTGCCCCCCTTAAGATCAATAGGGTCTTGCCAATTGAAGGATTGCCCCAACTGCATAACATTAGATTCTGATTCCGCGGACTCTGATTCTAAGCTTGATTTTCAGTCCGTGCCGATGGAGGAAGAAGCCAATTCGAGCAATCATCCACTGGGGGCAGGAGGTACTGCCGCGGAATCTAGAGACCCCCCAGCTGGTACGTCTGGGAGGGCTGAGCGACCCTTAGCTGCTCTTGGCATCCACAGCATCATGACCCAAGATTGGGTCGACCAGGTAGCGGAGTCCTTCGAATTTCCATCAAATTTGATATGCTCAGCTCCTGCCGCGAACCAAAGGCCGTGCACGGCACTCACTGATGGGATATGCTTTCCACTTCATGCATTTATTTACGGGCTGCGGTTGCCTGTTCCTGTTCCCATCCGTCGACTTTTTCAAACTATGAAACTGGCCCCAGCCCAGTTAGATCCCAACGGCTGGAGAGCTGTTCTTGCCGCGGTCGTTCTTTGGGAGAATTTGTTCAAAAAGGACATTACTCCCGCGGAGTTTTTCCATTTCTACCGCCCGAAAGAGAACTCTGTAAAGTTCGCGGGCTACTACTACCTTTCCATCCGCGGCAGGGATGAGACCCTATATACTGGGAGGCCAACCAGTGTAAAGAACTGGAAAGGGAAGTACTTTTTCCTTTCTGGAGAGGGGTGGGAGTTCCACCCTGAAGAGAATGAGAGGGAGAGGTCTTTTCAAATGCCGCAGCGATGGGGGACCCCATCCAAACTAGGTATCTTTTTAATAGCCGCGTCCCCTATTTATAACTTGCCACTTTTTTATACTAACCCTTGTAATGTCTTCTGCAGTCCTTGACAATTTGCAACTCAACCCGCGGCAGGAGAGGAGAGTTGCCGAGGCCGCGGCTGTTTCTGCTGATAAGAAGAGATTCAGCACTCTAGTGACCTCTGCCACTATATTCAACGCAGGCTTCTTCCCTAATAAGTCGATCCCCCTGAAAATGGCCGTGGAAGGTAACTTTTAATCTGCGGATTACAACTTGATTTTTGAGTTCTTCAAATGCTTGTGCTTAACATTGTTTCTCCCTTTCAGGTGAGGAAGTGGACAGGGAGTTGCTGAACGCACAATTGGCGGAGATGGACGAGGACGCGGTGGTCCTCAATAATACTGCGCGGAGCAGAAAAAGGAAGAGATCCAAGGCCAAGGGACCTGCCACTGCTCCCTCCGAAGAAAATAATGCTGCCCAAGCCGCGGTCACTGCAAATAAGGCGACTGATCCTGCCGCAGAGCAGGTGGTTAATGACGGCCTTCCACATGACCAATTCGATGACGACATAGGGGAAAACCTGGCTGCGGTGGGCTTGATGTCAACCGATGTGCCCCTTCATCCATCATCTCCTCCACCGCCAGCTGTTGTGGGGGTTAACGCTAACTTGCCGCCCCCATAATTCCGCGGGGAGTCCGGGCCTGATGGAAGACCAAGACCCCAATTGAGGCAGCCCGACCCCAATTCCTCTTGGGACACCACTGCAAAGGCTGCACGGAGAATGAAGCGTGCACTGGATGCCGCGGACCTAGATAGGTTAGTTGGCGAAGATCATGAAGACCTAGAGGACTGCGGCCTCCACAGCCTTCTGAGGGTACGTACCTGTCGTCATTCTTTCAACTTTTGCACCATATGTATTTTTCATATTTCCTCTTTATTTCAGGCCGCGGATGTGATTGTTGTTCAGAAGAGGAAGTACGAGGCCTTGTACAGGCTGAAGGAGATCGAGAAGAGTGCCCATGCCGCGGACTTGCAGGCTGCACGGACCTCTTCATTTGAAGCTGGGAAGAGTTCTGCTGCCGCGGCTCTTCAGGCGGTAAAAATGAACTTGGAGAAGGCAGACAAGGAAAGGAAGGAAGCGGAGCAAAATTTCATACAAGCCGCGGAATCCCTAAAAGCCTCGCAGGCTCAAACCGCGGAAGCTGCCCAAGCTGCAGAGATTGCCAATAACAAGCTTATATTTCTTCAAAAGAAATATGAGGAGCTGGAGTCCAAGTCTGCCCAGGATGCAGCAAGCCACGCCGCGGAAATAAAAAGATTGGAGGCTGATCATGGTGAATCCCTCCAGCTTGCCATAGATCACGCCGTGGAGTCATTTAAAGGCTCCAAGGACTTCTTTATTGTCAACAACAGGGCTTACCTTCGCGGCTACCAGGAGCTGCGGCAGAGATTTGTAAAGAACTTCCCCGAAACCAAGGAGAGGGTCCTGGCCTGGAAGCTGAGCGATGCCGAGCATCATGAGTGCATCGCTGAGCTTAAGTCCGCGGCGGAAGAGAGGGCAAGGTTGAAGGCGGAGGCCGAAGCAGCGGCTGCGGAAGGAGTGACAGAGTCTGCCGCGGATGGAGAAGATGATGATGAAGATGATGACGCAGCCTCTTAAATTCAGTCCATTTCTGGAGCTCATCATTAATTCAGGGCTGCGTCCTTTCTTTTTGTAATCTGCATTTGTGGCTGCGGCCTCCTTTCTGTAATCTTGGATATTAATATCAAGGCTGCGGCCATATTGACTACTTTGTACATGATTTTTATCTTTCCATTCCTTGCTCTCTTACATTGCCTGTTTATAATGAATGATTCATCGTAACTGCCGCATATTTGAAAACGCATTCGTGTCCAGATAAACATAATATTTTAAGTCCGCGGACAGAGATCGAATTCGTATATTGATTAAAATCCCATTTCCGCGGACATATAGATAGTGCGACGTCTTTGAAGTAAGGATTTAGCGGTCACGAGGTAGCTGTGTGCAAGACGCGGCTCTTCATTATGCCATGCCATATAAATGTCTTCGCCTGGTTGCCGCGGTCCTGATTTCAAGGCTGGGACTTGCTGATTGCATGCGTCTCCATCCGCCTTCATTGCACCCAGTTGTCTGAACTGTTTGCCTTTTGTTGTCCCACAATCAACATGAATCATGAAGCAAACTCTTCCCTTAGACTTGGTACAATTGATTCTCTTCCACCGTGGCATTCGACATTGTAACCCTCTCATGCCTCTAGATGTTAGTGTCTCAGCGCTTTCACGGATGAGTGGCTCTTAGAGCTCTGCAACCATACCGGTGGGGTGCGGCACATTTCCGGTTCATCTGAACGATGTGCCTTTGTAGACATATGCTGGTGTTTCCCAATCTTCTCGCGCTGGGTCATGTCACCAAGCACTAACATGTGAGACACTATCAAACCTCTCCCAGCTGGGTTACGTTATGAAGCCACCCACAGCTGATGTGTGAGACACTGTCAAGCCTCTCCAGGCTGGGCTATGTTATTAAGCCGCCCACAGCTAATATATGAGACACTATCAAGCCTCTCCAGGCTGGGCTATGTTATTAAGCCGCCCACAGCTAATATATGAGACACTATCAAGCCTCTCCAGGCTGGGCTATGTTATTAAGCCGCCCACAGCTAATATATGAGACACTATCAAGCCTCTCCAGGCTGGGCTATGTTATTAAGCCGCCCACAGCTAATATATGAGACACTATCAAGCCTCTCCAGGCTGGGTTATGTTATGAAGCCACCCACAGCTAATGTGTGAGACATTATCAAGCCTCTCCAGGCTGGGTTATGTTATGAAGCCACCCACAGCTAATGTGTGAGACATTATCAAGCCTCTCCAGGCTGGGCTATGTTATTAAGCCGCCCACAGCTACTGATATACACAAAGCCCTCCATAGCCAGAGATTATAAGCCTCCCGGCTTGATGACGCGTCCCAAGAGATGAGAACAGGCATTGTAAGCCCCCGTGGCTAATAAAAGCTCCTTGAATCCTCGGACGCTTTCATGATTGTAAACATCATATGATAAGATACAGTTGCACATCGTGAGGGGAACTTTTGAGCTAATTAAGACCGCAATCCCTCCATAGGTGCATCCCAAAATAATAATAATCTTCCAAGATAATGTGTTATTCTTCCCTTGGAATCTGTTTAAGACAAAAGGTCTTCTTGTGAGATGACAAATTATGAAAACAAGAGAAGAATGAGATATGGCAAAATTTGCTAATCCATATATTTATATATGTATGTTTCAGCTGATGACTTTGCTAATAAAACATAAAATCTTGAAGATAAAGGCTGTAATGAGCTTCCTCAAACATAAACAGAAAGATCTGAAAAACAGAAAAACTAAGGGAGAGATGTGGCCTGCGGCCTATGTTAGGTCTGGCTGCAGCCTTTAATCATTCTTGAGGAACCTCCTCAGCATCCCTTGCCCAATTAGTCTTTCGATCTCATCCTTCAGAGCGTAGCACTGCTCCGTTTCGTGGCCATGGTCCTGATGGAATTGGCACTGAGCGGCTTTGTTTCTCTTGTGGGGCGGAGTTTTCAGCTTTTCTGGCCACCTCAAAAGTTGATCTTCCTTGATGTACTCAAGTATCACTTCAATCGGGTAGGCCAGCGGGGTGTAGGGCCCTGACTTCTTCTCTGCCTTCCTCTTTTGGCCGCTGATTGCCTCTACAGCTGCATCCTTTGAAGATGCCGCGGTCGTCAAGCACGCGGGTGCTGCTGAGATGAGTGCCGCGCCCGTATTGGGTGAGGCCGCGGCTTCTAGCATGAGTACCCTCTGAGTTAGGTAGTTGACCTGGGTCTGGAGCGAGGCATGGCTGTCATACAGATGGTTGAGATGGCTGTACAGCTGCACAATTTCGTCTTTGACTTCTGTGCTTTGACTGGACTCTCCTTCCATCCTCTGCTTTTGTTAGTCTTTTACAAAATATATATATAATCTGAGACAAAACTAACAGCAGTAAGTAATCTCACAAATAGTGGAGTAACCAAGTAGAAAAATGGGGATGCAGCGTTTGCACTGCCACATGGGCTTACTGCCGCGGCCGCCGGCCATAGCACATAGATATACCGCCGCGGCCTAAATTGATTCCAATTTAGAGCCAGTGCTCCTCCGATTCCGCTTCGCAATTTTTGAAGCTTGTTAAACAGCTACGCTGGTAGAGGCCGCGGCCATAAGACATTTTCACTGTCTAGTCGCATCCCCTCATAGGCAGCAAGGAGCAATCACACTTACTCCTGAGGGCCGAGTTTTCCTCCCGGCGCTTACAGAAAGCATACCTACTAGGGTTTGTTCATGAGGACATAACCTCTCGATGCACAAAGTGGCACAGCTTGAACGATAAACCCTAGATCACAGGCCATGTACAATAAAACAGGAATAGGTACAATCCTTCCCTAATCGTTCATCTTTTTGGGGTTAAAACCCATCGTGCTTTTCAGCACCATCTAGGTGGAACGATATCATCGGGGAATGCAAAACAGATTTAAAGTTATGAAACAGAGGTCCAAGAGTAGATCTGGACTTGAGAAATAACCATCAAAGGGATGAATATGAAGCAGAGCTCAACTAACCAAAATTCACACATGAGATTCTGATCCAAAGGATCCCCATGTGTAAGATAAGGTGTTTATGAACTCAAAATGTAGAGAAACAAGATTGAAATATCTCGTTCCCACAGACGGCGCCAAACTGATGATACGAGAAATCGTACACAGGTAGATCTCGTACCAGCAGATCAAGTGTAAGTGTAGAATAAGTTGATAAAGCAAGTAAATAGATAGAAAACAAGGTATAGAGTGGTTCAGCCCTTAAAATAGGCCTACGTCCACTGTGTTGCTCCGTTCTCATTATATACGATGCACTTTACAATATAAGCCTGCCTAGAGAGGCGTACAAGTATGAGAAATAGGGAGAATACATGGCTGTCGAGGTTCCGGGTGTGCCGGAGGTCAGGCCACGTAGCCCCCAAGTCGTATGTTGAGGTCGTACGGGGAGAGCCGTGCGAGGCTTAAGCAAGCGTTGTAGAGACTGTTCCAGAGGAGAGGAAATCCATCCTTTATTTCGAGGTGCGGTCCTCTATTTATAAGAGTGATGTGAGGTGTCACGTGCTATGAGCACATGGTCCGTAGTTGGTTGCAGTGGAGAGGGATGCGGCCTATAAGATAGATGATAAGTGCGGCACCATATGCTGAACAGAAGGTGTCGGGCCCTCCAAGGGAGGGGCCGCGGCCTGTGTATGTAACGCGAGTTGGTTAGGGCCGCACCCTGTTGGTTAGGGCCGCGGCCTATAAGCCCGCCCATGTATGAGTACCTATCCGCGGCGGGGTGCTATATTTGTCATATCACTATGCATTATGCCCGAAAGCAAAGTTAGCGAAGAAGACTGGTGCCAAAGTCGCCTCGATGAGCTGACGCTCCTAGATGAAAGGAGATTGAAAGCTCTTTACCACACACAGGGGTACCATCGTCAAATAGCGCGATCATTCAACAAAAGAGTCAAAGACCGCGGTGTCCGGGAAGGGGATTTAGCCCTTAAGGAGATAATAGAACCCATCTGGGACCCCAGAGGGAAATTCAAGCCCAATTGGAGCGGCCCCTACATTGTGAAGAAAGTCTTATCCGGCGGTGCCACCATGCTCACTGACCTAGATGGGTAGGATATGGCTCATCCAGTCAACCTAGATCGTCTCAAGAAATTCTACCCCTAGTCTGGAATTTCGGCACGCTACGACTCTTCTTATCTCCCTTCTGTTCTAAAAAAAAACTCTATTCATTTCCCTCTACCCAGAACTACGTGGGCCTGATCGTCTGCAAAAAAACCATTTTTTAAGAAAAATAAAAAAAAATCAAAATCCCAGAGGTACGTAGGCAGCTCATACATCTTACAGGAGCACGACCCTTTCTTTTTCACAAAATACTATTCTTTTCTTATCTCCGAGAACGGAAGTTCATTCTAACAAATACTTGAATAAAAGGATTATGTATGCCTTAGTGATCGATATAGATAATTCAAAAATACAAAATTCATCGAAAGGCACAGCTGGATGATCAGAAACTTGCTTATTTCATTAATAAGCAATTACAGCACATATTATATAAGAAAAAGAACGGATAACTCCCTTCCCCCTACTGCCATAAAAAGCCAAATAAAACCCCCACATCTATTCCCTATTACACAAATAAACTCTCCAACAGTCCTACCCACAGCTACCAGAGGAGCCTGCACCCTCATCATCTACATCCTGGGGTCCCCAAATTTCCCCTGCCTAAACAGAGTGCCGTAAACACTCCATGGACCGATAAGCCTGAACCAGCTTCGAAAAAACCATAACACCCCCTTCCATGGTGTTAAATAAAACAAACCACCTTTGTCCAGTCTCCACTGCCAACATCTTGCTGACTACTCTCCTCGACAACCACTTCATATAATCCCTAGGCACATGCCAAACTCTCCCAATAGACTGAGAGGGACAGGTCGACGGACGTCGATTTTCCCACAAGGAGCCAAACCGCGTATGCAGACGCTCAGTTAAATCTTCCACCGAAAAGAAATTTGCGGTCCATGGTGGCACGACCTGTGCTTAGCCAAATTGGCGCAGAAGCCGCCAAGGGAAATAAAAAGAGGTCAGTCTGAGACCAACCGGCCACACATATGTATACTCTCCTAGCTCCATAACAGGTAGCAACTGCCCCCACCAAGGCACTGACCAATACAGACTTCGAGCCCCATTCTCCATAAACCAGTTCTCCCAGCTCTCAATATCCAAGACAATGCTAAAGAAGGAATGCGAAAAGAAGTTGGGTACAACCGACAAAGAATACTCTAGAAGGGCCACCAAGTGGGGTCTTTCAGACAACCACATGAACATCATCACAGGGCTATCCCTCAGAAAGTCAGAATGACCTTCTCTCCAGGAATCTAGGCCATTCAGGGTCTCCACCAGTATCACCGTCGCAGGATTGCGATGGTATAACATCCACGAAGTAATGGCTGTAAGTTGCGGGTCCACCAGCAGTTCCCCAGTCACCAGCACCAATTTTGAAACCAGGCCCAGAGCAACGGCTCCAGCATAGCCAGAATCACCTACTTCCCGCAAATGCACGGACTGTATCACCATCAGGAGGGAGATCATTCCCCCAGCAACCAGTGATCTGGCTGCCGAAGGCAAAATATGAAGAATCCCGACCAACAAATCCCTGGGAGAATGGGAAAATTCGGGAAAAGCCGCAGCAACACTGGGATTTATAACCAGCATGGCAGAAAATTCCTTGTAGGTAGGACAAACTTCATCCAACCCAAAATGGAATACATGGTCTTCGGGGTACTAGAATTGTACCGTCTCCATCAGCATGTTCCACTCAATAGGTCGATTGCGCCATAAGGAGACGCGACGCATGTTGAAAGCATCGTAATCGACATTATAAGAGCACATTGCTTCCAAGGCTTCGAGGTAGTTAGAAAACTCAATGCTACCAGGGAGCGCCATCTTGCAAGGCTAAGAGAAAGTGGGAAAGTAAGTAAGAATGCGATGGTGTGATGAAAACACTCCACCCTTACCCCTTTTTATACTTGGGAACCTTCACAAGAGACATAATCCCTACCGAAATCGAAGGGAATCCTACCCCACAAAATACAAAAGGCTGAAGACGGTACCAATCAAATCTTTGAATTGATGGGACTGGACTGAACTGTCGATAGGAAGGACAGGGTGCTTGCCGATCGGCAACCCCCCATTTTTAGAAATTTCCCTTCTTTCCTTTTTTGTCAAATCAGAAAATTCTATAAAAATAAATTGATATTCTCAACAGAATTTCAAAATCCCTTTTCCTCCTTATATAATTTCCCCTTTTAATTAAAAACTTTCCTTCAAAAATTCCAAAAATACTCCTTTTTACGGTCTCAGCAGCAAAGTAAAAAGCGCACGTGCATATATTCATTCATCATTAAAAAAAAAACTCCATTGCATTGCATCTATTTGTTTTCTGTGTTACATCAATTTTGCAGAAAATAAAATGAAAAAGAAAAAACAACGGGACTCAGCCCGAACCCACATTCTCTCTCTCTCTCACCTACCTTTCTCTCTAAAAGCTTCCAACCCGGCGACGTGCTCTATTTCCCCTGCGTCGAGATGATGCACCACCACTACCCGAACCAGATTCTTCTCCGGATGAAGCAGATGGCACCAAGTAAGAAGGAACAGGAACCGCATCCCGAATATGGGCAGTCGCCGAAGATATCCAGTCTCTGATATCTCTTAGCCAAGTGGTCGACACTCAAACTTGCTGCAAGAAAAATGCAAAATCAATATCAAAGCAGAGATGACCAAACCAAAAAAGAAAGAAAAAGAAGAACAGAAAGGTATACCGCAGGTCGGAGGACCTCCTCTGTCAAACTCAACTCCTCCAGATCCATCGCATGAGAACGATGGAACATAGGCACTATCCCTCCTTCAGCCCGCTGGATGTTGTATGAAGGAGTGTATAATCGCACAAAAGGAACCTCTTAAGTCGTCACCGCCGCAGATGCCGTCAGGCCGCCGCCACTGTGGGAAGATCCCACCGCCAGACTCGAATCCGCAGGAGGGAAAGGCAGGGCATCATATATGTTGGGCGCCATTAAGCAGTTCGTCACAAAGTCTATATAGTCATATGGCGCAGCCGTATCAGTGTACAATAAGTAGGAATCGTCGATCATCACCGCGATCCTTGCATCCTCTGACAGTAGTCGCTCCCAACTCATAGACATAGGAGGCTGCGTAGGTGGAACCACCACCTCCTGCTCAGCAATCTGGCGAACCACCCTCTCCCCGAGATACCAGGAATGGCCGAACTCATGCGCCAATATATGCCTCATCTGCGTGTTCACCCCGCATCCTGAATGGCTATCCCCCAGGGATAAAAGGTCACCTAAAAATCTCCAAGCAGGCATAAATCAATACAAGATCAGAAGGCGCAAAAATCAAGACTGAAAAATGGAAAGAGTCTCACCCTACCACTGGTCAGGTCATTCAAGACCTGACGCACCGCCTCCAGAGAGAGAGAGATCCCTTCGACTGCCGATTGGACTTACGCCATCGATACAATCAGTAGGAGTCCCCAACAGTGTCGTCCTTCAGAGCGATCAGTGGGGTATTACACCCAATCACCTCATAAAACCACGTCTGTCAAAAGATAAGAATTCGCAAACAAAAAGAGATGCATAAGGAAAATGCGAAGGCATGAAAGGAAAATGCGAATACATTAAAAGAAATACGCAAACTAAAGAATACCTCAAGAAGGTACGTGGCTCCAGTAAAGGCCTGCCGGCAGCACCGGCTGAGTGCATCCAGAGAAGAGTAAAGGGTTGCTAAAGTCAGACTCCCCCAATCATAGAAAGGGATGTTCGAAAACATCCTCAGGTACGGAAAGAACCACAAATGGATGACATCGCCACTCGACGCCACCATGAAACCTCCCAACACTAGCAAAAATAAATAATCGGGCCATCTGCCTCACTTGCAGCCCGTCCTCAATCACCCTGCCCAACAGATAATCCTTCAGTAGGGACAGACGGATAAAATCCCCAGAAATTATCCTCCCTACATCACCAAGCTCCGCACGCAATGTATTCGGTCTCACCCGCAAAGAGCGATCCACCTCTATATACTCTCCATCACAATCCAACCCTAACAACTGCTGCACGTCTATGGGAGTCGCAGTCATCCCCCTGAAGCCGAAATGGAAGGTGTGGGTAGTATCCCACCACCTCTTCCCCAAAGCGCACAGGACCGCTGTCAAACGAGGCGTCTCATCTAGCGCAGATGCCAACCTCCCAAAACCCGATGATGATACCACCCAATGCACCACAGGTGGGAGATGCTCCTAGACATCCCTGAGCCTCATCGTCTCGCGGGCGCGCATGTTCTTCAAAGTAATATCAGACTGGCAAAAAGAAAAAATCTCATCAGAAGTCAAGAAAGAAAGAAAAAATCACCAAAAAGAGAGGAATGCCAAAGGTCAGGTTACTTACATAACCTCCAGGATTCACTTTCGAAGAGCGATGACGCGATGGCTCCCACAGCAAAGTCCGATCATCCACAGCAGGCTCAAACGCATTAAAGGAGTTCTCACTCCCCAAACCAAGAGGTTCCCTGGCCCTCCACTCCATATTCGCCCAGTCATCAATGGTCAACCACTCCCTGTGGACTGTAGTGCTCACAAAATTGGCCATTTCTTGAAAATCGAAATGCTAGAACGATTTTCAGAGGAATCGTAGAAAGAGAGAAAGAAAAGAAGTTGTGAAAAAAATGAAGGGATTCGCCCCCTTTATATAGGATACCAAACACCATGCCGATCGGCATTGACCCCAACCATACCGATCGGCACTGACTCCTTACCTTCCCGTGGTAGTCCAAAAGTCTGTGCCACTGCCGAATGGCACCCCTCATACCATGCTCACCGGCAACTCCCTTAAATTTGGTACAGAAATTCCCTGAAAATACTAAAAAGCCCTAAAAAACCTCAGAAAATTCCTAAAAATCCTAGAAAGGATTCAGAACATTTTCACCAGGAAAAATTTGCATTCCCTTAAGAGGAAACCCTCTTTCCCGGTGTAATACTCAAAAACCAAGTGAATCTCCTCCTGAAAAAGCTCCGGAGAATCTCTAAGGATCGCCTGATCACTTCCCCAACGGATTTTTTACAACACCAAAATTGGTTGTTCCCCCCTGCGAGGCCTCCTAAGGAAATAAAATCTTCCCCAGCTATCAGCTCCCCAGCTCATATCAAAATCACAAGGCACTTTCTCCAGCAGAATCAAAATCCAATCTTTGTCCACTCTTAGGTCAGAATTGACCTCGGTCTTGGATCGTCACCTGAGTTAGGTCAGAAATGACCTCGGTCCTCGGTCGTCACCACTCTTAGGTTAGAATTAACCTCGATCTTGGATCGTCACCTGAGTTAGGTAAAAAATGACCTCGATCCTCAGTCGTCACCACTCTTAGGTCAGCACTGACCTCGGTCTTGGATCATCACCTCAGTTAGGTCAGAAATAACCTTGGTCCTTGGTCGTCACCACTTTTAGGTCAAAATTGACCTCGGTCTTGGATCGTCACTTGAGTTAGGTTATAATTGGACTCGATCCTCGATCGTCACCACTCTTAGGTCAGAATTATTCATGGTCTTGGATCATCACCTGAGTTAGGTCAGAATTAGCCTCGATCCTCGGTCGTCACCACTCTTAGGTTAGAATTGACCTCGGTCTTGTATCGTCACCTGAGTTAGGTCAGAATTGACCTCGGTCTTCGATCATCACCACTCTTAGGTCAGAATTGACCTCGGTCTTAGATCGTCACTTGAGTTAGGTCAGAAATGACCTCGGTCCTTGGTCGACACCACTCTTAGGTCAGAATTGACCTTGGTCTTGGATCGTCACCTGAGTTAGGTCAAAAATGACCTCGGTTCTCGATCGTCACCACTCTTAGGATAGAATTGACCTCGATCCTTGGTCATCACCACTCTTAAGTCAGAATTGACCTCGGTTATTAAATACTCACCCCAAGCATAAAGATTTGGCTTTGACCCGCAGAATCGGTCACCCTCTTCACTTAAGCCCGCAGATTTGGCTTTGACCCACAAAATTGGTCTTCACCCAGCATCACTTCAGATCCTCAAAATAGACCTAAACCTTTGATCGTCATTCAAACCATCCCCAACACACACCTCAGGTCCTCTGAATCGACCTCAACCCTCTGAATCGGTTATGCTCCCTCAAAAGCATCTGTGGTGTCTATTCAACGGTTATCATTTATTCCAAACTCACCCATCGAGGGCCTCTATAGACACCCCATTATGTTACCCCTAACTCTCCTTAGGTACCTAGTACCTCCCTTCGTCACTACAAACCTAGGTCATACCTCGAGTACTGACCTAGAAGCCATCGGACACTCCGGGGCTCCGTTTGACCAAAAAGTCAAACTCTTCAGTTCGACCAAGGCTAAATGAATATTCAAAGGGCACTAAAATCCCTTGCAATGGTCCATACCATGCGTGATTCCAACTTACCATGCGGACGAACGATCCATTTGCGTCCGAAACTTGATCCAAAGGCCACTGGGTGCTCTCGGGTTGTGTTTGACCTAAGTCAACTCTTCA
This sequence comes from Sambucus nigra, assembly GCA_949130495.1. Classification (NCBI taxonomy): domain Eukaryota; kingdom Viridiplantae; phylum Streptophyta; class Magnoliopsida; order Dipsacales; family Adoxaceae; genus Sambucus; species Sambucus nigra. Next base: position 482,299,857 of record OX422221.1, on the reverse strand, counting down.
GCTCAATCGAGACTGAATGAATCTTCGAGGGAACTGAAACTCATTTCCAATGGTCCACTCCGTCCGCGATTCTGACTTACCATGCAGACGAACGATCAATTTAACTCCAAGAGGTCACTGAATGCTTCCAGGGCCCGGTTGACCAAAGTCAACTCCCCAAATCGGGTCAAACTCTTTGGAATGTCGAATTACATCTCCTAAACTTTCCAACGGTCCACCCCATGTGCGATTCGAACTTACCATGCGGACAAATGATCCATTTGCGTCCGAACAATTCCCCATCCAATGGAACGACAAACCCTTCCGAGCCATATTTGACCCAAAGTAAACTCCCAAACCCAGGAGTGGTCCAAGTAACTTTCAAAGGTCTCTGAATTACCTTTCCAATGGTCCACCCCATGCGCAAGTCTGACCAACAGTTTGCCCTCGACGGCTAATTTTCTGAAAAGGCCTGAAACACACCGCCAAATGGCAGGTTCCAGACCCTGCCTATTGGCAGGTGACGATATGCAGGACCAGGTCTATGCCGATTGGCAGTGACCTGGGCCTATAAAAGGAGGCGTTCACTTTATTTGCAAAGGGAGCCGAGATCTGATAAAAATCGCTCTCAACGAATCCCAAAACCTCTCTCAAAGACAGCGCGATTTCAACATCCAAATTCCTTTCTAACTTCCACTTTTCATCATCCTTTTCATCAAACTTGGTGAATTAGCCACTCTCCAGCATCATCCAAGTGCAAGGGCTTCTCTCCAACATTCAAGATCAAGATCAAGCTCAAGATCTTCAAGAAGGTCCAACTTTCTCAACTTTCTCTTCAAATTATCTTAAATTTGCAATAACTTGTTTTATTATTTAGCACTTTTATTATCTCATCTCACACATCCTAATATAATTTTTATTTAGTATTATTTCACATCTCTTTTTTTGATATAAATAAAACCAAAAAAACAAGAAAAATAGGGTTTGCTCATAAATTCCAAATAGGGATTCTCATACTTTTCTCACAACTAAAACATTTTTTCTACACACACACACACACACACTCATAAATAAGAGATCCCCCATTTGGATTTATGGGATAAACCCCACCCCTCGTTTTGTATGCAAACTATGTGGACTTTGATGCCTTTATAGGCTACGTAGGCGTCTCGGGGTAAAACCCGAGACTCGAGTCCTATTCTCACTTTCTCCCTCATTTTCTATCTTCTCTAAATCCAATTTTCTTATATTCTATATACTTGTTCTTAGTGACGTATCACCCCCATATGCGTCATTGTTCCGTTATAACGATCAACGTAAGGGTAATCGCGTAAATCTTATTTTCTAATATTATTTTTATACCTTCCTACAGATGACTCGCTTTGTCTCTCCCATGATACAAGTGGAGGATTCCTATCTCCACTATATATATACTCATGCACACATATCACGGGATAAATAAAAAGGGAAAATAGCAAACATCCATGAGAGACCGAAAGGGCGGAATGGGTGCCTAATACCTTCCCATTTCGTAACTTAGCCTCCGAACCCTTCTCAAATCATTTTGGTTTCGTATGCACCAGTATGTCTTTGGATGCCATCCTTCGGGATGGCTTCCCCTTTTTCTTTTGTCTGTTTTGAGTAAAATAGACTGGCGATCGAAATCTCTCTACATTTTTATACCTCATCTCAAACGACACCGGCCGAAGCTCTCTTGAGAGGGATGCGCGGGACCCGAGGATCCACCTTTATGCGGCCGCCCGCGGCGAGGATCGGGGATGATCACAGTGACCTTAAATGGTAAGCCCTACTATAAGAGAAATGTTTCATAATTGCTTATAACATATGAATTTTGATGTATCCCATTACAAATTATTGCTTAAAATTAAACACTACATCCTCTTTTATCTCCACGATCATTTGAAGATGTGATAGTGACCAAGCTTCATATTTAAGATTCAATTAGTTGGAATCGTCATGAATTTTTATGAAGGTATACGTAACTTGTGGTTTTAATATCTAGGCGAAACTATATTTGGGGATGTTTACTTTTTTAGTCGAGGAATTTTTTAAAGCAAATTTTGAAAATATTATTTTTTAATCTCGTTCGAACAAAAAGTTATTTTCGTTTGAACATGCTTCAAACGGGCATCAAACGAGTTGTGATTTATTTAACATAACCGAACTCATTGGAAGGTCGTTAGTAGGATGATCAAATGAGATTTTACTGTCTTTCAAAAAAAACACATCTTATTAGAACGAAATTGGTGTTTTTGTTCGAATAAGATGTCATTTTTATTTAAACGAGACTATCGCCTCGAAGAATGTGTTTTTTAAAATAAAAACTATTTTGATCAGTTTTTCTCATGACTTTTAGCAAAAATAAATTTCCAATATTTGTTTTAAAAATGTTCATCTTTATGTTTTATATAAATACTTTTCTTTTCTAAATCATGCATCCTTCATACGATTTATTGAGTTTATTAAAAACGTGGTTTCCATACGTGTTACATTGAACCCTTGTATAACTTTACTCTACTGCTGATGTGTGGAGTCGAGGCTCTACTTTTGAAGAAAGAAAGAACTCACATCCTGAGGTTAATCAGTGGATACACGAGGGAGGACCGTTTTCGGTAAGCGATGCTAGACTGGGACGTAGTTGTAGAAAAAATAAAGACTAATTCATTATACTTAGCGGAGCACTATGTATTCCGTAAGTCATCGATTCTGTCAAACTCTTTATAATGCTGAAATCTAGGTTTTGCCCTAAAAGGTATTTTTACTTATTTTTTTCTCATGTTCTGTTTGAGTTAGTTTAATTGTTACCTTGATTTGTCATAACTTTATTTTTACTTTATCTTGCATACACACCGAATTATTAATCAAGATAAAATTTGGTTAAAAATTGAATTTATATGTGCATAACATAATATACGGACTATTTATACAAACCTGCTTTCTCAAATTGATATCAGAGCAGGTTACACTCAGTTTTTGTGTGATCTTTTAGATTTTAGGTTTTATGGATAATTTATATAATAGGCTACCTATTTTTATGGGTCTAATTATGCTTATTGGAAGGATCCTATATGGTCGGCTTAGGAGGCGATTGACGAGCGTGCCTGACATGTTTGTGAAAGAGGGTGGACACCACTCACAGTGACTAATGGCCATGGCATAATTCCTAAAACCATCATCAGTTCGACGAAGGATGAACTAAAATGGAGTAATTTTAACTCATGAGGATTAAGTTCCATTTTTGGAGCCATCACACCTTGCAAGTTTTGCCGTGACATGATGTGCACCACATCTAAGGAAGCTTGGAATGCCCTCGAACTCACTCATGAGGGTACCAACGCTGTGAAAGATTATAAGCTATAAAATCTCACCACATAATTTGAGACTATTACAATTCTAGAGTCTTCATCTATTAATGAATTTTATGCAGAATTGTCGAATATCATTATCTTTTGTTATAATTTTGGTGAGAGAAATCCAGAGAAAGACGTTATGAAAAAGATTTTGATATCCCTTCCGTCCCGCTTTATTACTAAGGTTACTATCCTTAGTTAGCTTGGTATTTTAGGTACTCTTAGGTTAGAAGAACTTGTAGTAGACCTTCAAACTTATGAGATTGACATGTTTCCCCAAACTGTTAAATCAAAGGAAAAGGTAATTTCTTTAAAAGTTTAATCTAAAAAGATAAAGGAGGTTTCTTCTGACTCCGAGTATGATTTGGATCAATATGGTGTTGCCTTTTTTGCAAAAAAATTCTCAAGATAAGAAAAGAAAAAACTTCCAGAGAAAATAAAAGTTTTCAGAACCATGAAAATTATAAATCGAGCAAGAAAAGGTTTAAAAAAGCAAGAGGATAATACCCTAAGACAGATGAAGAGATATTATATGCGTGCGAGGGTAAGGGTCACAAATATCATGAGTGTTATACGAGATTAAAAATACAAGGAAAATGCAGAGTTGCCTTCAATAACATGCTTATTGATAGCGATGTTGAGTCGGTGGATTCTGAGGATGAGTGAACATATGGACGTAACTCCACCGCGTTCGTGAATAGTAAATTCTGCACGTCGAGTACGCCTCATGCTAATAAGGAATTATTAAAAATGATTCCGTCAAAAGTTATCTAGTTACTCCGAAGAGAGTGAGGGATATAACCTTTTGAGTTAGGGAGAGAGTGACCTTCAATGTGCTTCTACTGAACTTTACACCAAGTCCTTAAAAACAAAAAGACGAAATAAAAGTTTAGTTATTAGGGTCTTAGCTTTAGAGAAAGAGTTGAGAGAGAGAGAGTCCTCAGTGTGGGTTTCTTTGGGAAAGAAAGTCATTTTAATGGAGAGGTAAAATGGTGACTTGACCAACAAAGTGGATAATCTTACGAGAGATCTTCAAGCTTCAGTAGAGAATCGTGAGAAACTTAAGGCATTTGTATCCCAACTCGATAATGATCTCAAGCATTATCAAGAGATCAAGGTTATTATAGAGGATACATCGAAGAAGGTTGAAAACATGTTCCTAGGTCCTTGTTTAGGATTTAGGGAGAGTCAAGGAATAGGTTACGATGGTGCATCCACTTCCTACGTCGCACCAAAATCGGTTCCTAAATTTGTGGTAAATCCTTACAGTCCTCGACCCAAACCACCAAAAAATGTTCAACCTAAACAAATGAACCATGGTAGACCCAAACAAATCTATGTTTTCACCCATTACAAAAGGAGACGTCACCTTAGGGAACTTTTCTATAAGTTAAGTAGAACTAACCATACATATACTCTCGTGCACCACTATTACGACTTTGCTAGTATTTGAGAACAAGTCATTTTCCTTGTCGCAACTTTGCAAAGATTAATTCAAGAGTTCCAAGCGATTTCTATTCCTTTTAAGAACACTTTTAACTCTACGACTAGAGATAATAGTGATAATGGTGAACAAATGGTTACCCCCACTTGGGTACCTAAACAAGATGAAAAATCCCTTGTTGTTAATGTTTCTCTCACAGTTCAAAATAATTCCTAATGTTATTTTAATAGTGGGTGCCGTAGGCACATAACTGGTGCCATATCAATTTTTACTTACCTTGTGGATTGCAAGGAAGGAAAACGTCACCTTCGAAGATGGGAGGAAGTCTAGCGTTTTAGGATATGGTTGTGTTGAGATACCCCAATTTCCTAAACTAGATAATTTATTATACATAAAAGGGTTAAAAGAAAACTTAATTAGCGTAAGTGACGGGACGCATAATGTGTGTAATGTGTGTGTACCTACGACTAAAGTGCAAGTCAGTTGCTTAAGTAATACCCGATAAGTCGAGGTCGATTCCTCAGGGAATATATCCTAAATGATTGACGAATGTAGGGTTGGCTTCTAACATCTAGTCTTTGACTCAAGAAAGAAAGAAAATAATTATTTTTTATTCAGGAAAATTTCTATTCAGTTAAGAAAATTAAGCTAAGCAAATGCAATTTAAACTAATGAAAGAAAGAACGTGGAAATTTTGCTTTCGAAAACAATTTTAGAAAAATGGAGTTAGGATCCGATACCTCGAACCGTAGGAAATCTCCGCTAAATATAAAATTCTTAAAAAGTATTTAATTAATTGAGAAGAAAAGCATAAAATAATTCAAAGTATTAAATATGCGTGGGTGTTAATTTGCACAATATTTAGTCAACAACTTAATTAATGTGAATGATAGAATTATCGACACATATAAACACTTTGGTTTCCTTCGACAAAAGGATTTAAGAGATCTACAATATTAGTCCCAAATAAACTATCAAACCCTAATCATTAATTATACAATTATTTTGAATTTTAAATTTAAAAAAATCTATGTTGAATTCATGTTCCCTAACTCACTATGAGTTTAGATAGACATGGAATCAATCTATACACAAGAAATCATTGTTGTGCAACAAAGCATGATTGAAATAATAAGAAAGAAGAGATGAAATTATATTACCAATCTTGAAGAAAATAAATCTCATGCAAGTAATTTATACCAATTGAAGAAAATCAGAAAAATAATGAATCTTAGATTAAATTGATGATGAAAGATGTAAATCTTGTTGGTCAATTAGTTTCCTAACAATGATTTAAATTATGTTAATTAGACTCCTAACGGCCTAAAACATGTGCTAAAATTCCTCTAAAGTAGTTTAGATAGACCCAAATTACATTAGCAAGAATCTAGGAATGGATAAAAAATCCCATATGAGACCGAACTCATAGGCAAACAAAACCCTTAAGCTAACCTACAAGGGAATACTGGTTCACTGATCGAACTGGTTTGGCTGGAGGTTATGTCTCAGCTTTGTTCTTTTTCTCCTTAATTGTGGTTCTACCCTTGAATTTCTTCTTAACTTCAAATGGTCATAATTTCTTCATCATAGCTCGGATTGAGGTGTCATTTCTTCTAGTATTCTAATAACTTCAATCTCTTCAACTCTTCAATTGGTTACTCATCTAGGGGCTTGTTAAAAATTATCGATTGTCCCTTGACATTTCTTTATCGCAATTCTTTCACTATTTTAATTTTTCTCTTCCCTCCAATTACACAATTTTTATGTAAAACGTAAGAGAAATACACAAAATACGAAATACTCACTAAAAAGGCTAGTAGTACAAATATGAGATAAATTCAGGATAAATGCAATGTTCTAGACCATAAAAATAACAAAATTAAGGGGATACATATGGAATATATGTACCTAACCAAATCCCCCTAGCTTAGAACGTTGCTAGTCCCCAGTAATGTAAAAGAATATGCAATAGGGTCTAAAAATACCTCTTAAACAACCAAGGAATAGATTACCTTTTTGACGGGTAAACGATTGCATTTAGCACAAGCAAAAAGCTGTTAAGCCCTAGGTTACCCTAGTAGGACGAGTGGTGTCTCTTGAGGGTTTGCAATGAATTTACCCTCAAAATTCATTTTGTCACACGGTACAACTCAAAGAAAGTCTTAAAATTCTTAAAAACTGTACAATTTAAATTCCAAAAAAATAATCACAATAATTTTTTATTCAATAAATCTCAATTCATAGTGTATGTGTGTGTGTGTGTGCAAAGCCGAAAATTTACCGCTAACTTCTACCGATTGATCATTGCGTTACTTTTCAAAAATTCGATTTGATTCAATTTCTCACGGGATGCTCTCACAAAAAAATCACTCAGATTTTAGTTTTTCTCTCGGTGTGAGTGAAATTAAGAGTAAACATAATGGACACAAGTTCACGCAAATAATTTGAATTTTTTTTTTTGTGATTAGATTTTATGAATGGAATGCGATTATTGGGAAACGAAAAAACATCATTCTTTATTCGCATAGTTTTGTCTCCTTATTATTTTTTGTATTTTTAGCTCTCCATGCAGTAACTGACTTCGTCATTCGAACTCCATTAAGACTTTTTCGGGTTAAGGGTATTTTAGGTAATAATGGGAGTGTTCGAAAATTTTGCGAACTTGAAAATTTCCTTGTGAATTTTCCATTGGCACTTTTCCGAGGTTTTGCTCATTTTTCTCTTTTTCTTTTTTTCCTAATATTTTCATATTTTTCTCAAATTTTTCATTTTTTTCCATTTTTATTTCATCTTTTTTTCTATTTTTCTACCCCTTTTTTGAATCGTTTGGGGCTTGATTTATGAGTTTTTCGATTTTCACAACTTGGGGCTAATTTGGATTTTTTCGGGTCAAGAAACGAAAAGGGACATCATTTTTAGGCTTAAGTTGTCTTTCAAAAGGATATTTTTCATGACTTTTTTATGGCTAATATTTTTGGGTGAACAAAGGCCTAACTTCATATGCATGAACTACTAATCACATTACCATATGCGTCTTGAGATTTATTTTAATTTTTGAGACATTTTTAGTGCATTTTCAAAATAATATTTCCACTCATTTTTCGTAACTGATCAAACAATGATTTAGAGATCAACGAAAAATTTATCATTATAATAACTTTGGAGTTATTTTTAACTCGAATATATTTAATTACTCGAAAATGAGGATAGGCACAAAAATTCTCACTAGGTTAAAATATCCACCCTTATTCGTATAAGTCATGCATTTTCACTCAATTTCCGTTTTGATCAATTTGAGCTTAGTGCAATGGATTTTCACGAACTGAGACTTCAAACAAAACAAATAGTTTCATTTTTGAGGATTTTAAATTCTAATTTTTATTTTGTTTACAAAACTCAAAGATATAATAAAAACTCACCCCATACACGTCAGGGTGTGGCGATCGCTCTCCGAAAACTTACTCATCCCCGGATACGGGGTCCAATAATAGAAACGTGTCCATATCCTCCAAATCATAAATCAAAAGTCTAAATAATTGGGAATCAACCCAATAGAAAAAGTATATATATGGAGGCACATAATGAATGTGGTTAGTGAAATTATCGAGATGCACCATCACACCATAGCATAAATGGTTGGACTTGAAGATACTATCATACTAAAATTTTGAATGTCACATGAAGCCTAAATTTCCCTCAAACTATCGGGCTTCAAAATCGGGTAATACTCTAATCAGGTCGTCTACCTCATCCAACTCAAATGGCACGGTGGACATAGTGGAAAATGATAATACAATATGAAAAAACATGCGTCACCGGGCATAAACACTCGAATGATTTTTTCCACCATCTCATCACTAATAAATAACAACTCACATTTCAACATACTTTCGAAAGGCTTAGGTGAAATTTCGAAAAGAAGGAATTGATTTATTATAGCATTCCAGTCGCTCTCATCTAAATGATAAAAAGAGCTCAATAACGATTGGACTTCAACAATGATATCCCCATCAACCGGGCCGAATCCTTTTGTCAAAATTTTTAAGACTCATATCTAAAGATAAATCAGGTGGCCAATCACGTGGATCGATTGTGTCACTATCCAATAGGGTAGTGACATCATTCACTTCTTGAATATACTTGCCTTCATCCTCACCTAGCATCTCCCTCATCATACACATCTCACGATCAAATTCCTAATACTCTCACTTACTTTTGATATTTGTCACTAAAAATGCCCCAAGTGGATCCCCAATATTTTTACCCTCAAATTGTTCGTTTACTTCTCCCTCAATGTGATTAGTGTCGTGTAAATCATCCTCATCACCCATTTTCTTGGTGATGCTAACGATATTCTTTTCAAGTGTCATAGTCCCGAAGATGAGTTGTATTTTCCTATAATGCTTATTAATAAACGTGTTAGCCATGGATAGAAAATGGTGACCTAGAATAAAGGGAACATGATGACTCGATGGGGATGAGGACTTCGTGTCCCAATTGACAAAATCTACCCCGAAAGTTAAAAGTGTCAACTTGGACGATTACGTCCTAAACTTCCCCAAGGGCACCTTCACGAAATGATCCACAAGTTGAAGAGTAATTTTGGTGGGCTTACGATCTCAAAAATCAAACTTCATATAGATAGAATATAGTAGAATGTTAACACTTTCCCTTAAATATAATAAATCTCTCTCGATTTTATTATATCCAATAATGCACGAAATGGTGGGGGTAGTCGAATCTTTATATTTGGGTGGGAGGTCGGTCAATAGTACCGAACTCACATTGTGTGCTAAGAAAACCTTGGTCTTTACCTTTAATTTACGCTTCCCTATGAGCTAGTCCTTTGAAACTTAGCATATGCGGGGATTTTCTTTATAGACTAAAGAAAAATTAGGTTTAGCTGCACTTGCTTTAGGACCTATAAAATGTCATTACGGGAGGCCCCTTTTGGAGGAAGGACCAAAAGTTGAGGGTATAGTGTGACTATCGGGGGTTTTAATACCACTTCGGGACCAACTGTGTCTTCGTTCCCACACTTTTCCAATGGGTCATCTTTGACCTCTTGTGTTCTGAGAAAAATCTAGTTATCATTTTTGTATGTTGTGGAGGAGGTGACAAGTCAACCACTCTTTCAGTGTGTAGAGTGGTTACCGATTAAAATTGCTCTTGATTTTTCTCGGGAGTAGAGATCACATAGTTTTTACCTTGGGGAGATCTTTGTCCATGGGCGAAAACCTTTCCCTTCTCTTGGAAACTTAAAGAGGATTGCAACTTAGATAATAATGCCTTTCAGTCGACAAAATTTTGAGAATGTCAGGCACTTATCGCGATTGGATTTGCATAAATTGAGAAAGAGTGTCCACGAGGCTCTTTTGTTGTGGTATCACATAAGGTGCAGGAGGAGGCGCTTGCGTGGGTGGAACTTGTTAGTAAGGTGGGAATGGAAACAGCTGTTGGGCAACGTGGTGATTTGGGTTTATCGCCGCATTCGATTTCTCAAAATTAAAATTGGGATGGTTTCATTACAAGGGATTAAAATAATTCCCATGAGGTGCATTAAAATTAACTTTATAAGCTCCCACCGCCTCAAGTTGCTCTTAGAGAATAATTTTATAGGCGGGTATAGTCAGACATTCCTTCGTTAAATGTCCCACATCACAAATCATGAAAATCTCCTCCTTTAAATACTGAGATGGGATAAATGTATCTCTCCCCGTAGATTCTACCACGTATTCTAGGTTCTTGTCTAGTTGATTAATTTAGGGCTTTAACTCGTCTTCCTTGTCCAAGTGGTAAAGTCCGGACGAGGAAGGAGTTATGGACATGATTCTAGCTTTGGGTTGGGTCTTCGAATCCGATGTGTCTCGAGATTGAGTAGTCTTAACGACATACTTATAGTGAGACTCCGTATTATTAGAATCTAACTTGAAGAACTCTTTCGGATACATTATTTTAAAAAAATTCTTTGATCTTAAATGAAGCCTATAATAAAAGTAGGAGATGAGTCTCCACTTTTAAAAACCATGACGTGGGCACATATTAACTAACTGATTGAACCTCTCCCAACATATATCAAAGGTTTCATTATTATTTTTATTAAAAGTCTAAATTTGAAACTAATAGAGTTGGTCCTATGAGCAAAAAAGAACTTGTGGAGAAATTTAGCTTGCATGTCTCTCGACGTAGCGATAGAGTTCGGTGATAAAGTCCAAAGCCAAGTCTTGGCCTTATCCTTAAGTGATAAAGGTAAAATCTTGATATGTATGACGTCCTGGGTGCAAGATTGACCATTAAACACTTCGCACACCTCCTCGAACTCTCTAATGTGGAGCTAAGGCTTCTCCGACTCCATACCATAAAAGTAGGGAGAATTTGAATCATCCCATTATTAAAGTGGAATTTCCCCACATTATATAAAAATATAATGCTTCCAGTTCATTTTGGGTATAAGAGGTCTCTTATGGGATTGAACGACATCACACCCTCTCCAATTCTGAAACTAGCATTATCCGACATCGCATTCGCACTTAAAGAATCACTATCATCATCGGAGTTCATAGATGTTCGACTCGTGGGATGATTACTTGGTGTAAGAGGTGGTAACTAAAAATTTGAAGTTTTTAGAGTGTTATTGCTAGAAGGAGGGAGTTCTATTATGTAATACCCTGTAATTTTATTGATTTTGTTTAAGGGATTAATTAAATTAAATGAGAATTAATTGGAAATTAATCCCGGTATAAATACTAATGAGATGTGAGTTGTTATTTGATTATGACGTTAAAATTATTATTTTTGAGTATGTATGGTAATACATGAGTATTGTTAAATATTAAATTTGTCGCGAGACTGAAATATGACAATTTGGGAAATTTAGTTGGGACGCGCATGTCAGTCGTGTCATGAATATAACTATTTAAATTAAAAAGTGAATTTTATTTTTATCAACCTAATGGTCTTTTTGAGTGCGCCAACGTGTCCGGAAGGGTCGAAATAGTTAGAAAACACTAGCCGGGGGTTTAGTTTGGGTCCCGGGGTATTTTTAGGCCATACTGACAACCCAAAACGGTAGTTTGGTAATTTTAAATATAGGGGAATTAAAACCCACGAAATTTAGAGGTTATTTTTATATTATTCGAGAACCCACTATGCCCATTATTAGCATTTGGTAAGTTAGAGGGCTACGGGAGTTATAGGAAGAGTTAGAAGAGGTTCCAAAAGAAACCCCTAGCAACCATCACCATCTTTGGAAGAAATTTGTAGAGAAAGAGGAGAATCAACCTTCAATCTTTCAACATCAAATCAGAACACCTAATGCAAGTGGTTTAATTACATAATTTCAAGCGAATGTTTCTTCCATGCTTAGATTTGAACATATACCTTGTATTGAAAGTTTGATGAAAACCCATGAAATTGGAGATAGAAAATCGAAATCTTATATGAGAATCGCATGTAGAATAGTAAATGACGAATTTCAGATCCAAAATATATCTATTGATGATTTAAAAATGGATTTATAAGGAATAATTGTAGACATTAAATTATGTGTTCATGTTTATAGGGTTTGGGACAAATAATTGGAAATTTATGTAAATTGTAAGTTGAATTGGAGTAATTGACCCTATATATATGTTAGAGAGTGACCTAGGAGGACTTAGTGTAGTTTAAACACATTAAGACTTAATTGGGATGATCATAATATGGATTTAGAAAATAGAAAAAGGAAGAAAAACGGATTTGCAGATTTCTAGGTGAGTTCTGCCATCTCGTTCAAACGACCTCGTTCGAACGAGCTTCTAACGAGATGACAGTATCCCTTCTAACGAGTTGGTAGTTCGTTCGAAGCCTTTAGTTCGAACGACACTCGTTCGAACGACCTCGTTCGAACGAGACTTCTAACGAGTTAACAGAATGGCCTTTTTGGGCTGATTTCATTTCAAATGTCCCGTAGACTTATTTAATTGGAGTATTAACCTTCCCTCATTGATTAGTGGGTATAATTGTGAGAATTGGGGTATGTTGAGGAGTAGAACTTAGAACTTTATAGTAATCCGGATGACATTTGTGGAATAGGAAACGAATACCTAATTACGACGTGAGAAGAGTTGACAACGTTAATATACAAATCGGGGACTTGTAAACATATAACATTTTATGACGGTATAAGAACGAGAAGTATACCTATACTAATAATTCAAGATATCTAAGATGTGCGAATGCTTAGTATATGCGGTTTTATGTGTAAAACATACCTACCATACTTGCTATCATGGGAGGTCTACGTTCGATTAGGACCATCTAATCTTTGTGTGCCTACGGGGGGATTTAGATTGGTACCTCAAGGACATAGGTCAGAGAAGGACTTATTGAGAAGTTAATAAGTCTGCTGATCATGGGAGCGTAGGTATGTTCGTGACCCATGTTATGTGAACTATGTTCGCCTCCATTGTGTGTGATTGCTGTTATTTGATAACGATTCCTGAGAGATTCAAAATGCGTGGCCCTTATGTACGTGATGTACCGGGATTGGATAGCAGAGTATGTGTGCACTGCAGCTTAGTCTCGGGGTGCTAGTATTGTATATTTATGATGAGAATAATATATTGTTATTGAAATGAACTGTGATATATAAATGTGAGTATCTATAATATCAACATTTTGTAAAAGATAAAATGGAAGATCTCTAGTGATTAGTAGTACTAAAACGGGAAACTGTGTAGAAGAGTAAAACACTCTGTTTAAAATAAGATGTCGGGAATTAAATCGTGAATCGTATAGTAATGTTAAATTTAATATTGGACCAGTTAGATACGGTCATAACTAGATTCGATTTCGAATACGTTAGGAGTGCACAGATAGTCGAGATGTGAGGATCTCATGTGAGAGCACGTCCTAACATGTATTTTGCATTCATTGTTTTATGTCATTAAAACACTTGCTATATTTTAAACTGTTTTCCAAAATCGGGCTCTGACCCATTTGCTTTCAAATATATTTTCTTGTAAAAACCTTTTAGGTGCCTAGCCACCAGGACACCATGCATAGGAGTTCCATTCAGGTGACGTACTGTAGCTGCTGTGGAAGTTACAGGACCTTGACATTAGACGCCTCCACTTTCGATCTTGACTCTATGTTATCAGATTTTTCTCATCTGTTGGTCATGTCGCCCCATTTCTCTTAGACATTTTCCTATTCAGTTATATCAGATTTTTGGGCTGTAATTAATTTAGTGATGCAGACTTAGTATTTATTTATTCATGTATTTGGATTGTTGTGAGGAGTATCCATCCAGACTCATTACTATTTTATGGTTATTTCATTGTCATTATTGTTGTGGTGGTTATGTTAGTATTTAATAATTTAATTGTTGCATGTTAATCGGATTTAATTATAATTGACAACTCACTTTTTAAATATTAGGTGGCTAGTAATTGTAAAAAAAAATTCGACAGTGATGCTATGAATTGAACCAACTTGACATTTTGCATTAATTTAATAAAGGAGTAGCTACCCGGTATTTAATTAGTCGGGGTGTCACAGGTGGTATCAGAACATCAGGTTCTAGTGTCCTTAGGATCTGTACGGCTTGTTATGTTTCCGCTGAGCTTTCTTTGATGTAGAACCCTATATTTTAGGATTGTTGCATTCTTTTTTTGATGTTTCGTTCTTCAGCTATTTTGAGATAATAACTGCTAACTTATAAGACTTTACTCTCATTTTATATGCCTCCATGACGTCCACAGCGAGTTCCTAGGGATGCTCAGCCCGAGCCACAGCCTGCACCAGTTCAGGGCACCATGAATGCTGTAGAGGTTGCAGCCATTATAGCCCAAGCGGTAAATGCTGCCCTCGTAGTTGTGCAGCAGGCACCAACCCAGGCGCCGGTAGCCGCGCCAGTTCAGGCTCATGCATTCCCGTCTACTTGGGAATGCGTTCGTGATGCTTTTCAGAAATCACACCCTTCGGAGTTTGCAAGTAGCTCCAACTTTGTTATGTCCAGTCAGTGGAGGAAGGACATTCAGAGGCACTTAAGGATGTACGAGTGAACGGATGTTCAGAAGAAGGTACTAGCTACTTTTAAGCTAGTAGGATCAGCATTGCAGTGGTGGGAGTCCATTACCACCTCGGAGGAGAGATATGACCTTTTTATTCAGGAGTTCTGGGTGCGGTTCGACCGCAAATATTTTTCGTCAGCTGTTGACACTGAGATGAGGAGGAAATTGATGAACCTCAAGAAGGAGGGTAGGACCATGGCCGAGTATGAGGCCGAATTCACTAATCTCTTGAACATTATTCCTGATGAGATTCCATCTGAGGAGAAGAAGATTCAGAAGTTTATGGATGGATTGACCTGGAAAATCCGTCAGCACTTGTTGGGAAACCTCTCGTTGGCCACTTATTTTAATGTGGTTAACGCAGCACTTCTTCACTTCCAGGATCACCACTTTCACATGACTGAGAGTAAGAGATCAGGAGAGTCCATCCATCAGGGCAGGATAGGGGGAAATGGTGCCAGCGGGGCACAATCTGCTTAGGGTCAGCACATGTAGGGTGATCAGGGTTCCCAACAGGGGGATTCTAAGAGGTTCAGATCTGGGGGTTTTAGAAATGGACAGGGAAGTTTTCGTCATTGCCATCAGGGGCAGAACGGCCATCAGGGTCGGCAGGGCCAACAATAATAGTTTCAGCAGGGCTAGCACGGCTAGGGGAGAAATGGTAACTGCCATCAGGGCCGTGGGCAGCAGGGACAGCGAGGGGGAAACTTCCCAGGGAAGTGTTTCATTTGTGGAAAGATTGGACACAAGCGCCAGGATTGTCCTGAGAGGGGCAGGTCCCCACAGCAGCAGCAGCAGGGTGCTCGACACGAGCCACAGAGGCTTATGTTTCCAGCCGCCCTCCCAGCACCACCACAGATGGCAGCATTACCACCCATCCCAGCGGTCCCAGTCCAGCAGGGACAGCTTCAGTATGGGAGAGTGTACCAGCTCCAACATGCTGTAGTCCAACAGGATCCACCTGCTATTGAGGGTATGTTCTCTATTCAAGGGACTATGGGGCGTATTTTATTTGATACGGGGTCCACACATTGTTTCATTGCCACGAGATTTGCACGCACTTTGGGGTTGTTAGACACTGCCGAGAGCATGATTACTTATTTATATTCACAGTTGAATAGGGGTTCTGTGATTTCCCTTATTTGTAGTGGTGTGGGTATAGAGATCGGGATGTTTACCTTACCCGTTGATATGTTAGTGTTAGAGATGACCGAGTACGATGCGATTGTTGGTATGGATTGGCTAGTTGCGTACCGAGCCATGATTGATTGTTTCAGTAGGAGTATAATCTTTGACATACCCGGGCAGGAGATGTTTTTAGTGGCGATGCCTCGCCCTGAGGGAGGATCGTCCACTCACTTGTACTATATAGAGGAGGAGACCTCTAAGGAAGTGGTGATACCACTCGATGTGATTCCAGTTGTTAGGGAGTTTGCTGATGTATTTCAGGATATACCTGGACTACCTCCGAGTAGAGAGATAGATTTTATGATCGATTTGACATCGGGCACTCGACCTATTGCCCGCGCACCTTACTGTATGGCTCCAGTGGAGATGAGAGAGATAAGGGATCATATTGAGCAGTTGTTGGGTCAGGGGTTTATCCGGAGGAGTACTTTGTCGTGGGGTGCCCCTGTGTTGTTTGTAAAGAAGTGGGATGGATCATTGAGGTTATGTGTAGATTATCGGGAGTTGAATAAAGTCACGATACGGAATAAGTATCCATTGCCCCAAATCGATGACTTATTTGACCAGTTGAGAGGAGCTTGCTTCTTCTCGAAGATTGATTTGCGATCGGGTTACCATCAGCTGCATATCAGGGAACAGGACGTATCGAAAATCGCTTTCTTGAAGAGGTATGGTTCCTACGAATTTCGGGTTATGCCTTTTGGCTTGACCAACGCTCCATCCGTGTTTATGGACGTGATGAATAGGGTGTTCAGAGAGTTCCTAGACCAGTTCGTCATTGTCTTTATTGATGACATCCTAGTTTACTCCCAGACAAAAGAGGAGCACACCGAGCATTTGAGGCAGGTTTTACAGACGCTACATCAGAACGAGCTTTATGCAAAGTATGAGAAGTGTGGGTTTTGGCTGAAAGAGGTTCAGTTTTTGGGGCATATCATTTCAGACCGCGGGATATTTGTTGATTCGGGGCAGGTATCTGCGGTGAGGGAGTGGGGGCAGCCCATGACACCGACTGAGATCCGTAGTTTCTTAGGCCTAGCAGGATACTACACGAGGTTTATTCGGGGATTCTCAAAGATAGCGGGTCCTTCGACACATCTGACTCGCAAGGGTGTGCCATTCATCTAGAGCGATGCCTGTCAGTTGGCATTTGATGAGCTGAAGGATAAGTTGACCTCAGCGCCTGTGTTCGCGTTGCCCAGACCGGGAGTTGAGTATCTAGTCTACACCGATGCGTCCTTACAAGGACTTGGAGGTGTATTACAGTAGGAGAGTCAGGCCATAGCTTATGCTTCCCGTAAGCTAAAGCCTCACGAGAGGAATTACCCCACCCACGACCTGGAGTTAGCGGTAGTCGTATTCGCTCTTCGGATTTGGAGACACTATCTCTTGGGGGAGAAATTTTGGTTGTTCATAGACCACAAGTCTCTAAAATGCCTCTTCATGCAAAAGGAACTGAATATGCGTCAACAACGGTGGATTGAGTTTGTGAAGGATTATCAGTTTGATATCCAATATCACCCGGGGAAGGCTAACGTGGTAGAAGACACATTGAGCCATAGGCCAGTAGATGAGGTGGCCGAGGTGTGGAAATCTAAGTGGAAGGAGTTGGGACACCAGGATGCGGTGGCCCAATCGTTCATGTCTGTGATGACTATTACACCTCAGATTCTTACGAGAGTGGTAAAGGCCCAGGCAAATGACTCGTTCTGTCAGGAGAAGATTGTTCGATTACTAGCAGAGGGAGCCGAGTCCTATACCGTTAGTTCAGATGGGGGATTACGCTTTAATGGAAGACTGGTTGTTCCAGAAGGGGAAGACTTGCGACACGAGGTGATGACAGAGTCGCACGGCTCACGATTCGCGGTACACCCTGGTGGGGATAAAATGTACCAAGACATGAGATGACAGTATTGGTTGAGCGGGATGAAGAGATATATTGCCATGTTTGTTTCTAAATGCGCTAGTTGTCAGCTAGTAAAGGTGGATCATCAGAGACCGACAGGACTTCTACATCCATTAGAGGTTCCAATGTGGATGTGGGAGAGCATATCCATGGACTTTATCATGGGGTTACCTACGTCACAAAGGGGTCACGACTCCATATGGGTAATTGTGGACCGGTTGACCAAAGTTGCTCATTTTCTACCCGTAAGGACAGACTACACTACGGGACAGTATGCCCATATTTTCGTTGCGGAAATAGTGAGACTTCACGGTGTGCCTCTAAATATCGTGTCTGATCGAGATAAGATATTTGTTTCACGGTTTTGGGAGAGTTTCCAGGAGGCCATGGGCACTGAATTGCGGCTGAGTATGGCTTATCACCCGCAGATAGATGGGCAAACCGAGTGAACAAATCAGATGTTGGAGGACATGTTGCGTATGTGCATCCTAGACTTTGCGTATGTGCATCCTAGACTTTGGAGGTGGTTGGGAGAAGTACCTTACACTGGTGGAGTTCGCTTATAATAACTCCTACCAGTTCACCATTGGCATGGCTCCATTTGAGGCATTGTATGGTAGACCTTGTCGTTCCCCATCATGTTGGTTAGAGGTGTGGGATAACAAACTCCTTGGGCCGAAAGTGATTCAGGACACTTCGACAAGGATAAAGATGATACGGAGCCGTATTTGGGTAGCTCAGGACCGATAGAAGAGCTATGCTGATGCCAAGAGGTTCTTCAGAGAATTCAAAGTGGGGGACCAGGTGTTACTTAGAGTATCTCCTATAAAGGGGATTATGCATTTTGGGAATAAGGGGAAACTGGCACCGAGATATGTGGGGCCATTTCCTATCATCGAGCGGATTGGGCCAGTAGCGTATAGACTTGGGTTACCGGAGCACTTGCATAGGATTCATGATGTGTTCCATATTTCCTCGCTAAGGAAATATCTTAGAGATGATTTGGCCCATACTCACATTATTTTGGAGGACATCGATCTTCAGCCTGATAGTTCCTACGAGGAGGGGTCGATTACTATTCTGGACCACAGCGAGGGAAAACTGAGGTCGAAGATATTACCGTTAGTACGTATTTAGTGGCGGCATCATAATGCCGAGGAGTCCACATGGGAGCGCGAGGATGAGATGCGCGAGCGTTATCCAGAGCTATTTTTACCAGGTACTCTTTAGTTTCGAATTTCGGGACGAAATTCTGTTATTAGGGGGGAAGTATGTAATACCCTGTAATTTTATTGATTTTGTTTAAGGGATTAATTAAATTAAATGAGAATTAATTGGAAATTAATCCGGGTATAAATACTAATGAGATGTGAGTTGGTATTTGATTATGATGTTAAAATTATAATTTTCGAGTATGTATGGTAATACATGAGTATTGTTAAATATTAAAGTTGTCGCGAGACTGAAATATGACAATTTCAGAAATTTAGTTGGGACACGCATGTTAGTCGTGTCATGAATGTAACTATTTAAATTAAAAAGTGAATTTCATTTTTATCAACCGAATGGTCATTTTGAGTGCGCCAACGTTTTCGGAAGGTTCGAAATAGTCAGAAAACACTAGCCGGGGGTTTAGTTTGGGTCCCGTGGTATTTTTAGGCCATACCGACAACCCAAAACGGTAGTTTGGTAATTTTAAATATAGGGGAATTAAAACCCACGAAATTTAGAGGTTTATTTTTATATTATAAAGGAACCCACTATGCCCATTATTAGCATTTGGTAAGTTAGAGGGCTACGGGAGTTATAGGAAGAGTTAGAAGAGGTTCCAAAAGAAACCCCTAGCCACCATCACCATCTTTGGAAGAAATCTGTAGAGAAAGACGAGAATCAACCTTCAGTCTTTCAACATCAAATCAGAACACCTAAGGCAAGTGGTTTAATTACATAATTTCAAGCGAATGTTTCTTCCATGCTTAGATTTGAACATATACCTTA
This sequence comes from Sambucus nigra, assembly GCA_949130495.1. Taxonomy (NCBI): domain Eukaryota; kingdom Viridiplantae; phylum Streptophyta; class Magnoliopsida; order Dipsacales; family Adoxaceae; genus Sambucus; species Sambucus nigra. The sequence goes on along the minus strand of OX422221.1, from coordinate 482,279,916 downwards.
TATTGAAAGTTTGATGAAAACCCATGAAATTGTAGATAGAAAATCGAAATCTTATATGAGAATCGCATGTAGAATAGTAAATGACGAATTTCAGATCCAAAATATATCTATTGATGATTTAAAAATGGATTTATAAGGAATAATTATTGACATTAAATTCCGTGTTCATGTTTATAGGGTTTGGGACAAATAATTGGGAATTTATTTAAATTGTATGTTGAATTGGAGTAATTGACCCTATATATATGTTAGAAAGTGACCTAGGAGGACTTAGTGTAGTTTAAACACATTAAGAATTAATTGGGATGATCATAAGTTGGATTTAGAAAAGAGAAAAAGGAAGAAAAATGGATTTGCAGATTTCTGGGCGAGTTCTGCCATCTCATTAGAAGACCTGACCAGGTCGTTCGAACGAGCTTCTAACGAGATGACACTATCCCTTCTAACGAGTTGGTAGTTCGTTTGAAGCCTTTCATTCGAATGACACTCGTTCGAACGACCTCGTTCGAACGAGACTTCTAACGAGTTGACAAAATGGACTTTTTGGCCTGATTTCATTTTAAATGTCCCGTAGACTTATTTAATTGGAGTATTAACCTTCCCTCATTGATTAGTGGGTATAATTGTGAGAATTGGGGTATGTTGAGGAGTAGAACTTAAAACTTTATAGTAATCCGGATGACATTTGTGGAATAGGAAATGAATACCTAATTACGACGTGAGAAGAGTTGACAACGTTAATATACAAATCGGGGACTTGTAAACATATAACATTTTATGACGGTATAAGAACGAGAAGTATACCTATACTAATAATTCAAGATATATAACATGTGCGAATGCTTAGTATATGCGATTTTATGTGTAAAACATACCTACCATACATGCTATCATGGGAGGTCTGCGTTCGATTAGGACCATCTAACCTTTGTGTGCCTACGGGGGGATTTAGATTGGTACCTCGAGGACATAGGTCAGAGAAGGACTTATTGAGAAGTTAATAAGTCTGCTGATCATGGGAGCGTTGGTATGTGCGTGACCCATGTTATGTGAACTATGTTCGCCTCCATTGTGTGTGATTGTTGTTATTTGATAACGATTCCTGAAAGATTTGGAATGCGTGGCCCTCATGTACGTGATGTACCGGGATTGGATAGCAGAGTATGTGTGCACCGCAGCTTAGTCTCGGGGTGCTAGTATTGTATATTTATGATGAGAATAATATACTATTATTGAAATGACCTGTGATATATAAATGTGAGTATCTATAATATCAACGTTTTGTAAAAGATAAAATGGAAGATCTCTAGTGATTAGTAGTACTAAAACGGGAAACTGTGTAGAAGAGTAAAACACTCTGTTTAAAATAAGGTGTCGGGAATTAAATCGTGAACTGTATAGTAATGTTAAATTTTATATTGGACCAGTTAGATACGGTCATAACTAGATTCGATTTCGGATACGTTAGGAGTGCAGAGATAGTCGAGAGGTGAGGATCTCATGTGAGACCACGTCCTAACATGTATTTTTCATTCATTGTTTTATGTCATTAAAACACTTGCTATATTTTAAACTGTTTTCCACAATCGGGCTCTGATCCGTTTACTTTCAAATATATTTTCTTGTAAAAACCTTTTAGGTGCCCAGCCACAAGGACACCATGCATAGGAGTTCCATTCAGGTGACGTACTGTAGCTGTTGTGGAAGTTACAGGACCTTGACAGTAGACTCCTCCACTTTCGATCTTAACTCTATGTTATCAGATTTTTCTCATTTGTTGGGCATGTCGCCCCATTTCTCTTAGACATTTTCCTATTCAGTTATATCAGATTTTTGGGTTGTAATTAATTTAGTGATGCAGACTTAGTATTTTTTTATTCCTGTATTTGGATTGTTGTGAGGAGTATCCATCCAGACTCATTACTATTTTATGGTTATTTCATTGTCATTATTGTTGTGGTGGTTATGTTAGTATTTAATAATTTAATTGTTGCATGTTAATTGGATTTAATTAAATTTGACAACTCACTTTTTAAATATTAGGTGGCTAGTAATTGTAAAAAAGTTTTTTACAGTGATGCTATGAACTCAACCATCTTGACATTTTGCATTAATTTAATAAAGGAGTAGCTATCCGGTATTTAATTAGTCGGGGTGTCACATGTTATAGGCTCGACATTTGGAATGGGTTGAGTATTTCGCATTTAAGGACTTATGAGAATATTTTTATTTTTTTGATTTTTCTGGGTATTTCGATCTTTTCATTTTTTTGGAATTTTAAGAATTAAAGTCAAATTTAGATCAATTCGACCTAACCTACAGTCTACCTAGTCACCAAAAATGGCGCCAAAAATTTGACGTGACCAGAACGTGTGTGCTACGTGTGTACCTATGACTCAAGTGTAAGTTCGCCGCTCATGTAATACCTGATAAGTCTGGGTCAAATCCTAAGGGAATAGTTTATAAATGGTTGATGAATATTGGGTTGGGTTCTAAGATCTAGACTTGGACTCAAGAAAAAAAAAAGAAAAAAATGATTTTTGTTTTTCAGGAAAATTTCTATTAGACTAAGAAAATTAAGCTAAGCAAATGAAATTTAAACTAATGAAAGAAAGACCTTGGAATTTTTTATTTCAAAAATAATTTTGGAAAAATGGAGTTAGGATCCAATCCCCCGAACCATAGGAAATCTTCGCTAAATATAGAATTCTCAAAAATTATATAATTAATTGAGAAGAAAAATATAGACTACCTCGAAGTAGCTAACATGTGTGGGTGTTAATCTGTACAATATTTTGTCAAAAAATTAATTAATGTGAATGATAATATTACTGATACATATATTGTATTCTCAAACAATCATGTTGCCTTCGACAAATGGAGTTAAGATATCTACAATATTAGTCCCGATTAAACCATCAAACCTTGATAATTCATTGTATAATCATGTTGAATTTTATACTTAACATCAAAAACTAGGTTGGGTTTATGATTCCCAACTCTCTATGAGTTTAGCTAGACATGCAATAAATCTCTATGCAATTTAATCAAAATTTTGAAAGCAAACATGATCGATATAATAAAAAATAAGAAATGAATTATGTTACCAAGCTTGAATAAAACAAATCTTATGTAAGTAAGTCACACCAATTGAAGAAAACCCGAAAAAGAATGAATCTTGGATTCAATTGATGATCAAAGATGTAAATCTTGTTCTCTAATTAGTTCTTCGCTATTGGTTTCCTAACTATGACTTGAATTATGTTAATTAGACTCCAAATTGCCTAAAACATGAGCCAAAATTCGTCCAAAGTAGTTTAGATAGACCCAAAATACATCAACAAGAATCTAAGAAGATATAAAAAAATCCCGCCAAAGTCTGAACCCATAGTCCAATCGAACCCTCAAGAGAACCCATATGGGCAAACTGATTCACTGACTGAACCGATTTGGTTGAAGGTTTTGTCTCAGCTTTGTTCCTTTTCTCCTTAATTGCAGTTTTGCCCCTGATTTTCTTCTCAACCTCAAATCGTCATAACTTTTTTATCGTAGCTCGAATTGAGGTGACTTTTCTTCCAGTGTTCTCATGCCTTTGAGTTCTTCAATTTTCTGTTGGCTCTCTTCTAGAATCTTGTAGAAAATTTAATGATTTTCCCTTGACTTTCCTTTATCGCAATTATTTCACGGTATTCACTTTTCTCTTCCATCCAATTGCCCGATTTCCTGTAAAACATAAGAGAAATGCACAAAATATGAAATACTCACCAAAAAGGTTCATAGATCAAATATGAGATAAATTCGGGATAAATATAATTTTTGGGACTGTATTAATATTGAAATTAAGTGGATAAATATGGAATATTTATGTTGAATCAATAAGTCAATTGTGCGATGCAAATTTTATGGTAAAGTTTGATTGATTGTAATGTAACGTATATGATCAATCTAACGAACTTTTACTACAAGGAGAGAGTAGAAAGAAGATCATTGTTATGGATTGTTCCCAAATCCTCCTTTGTGTGAGACAATACCATGGTCTCCTCTATGGACCTTTGGCATCAATGACTAGGTCATGTGAACTTTATAGATCTTAAAAGGTTAGTAAAGAAGACCTAGTTCATAGCTTACCACCACTTAGGAAATCAACTTCCTAGATATTTGTACCTTGCTAATAAGGAAAAAATAAATAAACTCCCCATCGAAAGATACCATTACCAACTCTCGTATGTTGAAGTTGATTCACATGGATCATATGGATCCTACTCGTTTAAAGAGTTTAGGTGGTAATAGATACATTCTTGTGATGGTCAGTGACTTTTAAAATTACTCTATTGTGGGGTTTCTAAGAGGAAAGTACGATGTGGTTGAGTTCCTAACAACTATGTGTCATGTCCTACAAAACCTAAACCGTGTCACTATTAATCGAATGCATAGTGACAATGACACTGAATTTAAAGAAATTCGTGTGGATAGATATTGTGATAGAGTGGGCATTCAAAATGAGTTTTCGATCGTTCCTAATCCTTAACAAAATGGGATAATTGACAGGAAGAACCGAATAGTACAAAACACAGCTTGATCCATGCTTCTTAAGAAAAACATGCCTAGATGTTTTTAGGTAGAGGCGGTGAGTACCGCATGCCATATGGTGAGTAGGGTATATATTTAACCACACATGTTATATACACCATATGAGTTATGGACAGTGAAGAATCCCACTCTATTGTATTTTCATATCTTTAGGATTACTTGCTACATCTTGAGAGATAAAAATCACTTAGAAAAGTTTGATAACAGAAGCAATAAGAGGATATTCTTAGGTTATTAATCATTTAGTAGGGCTTATAAGGTATTTCACTGTGCGAGATCTACATGTATGGAGTCAACAAAATTTGCGATTAGGTACGATGAACGATTAATATCTATTCACCCTAGCCCCCAGTATGAGAATAATGCACCCATGGTGAAGATCCCATAGTTCCCTATACTACCCTTTTAGACCCCCCACTCATAATTTAAAGGAAACACCATCTTGTGTTCAAAATAGTCATGACCCTTCTGATATACTTGATGATCATACACTAGGCGTTAAGACTCACTCTCAACTTGAGAATATGTTTAATTAACTTTACTACACCTCCTTAGTCGAGCCCAAAAATGTGAAAGAAGCACTCATAAACGAGCGTTGGATATTTGCTACACAAGATGAGTTGCTTTCGTTTTGCAAGAAAGGTGTCTGAGAGTTAGTCCCCCAACCTAGGGAGAATAATGTGATAGGAACCAAGTCTATTTAAAAGAATAAGATGGATGAGAATGGTACCATAGTTCACAATAATTCTAGATTCCTCTCTCAAGGCTACACATAGATTGAGGGTGTAGACTTTAACGAGACACTTACTCATGTTTCTAGGCTTGAGTCTATCCACTGACTACTCACCACAGCATGTCATCTACACTTCAAGTAATATCAAATGGATATCAAGAGTTCTTTCCTTAACAACATTCTACAGGAGGAGGTGTACGTGGAATAATTAAAGGGGTTTGAAGACTTAAAGAACCCAGGACATGTCTTTTATCATAAAAAGTCCCTGTATGGTTTGAAGCAAGCACTTGTGCTTGGTACGAGAGGCTCACTTGTTATCTATTAGCTCATGGCTTTAAGATAGGGGAGTGTATTATATGTTGTTTGTGAGGAAAGATAATGGTGATATATTGGTTGCCCAAGTCTATATAGATGATATAGTATTTAAATCCACGTGCTCCCACCTTGCTAACACTTTTTAGGAGGAGACTAAGAGTAAGTTTGAGATGAGCATGGTTGGTGATCTTACATTCTTCTTAGGCCTCCAAATACTTCAGCTTAAAGATGGGATATTCATATCTCAAACCAAATATGCTAAGGACTCAGTGAAGAAGTTTGATTTAGACTCTGCTAAACACTCACACTCCTATTTGAGTATATAGACTAAGAATAGAAAATACACTTTAGGCAAGGATATAACAAACCCCTTATAGGAGCATGATAGGTAGTATTCTTTACTTAATCTCTAGTCGTCTCGATATTACCTTTAACGTTGGAGTTTGTGTGCAATACTAAGTGTCCCCGAAAGAGTCTCACTTGCTCCCACTTGAATGTATCATCAAATGTTTGAGTGGAACTCTTTCCCACGGTATTTTGTATTCCTTTTATACCAATAATTGTTTATCCTCCTATTCGAATGCCAACTGGGTCGAGGATGTTGATGTTTATAAGAGTAACTCGGGTAGGTGTTTTTACTTTGGGAGTGCTCTTGTCTCGTGGATGAGCAAGAAGAAAAACTCCATTTCTTTGTCCACAATAAAGGCCACATCTATAGCCGTCGGGAGTTATTGCACGTAATCTTATGGATAAAGTAAATCTTAGAAGATAATGCAATTTCCTAAGGCACAATGACTATTTTGTGTGGTAATAAGAGTGCAATTCATATATCCCATAATCTGGCCAACAATCTTACATAAAGAACATTAGAATACGTGAGAATTTTATTCATTTTCTCATCGAGGAGAAGTTCGTGTCCTTAATATTTGTGATCACCGAATTTCAATTAGCCGATATTTTTACAAAACCATTAGATGCACTTAGATTCTAGAATCTTAGAAAATGTTTAGGTATTTGTACTGTTGATTGAGTTAGGGTACTTTACCTAGTGTAGGTTGATTAGCATGTTCATATTTTTGTATCCCTATAGCTAGATTGCATTTCTATATATTTCAATTTTTTTTCTTTTTGATGTATTTTATAAATCCAAAAAAGAAATTGGTTTTTAAGAAAATGTTTGAAAATGTTCAAAAAGATTCGATCTTTTTTGATAACTTTTTTGAAAAAGATAAAAATATATATTTTTTTATTTTGGTTTTTCACCATATATGGATGCGTGTTTAAGATATTCAGGTCACCTATACATTCAATCCATTCATGTTACTTTCTTGTTGTTTTGAGACGTGAATTTGTTTTTGTAGTGTGCTTAATAATGTGTAGACATCATTTCGTTAATTGTTGGTGATTACTTTGTTCATGCTAGTCTCTTTATCACTTTTATTTCACACATGCACGAACTTCGTGAAAATTGTACTTGCTTATCATGTTTTAAATATAGTGTTCTTATCTCAATCATTCTTAATAACGAACCAACTTTAAAAATATTGGTAAGAACCAGTGCTCAAATTTCCTTTCCTTGGAAAGATTTTTATATGTTAAGTGATGGAAAGGGGATATGAAAGAGCAAAATTATCTTTGCGTCAAAATCCACCATTGCAAAAAGAACCTAAAATATTATTGTCACACAAAACAGAAGTGCCAAGACCAATTTCTTTAATTCATTGATGCTTCTCTACATATGAGCATTATGATATCTTAAAAAAATTGAGACTGAGTTCATAAACATATGAGATTTTACAGGTGTTGTGAAGTAGAAGATCAATGGGTTTTCACAATGGACCCTCTTGAAAAGTATTAAATAGTTTGGGGTTATTGATTTGAGAATCATTTAAATTCATGGCATATTGTATAAGTCGAGTCAATTACATTTAACTTCAATATTTTTACAGCTAAGGTTGAAATTAAGTTCTTTCTTTTGAAGTGTCTCATTGACTTCGTGCCTCATGTTATTAATGCATATGTTGATTTGCCTACGAAAAGTATTCACATAATTACATTTCATTTTCATAATTTGGATAGTTTAGTGTTATTCCATTGTGTTATGTGTTTTTTACCTATATGTACTTTTTATATGTATACTTTTTATACGTGAAATATTTTATAAATTTAAAAAAGAGTTGGTTTGCTTTTCAAAAATTCATCGAATGTGCTTCATTGAATATCTTTGTGATGAAATTTCTTTTAGATTCATGTGATGATATTATTCATTCTTAGTTTCTATCCCTTTGTCTATTACATACAAAAAATTTAAACTTGTACGCGTCATGATATTCTTTTATTTCATGTGTGTAGGTCTCATCCTATTTGATGATGATCTCGTGGACTACTCAAGATGAAGAGTTTTAGTTGAAGACCAAGTTTCGAATTTCGTTTCATTTTTGGGTTTAGGAGGGCATTACGATACATTGTCCTATGGGTTTATTGTAATTTTGTTTTGTATCGAAATAGCCAAAGGGGAAGATTTGTAAGAGCATGAACTTTTAATTTCTCACAGTATAGTAATTTTGGCGTATCCCATTACAAAACGTTATAACAAACTTAACACTACATCCACTTTTGCCTCCACGATCATTTAAAGATGTGTTAGTTACTGAGCATCCAAGATTCAAGCCACTGAAATGATCATGAATTTTTATGGAGGTATACGACACTGTGGTTTTTATTTTCGAGTCAAATTATATTTCATGATGTTTTTTTTAATCGAGGCATTTTTTAAAGGCAATTTTGAAAAATATATATTTTTTATTTTTTAATCTCATTCAAGTGAGATATAAATCTTATTAAAACAAAAAGTCATTTTCATTCGAATAGGTTTTAAATGAGCATCTAATTAATTATGCTTTGTTTAATAGAACCAAACTCTTTGGAATGTAGTTATTAGGATAATCGAATAAGATTGCCTTATCATTCGAACGAAATCCATCTCGTTAGAACGAAACTGGTGTTTTCTTTCTAACAAGATGCCATTTTCGTTCGAATGAAACCTCCACCTCGAAAACCATATTTTTCTATAAAACCCTGTTTTGATCAGTTTTTTCTTAATATTTTCGGTGAAAAGTAATTTCCTATATCTTTTTCCAAAAGTGTTCATTTTTATGTTTTAGAAAAATGCGTTTCTTTTCCAAATCATACATCCCTCATATAATTTGTTGATTTTATTGAAACCCTAGTTTCCATACACATTAAATCAAACTTTTAGAGTTTTACTCTATTACTGATTTGTGGAGTCGAGCCTCTAATGCTGAAGACGAAAGGATCTCGCATCCTAAGCTGATCGGTGGATACCGAGGGAAGGACGCTTGATGTGGACTGTACTAGACTGTGACATAGCTATATAAGAATTGAAGACTAGTGCACTACATTTAGTGGAGTTCTAAGTAGTCTGTAAGTCATCTTGGTCTGTCGAATTCTATACAACGATGAATTCTAGATTTTTCCTGAAAGGGATTTTTTCTTATTTTCATCTTCTTCTTCTCTGCTCGGGTTGACTTGATTGTTTTCTTGGTTTGGCATAACTTAATTTAGACTTTATATTGCATGAACACCTAATTATGAATCAAGATAAATTTTAGTTAAAAATTTAGTGTGTGTGTACGTAACCTAATATATGAACTATCCATATGAACCCTCTTTCTCACCTACAATTCGAACAACTTAGTCCCCTACATGACCTAAAATAGGGAGCCCTGTGTTCCAAATAAAATAGGTCCCCTATGTGACCTAATATTGGAACCCATGTTCTTTAAATACCTAGGTCCTCTAAATGGCCTTAAATAGGAAGCCCTACGATTTGAACTTGTCAACACCTTAAGCGAGCTAAAAAAGTGAGCCCTGTCTCCACTCCAAATTGGTCCCTCGCGTGACTTTAAATAGGAAGCCCTACGCTTCAAACCACTTAGTCCCCCACGTGACCTTAAATTGTAAACCTTGTGCTTCAAACCTCTCGGTCCCCTACATGACCTTAAATACGAAGACTTATGATTCAGATAACTCAAGTCCCCCACGTGATCTTAAATAGGAAGCCCCATGCTTCAAACCACCCGGTCCCCTATATGACCCTAAATAGGGATCCCAACCCTCCAAACAAACTCAGTCCACTACGTGACCTAAAATAGGAAGCCTTAGATGACCTAAAATATGAATCCCTATGATTCAAACCACTTGGTCCCCTAAAATAGGATGCCCGACGCTTTAAATAACTCAACCCCCTACTCGACCTAAATTAAGTAGCCCCGCACTTCAAGCCCCTTGATCCCCTATTCGACCTAAAATAGTAAGTCAGGTGCTTCTAGTAAACTCGGTCCCCTACGGGACCTATAATGGCAAGCCCGACGCTTTAAATAATCTTGATCCCCTACACGACCTAAAATAAGAAGCCTTATACTGAAAACCACTCGTTCACCTTCGTAATCTAAAATAGGCAAGCCTACACTTTGAAACCAAATCGTACCCCTCCGTGACCTAAAATAGGGAGCCCTATTCTCCAAAACCAAATCGATCCTCTATGCTACCTAAAATAAGGAGCACTACGCTCCAAAACAAAATTGGTTCTATATTTGACCTTAAATAGGGAGTTTTGCCCTCCAACGCCATATCGCTCCCCCACATGACCTTAAAATAGAAAGCCCTACACTTTAAACAACTTGGTACCCTACATGACCTTAAATAGGAAGTCACGTGCTTCAAACAAATTGGTATCTTACGTGACCTTAAATAATGACCCCTTCTCTTCAAACTAAATATATCCCCTATGTTGATACCAAAATTAATATGCTGATGTGGACGAATAAGATGAAGACACGTGTCAATCTACGTGGCACAATAGCAGCGAGGAAGATCATTTCCCGACCAACCATGCTTCTTTACGAGCAACGAGAATACACCGAGGAACTCTATCACACCGAGGAACTCTAACGTTCCGAGGAACTCCTGATCAGCGAACAGCTATGGCGGTCCGAGCTGCATCTCGGTCGTATCATTAATTGCCAGATAATCAACAGCTCAGATATTCATTGTATGCTTATATTCTTGGCACGCACTCTGCATTAAATGTATTACCCTTTCATATGTATGTCATTTAATGTATCGAACCTTTCATGTACAGCCTCAAGGCTATAAATACCTTGTATCATCCTCATTCATGGGGGACCGGAATTTCTTGAGAGAACTTGTAATCAAGAATTCCACAAACACTCAGCAATAACATAACAGTGGACGTAGGCTTTATTCCTAGCCGAACCACTTTAAAAATCTTTGTCTTATTTATTTATCTGTGATTGAAAAATTAGAGCGATCTAATTTTTTACATCAACAGATTGGCGCCGTTTGTGGGAAGCGACTGTTGCAATCGTTTTTCACCAAAAATCATTTGTTATCAATGGCAGATAATCCCGAATCCAGTAATCGAAATGTTAGAAATACTGGAAATCTTCCAAATCCATCTGCATCCCCAGATCTGGCAGGAATTATGACGAATCTGGCTCAAGGACAAACCGCCATGCAAGAATCTATGAGGCAACTCATTCAAACTCTTCAGGGCAGTGCACCTACCTATTCAGGGCAAAGGAGTGATCATAGGCAATCGCAATCTAGACGTACCGGGTCATATCGCAATGAAGAGTCTAATGATTCTTCTTATCAACCTGGGCGAACTTCATCGATACGGGCTACGGATACAGATCAACGTATCACTCTTTCTCCGGAAAGAACTAGCGCTTTGGAAAGATTAAGCAGGGTGTCTCCTTTCAGTCGGTTAGGACCAAGGAGGAACATGAGTCCACCTAGGGCTCCATCAAGAAGTTTTCGACCACCACCAGGTTTGAGAGAAGGATCTGCGCAATCGCGACCAACTACTCGTCGAGATAAATCTCAGGAAACTACGTCAGAGCAATCAGTTGCTCGGACTAAGCGGCCCGAGGAAGGGAATGAAGCATGGAAAGGTTCCATTCAATGGTTGGAGGATAGACTGGGAGAAATGGCTAAGGCGAGGAACCCCTTACAGAGAACTTTTGTTCAAGGAACACCTTTTGTGCAAGCCATTGTGGGTTTCCCTACACCGTCGAAATTTAAAGCACCCGTAGTGACCCCAAAGTACGATGGAAAGACAGATCCCGTACTTCATATAGAACAATACCAAGCTGCTGCAGATATCTACGCTGTCCCCGACGAGATGAAGTGTAGAGCATTCTCGAGAACTCTTACCGGATCAGCACAGATATGGTACAATAATCTTCCTCGGGGAGGAGATGCAGGAGGAGGAGACCTTACTGCAGAAAGAAAAGCTTACCTCGGAGAGGCTCAAGCTTGTTCATACATTCAGCGAATAAACCTGGCCGAGGATGATCGTCCGAGGAAGGTAAACAAAGAGAAGCTAGTGATTGGTTTTTCAAAAAATGACCTGGCAGGTGTTCTTTACCCTCATGATGATCCTTTGGTGATCAAAATGAGGATGAAGGATGTGGTCATTTCAAGGGTGTTAGTAGACAATGGTAGTTCGGCAGACATCATGTACTATTCATGCTTTGATAGCTTGAATTTAAAATTATCTCAATTGGAACCTTATCACAGACCCCTTCTGGGTTTTGCTGGCGAGAAAGTTTTTCCACTTGGGACGATCAAGTTGGATATACTCATTGCAACTTGGCCTGCTTGTCGAACAGAAAGAATACGCTTCTTTGTGATGGATAAGAATGTGCAGTCCGCCTACAACATCATCATGGGAAGAGTTGGATTGAAGAAGTTCGAAGCAGTTCCATCTACAGTACATCAATGTTTGAAATTCCCAACGAATTTTGGAGTAGGAATTATGAAAGGTGATCAAAAAGTAGCTCGCGAATGCTATTATTCATCTGCCGAGCAAGAAGAACTTGAAGAATCAAGGAAAAAGACTACTACTTATCAAGTGGAGGAGAGCACAGAAATTGAAACTCTTGACCCTAGGGATGAATCTCAACTCGTAAAAGGGCAGATTGTAGAATCTACAGAAATTATTATCCTGGACGACGAGCATCCTGAACGAGTAACTCAGATAGGATCATCGTTGGATGTTTCAATAAAACAAGATTTGATAACTTTCTTGAGAAGCAGGAAGCATACTTTTGCTTGGAGTCATGAAGACATGCCAGGTATAGATCCAAACTTTTTATGTCATGAGCTCAACGTGAATAAGGAGATCAAGCCTGTGAAGCAAAGAAGAAGAGTGTTTAGTCCCGAGAAGAACCAGGCCATACAAGAGGAGGTCGAGAAACTCCAGAAAGCCCAATTCATTGAAGATGTGAAATATCCAGATTGGTTGGCAAATGTGGTGATGGTAAAGAAGAAGAACAACAAATGGAGAATGTGTGTTGATTTTACTGATCTCAACAAGGCATGTCCAAAAGATCATTTTCCATTGCCCAGAATTGATCAACTAGTGGATGCTACCTCGGGACACGAGCTACTCAGCTTCATGGATGTTTATTCTGGCTATAACCAGATCAAAATGAAACCTGAAGACAGGGAAAGTACTTCTTTTATTACCCCAAGGGGAACTTATTGTTATAATGTTATGCCTTTTGGTTTAAAAAATGCAGGTGCAACATATCAGCGGTTGATGAACAAGGTTTTTACCGAACAAATCAGCCGCAATATGGAGGTCTATGTCGACGACATGCTCACCAAAAGCAAGAGAGCTGCAGATCATTTGGTTGACTTGAGTCAAACTTTTGATCAACTGGATAAATACCAGATGAAGCTTAACCCGACGAAGTGTACCTTTGGAGTACGAGAAGGAATGTTCCTCGGATACATCGTCAACCAACGAGGTATTGAGGCAAATCCAGAAAAGATCAAGGCTCTTTTAGGGCTGCGATCTCCGACGACGAAGAAAGAAGTGCAGAGTCTTACCGGACGGGTTGCAGCACTCAACAGATTTGTATCCCGAGCAACTGATAAATGCCTCCCATTATTCAAAACACTGCGAAAAAGTTTTGAGTGGACTGATGAATGTGAGAAAGCCTTTCAAGATTTGAAGAAGTATTTGGGAGCCCCACCATTGTTGTCTAGGCCAATAACTGGAGAGAAGCTGTACTTGTATTTGGCAGTATCAGAAAATGCAGTTAGCTCAGCGTTGATCAGACTAGAGAATGGAGTCCAGAAGCCAATTTATTACACAAGCAAGGCCTTCCGAGGTGCGGAAATCAGATACCCAAAGCTAGAAAAATTGGCACTGGCATTAATTGAAGCAAGTAGAAGAATGAGGCCATACTTCCAGGCCCATACCATCATTGTGTATACCAACATGCCGTTAAGACAAGCCCTTCACAAACCAGAGAAATCAGGAAGATTGATGTACTGGGCAATAGAGCTCGGTGAATATGATATTGTATATGAACCCAGATCATCGTTGAAGGGGCAAGCCGTGGCAGATTTTATAGCAGAGTCCACATACCCCGATACCCCCGAGGAGCAAAAGGTGCTTGCTGACCTACCTGTGGACGATACAGGATCAACAGACACAGATCCAGACCAACCAAGGTTGGTAAAAGGACTTGTGGATGTAGAAAAATCATCATATTCAAACCCAGACCAACTCCGGTTGGTAGAAGGGTACGAACAAATGACCAATGAAGAACGAAGGATACGCGGGGATGATGAAAGAAAACAGATGATATTTCACCGAGGAACTCTAACAGATAAGAAATTTGAAGACGAGTTACATACATGGAAATTATATGTAGATGGATCATCTTGCACGGCTGGTTGTGGAGCAGGGATTGTTTTAAACTCTCCAGATGATGTTGACATGGAGTATGCCTTGAGATTCCAATTCAAAGCTTCCAATAATGAGGCTGAATATGAGGCTATGATAGCAGGTTTTCATTTGGCAAAAGTTATGGAGGCACGTCAAGTAATTGTTTTAAGTGATTCTCAATTAATTGTGAATCAAATGATGGGAATATATGCAGTGAAGGGAGAGTTAATGGTGAAGTACCATGCAAAGGTGATGGAGTTAATGACAGAATTTGATGCTATTCAATTGGTGAGGATACCGAGAACGGAGAATGCTAGAGCAGACGCATTGGCCCGACTAGCGTCAGCTACGCGCACCGAGCTGCGAAGAACGATACCAATTGAAGTATTAGAAAGTCGGAGCATAGAAGAAGATCTGACGGTGAAGATTATTACCCTTGATTTAGGACCATCTTGGATGGATCCTATCAGAGCATACATTGAAGAAGGAGAAGTGCCGGAGGACAAACTATCTGCCAAGAAATTGAAATATAAAGTTGCTCGGTATGTGTTAACTAATGGTGTTTTGTATAGACGAGGAATTATGGCAGGTTTACAGAGATGTGTGCATCCATCAGAAGTCAAAGAATTGATTGAAGAAATTCATGAAGGATCTTTTGGAGCTCATGTAGCAGGACGGACACTTTTGCAAAGGGTAATGACACAGGGATACTATTGGCCGACGATGAGGGCTGATTGTATAGCCTATGCTAAGAAGTGTGACAAATGCCAACGTTTTTCCTCCATCCGAAGAACTCCACAGGCATTGTTGACACCCATAACATCACCTTGGTCATTTGCTATGTGGGGAATTGATCTGGTTGGACCACTGCCGACGACCCGAGGAAGGTTCAAGTATCTCGTCGTGGCAGTAGACTATTTTACTAAGTGGGTGGAAGCTGAACCACTAATTGATATGACGTACGAGAAGGTGTATCAGTTCATATGGAAGAGTATCATTTGTCGATATGGTCTCCCCCACGCTTTCATCACACACCATGGAACGCAATTTGATAATGACGAATTTGCTGCCTATTGTCATCAGTCGAACGTCTTGAAGTTTCATTCAGCACCAGGCCATCCCCAAAGCAATGGACAGACTGAGGTGACGAACAGAACATTACTAAATGGGTTGAAGAAGAGGTTAAATGAGGCTAAAGCAAATTGGATTAATGATCTACATTCAGTTTTGTGGGCTTACCGAACAACTCCCCGAGCAGCAACAGGAGAATCACCATATATGCTAGCATTTGGAAGTGAGGCTGTGATACCTGCCGAGTTGGGCCTACCAACACACAGGGTGTTAAATTTCAATTCTCCGATCAGTGATTTGATGAGAAGACTGGATTTGGATATGCTCGAAGAAGTCAGAGAAGAGACAGCCATTAGGAATGCCGCTTATCAACAACGAACAGCTCTGTTTTACAACAAAAGGGTAAAGAAATGTGATCTAAAAAAAGGGGATTATGTGCTAAAGAAGGTCATTCAGAAGCAGAATAAACTGGAAGCAAACTGGCATGGACCTTACCGAGTTACAGAGGTTGTTCGACCAGGAACTTACAGAATAGCAACTCTAGAAGGAGAGGAATTTAAGAACGCATGGAATGCTGAACACCTGCGCAAGTATTATCAGTGATGTCAAATGTAAAGCATTTCTTTCATTATGAATAAAACGAGGATGTTTCGCCATTTTCTTTCTGGTTGAAATTTTTTCGGGGAATACTAGTGTAATACACTACACAACAAAAGTGCTCTAAGGAGCCAACCTCCTTTGGTTAGGAGGACAGCTCTACGGAGCAAAAGTGCTATAAGTAGCCAACCTTCTTTGGTTAGGAGGACAGCTCTACGGAGTAAAAGTTCTATAAGTAGCCAACCTTCTTTGGTTAGGAGGACAGCTCTACGGAGCAAAAGTGCTATAAGTAGCCAACCTCCTTTGGTTAGGAGGACAGCTCTACGGAGCAAAAGTGCTATAAGTAGCCAACCTCCTTTGGTTAGGAGGACAGCTCTACGGAGCAAAAGTGCTATAAGTAGCCAACCTCCTTTGGTTAGGAGGACATGATCTAAGGAGCCAAAATATGCTCTAAAGAGCCAAAAGCTTTAAGGAGCCAAAAAGTGTACACCAGCATCAATTACGGTTGGTAAGATAAAAATATACTCTCATATTACAACTTATGTTGGTCGGGAGGTAATATTATTACAAAGAGTTCTTTGAAGAACAAAATATTCAAAAAATACACCAAGTATAGTTGGTCGGGGATAAAAACCCAATAACTGTAGTTGGTCGGCGAGGACAAATTATTGATCTTAGTTGGTCGGACGCATTTTTATAATTGAACCAAGTATAGCTGGTCGGGGATAAAAACCCATCAACTGTAATTGGTCGACAAACATTATTCACCCACCTTGGTTGGTTGGAAACAGTTTGAACATTTTTACTCATTACTTTATTATTAAGTGATCGAGAAACATTACTAATACTTGTAACTTTTTATTAAGTTTCTTAATGAACAATATTATTGTTATCTTTTTAACAGATACATATATACAAATATAAAAGTGTGTGATAAACACAAGACAATAGCAAAATTGGCAAACAAAAAATGAAATTCTTTCATTAAATTTAAGATTACAGGATACAAGAATGTATTAAATTGTTACATGGATATTACTATTCTATTGGTTTCTTGCCCTGTGCTTTAGAAACAGGTTCCTCGCCGGCAGGAGGGTCTTCTAGGCAAAGGGGAGAATTGATGAAATTAACATCTCTGAGCATTCTGACGTTCATAACAGAAGGTGTATCCAAGAGATGCTCAGGACGAGATAATTCAACTTGGGAATGAAGGCTATAATCACCAAGGTACTTTGAAATTAGGCTGCGAGGAATGGAACGAGCTGGGATCCATGCCATGTCCAATTTGAAAGGTGGTACAGGCAGGTCTAATAATGATGGAGCATGATAATCCCATAAGAAATGCCCTTGCTCCAATTTTAACACACCCAATGCATTCAACCATCCTTGCTTGTAACCTTCATTGTTGGCATGTTCAATACGAGCATCCAGGTGAACAAGGGCTTCATTATATCCTGCCATCCAGAATTCCCTCGGCTGTTTATGGAATTGGAAGGTTAATCTCTCCAATTGTTCATGAAGGCTTTTGGCAAAAAGATCCTTATTATGCAAGGAAGATTTCGTCGATGTAAGCTGATCTTCCAGAGACAGATTTTTATTGGACATTTCAGTCAGAGCACGGTCTTTTACTTTCAACTGGAATGCTTGAGTTTCCAGAGTAGACTGAGTACGAGCCTCTTCAACATTACGACTGAGAACTCTTGATCGGCTCTGAGAAGCAACTGGAGAACTTTGCTCCTCGACAGTTCTTCCTCGCCCCCGAGAACCTCTTCCCCGTCCCCGAGCAGTTCCAGAAATGGCAGATCTTTTTAAGTCCTCCAGCTCATGCCTTAGTTTGGCGTTTTCGACCTCTAAGAACGAGAAGCCTTCATCAGTAACTGGTATTAATGCAGTAGAAGATAAAGCAACAGATTCATATTGAGCCAGTTTTTTCTGCAAATTATTATTTTCTTGTTCCAGGATCTCGGCAATTTGTCTGCAGGCTTCAACTTCACCTTTTAGGGTCCTTTCCCTAATATCATATGCAGCAATGATCTTCTTATGGACTGTTTCAGAAGAAAGTTGTTGGTATCTATTTTCATAATCTTTGTGTAACAAAGCCATTGATTCATTGTGCTGACCTTGAAGATCCTCTATGGAACCATGAAGTTCCTCGATCAGTTCATAATACGCCACATTATTGGCCACAGCTCGGTCGAGTAAATCTTTCAAATATCGATAAGCCTCAATAGCCTGTTCTGAAGCACCATGACCAAGGATATCAGCAATTTCCGATGTACTAAGGACTGTATGACCAGCCTTGTAGTATTGACAACATTGCTGCATCAGCTCAGTATCATGTGAAGAGATCAATTCCATTCTAGCAACAAACTAAGGACGAGAAAAAGACAACAATCAACAAAAACAAGTTATCAACAACAGAGATGAGCAAAGATATATTTTATTAGATCATCAAAGAGTTACATTGTTCGATTACAAGGAAATACAGAAATGATACCGAACAACTTCACACCTTTTCCTTGTCCCCCAAGACTTTCTTGGGAGGTTGGGACGAGGAGCTCGGTTGCTCGGTGGTAACAACAGCTTGATCGGTAGGAATCTTCTCGGGAGGAGGAGGCATGGAAGAAATGTCCTCGGTGGCAGAAGGTTGAGAGGCAGAAACTTGATCACCCATAGCCAAAGAAGACTCATCTGAGGCAGGCTCATCTTCTTCTTCTTCCACAATTGGTGGAGGAGGACCAGGGAGATGCTGTTGGAATAGCTCAGAATCATCTTGGACCTTTAGCTCTTGCAGAGCAGCTACCCAGCCATCATGGAAGTATTTCAACTCCCCATATTGGACTTGGGATGTCATTGCAGCTATCCCTCTCTCCCATCCTTTCTCCCAACCAACGCTGAAATGTTTCTTGATTGCAACTTTTCTCCTCGACTTCTCCGAGGAGAGCTTCACCTCCAATTCCTCTTTCTTAACCTTGATATCTCGCAGAGTAGATAATTCTTCTTCTGACTTCTTCAATTTATCATCAGATTCCTGATGTTTAACCTCCAAACCATTAACTTTCTCCTCCAAATTCTTGGAGGTTTCAGCCATCTTCATCTTATCAGCCTCAGCCACAGCCAACTTTTTCTCCCAAACAGTTTTCTCGATGTACTGTTGGCGATATTCCTTCACAGATTGGGTTAAACCCAACAAAGCATCGTCAACATCGGACGAGGAACTGGAAGCTTTAATAACTTGATCTTTCTTCACGATGGTATTGAAGCAGTTCACCAGCTGAAAGATAAGAAAAACAATAAAGTCAACACAAATACAAGAATTCATGAAAAAGAAAGAAAGACCAAAGGAGTGAGAAATTTACTGAAGAAAGATGACGAGCAGCTAGGGATGTCAGTGTATCCCTAGGAATTTTTTCATCAACCCCGAGAACCTCGGGTATAACTGAGCTCATTGAAGAACTCGGAAGAATGATGTTTGAAACACTACTACCACCAGCGGGTAGAGAAGATGCAGTTCCAGCAAGATTAACTGAGGATGATTTCCTCAATCTCTTCAAAGGAGGGTCAGCAGCATCAACCAAGGAAGAAGTCTTGGTCGGAGAGATTGTAATTACTTCAGCGGGAGCATTTTTCTTGCTCGGGGCCACTGGGGGCTTCTCAGCAGCTTTGGAGGACCCAGCATCTACTTTTTTAGTCCCTTCTGGGACATCAATTTTGCCTTTCTGGGCTCCAACAGCAGAAGAAATTTCACCAAATAGAGCAGGAGGAGCTCTTTTCTTGCCCATTCTCTGAGATAAGGGGATATGAGAATCTGAAGATGAACTTTCTGGTGTTGAAGCTGGTTCAATAGGGCGAGCAGTATAAGAGGTTGTGTAACTCTTATACTGTAGTAAATATGAAGCGGATCTAATATGCTCGTCAGCAATCGTCTTATGCAAACCCCAGATAAGTTTCAGATGTTTAATATTCACTTCTGATTCCTTTGGAGTTTTTCTTTTGCTATCAACTGCAAATAGATACATAATGAAATATCGGTCATACATTTTATCAAACATGATGAAAGCATAATTTTACAAGTAAAATAAAATGAAAAATAAACCTATCCCATTGCCATATGGGGGGCATTTGGGACCGTTGTACGCTTCATCCCCAGCTAGAGGCGCATGTTGCCAATTTTTTATGACCAACCCATGCTCAAAATAATCCCTATTTGAGTCAGGGAGATTAACTACAAGAGCCCTATTCAGATATCTAGTTTTTAAATAATAAATGTTATCTAGAATGGCCCATTTATAACAAAACATAATTTTAGGGATCCCAATACGAGTCCCATGAGTTAGATTTAATTTGTGCACCCCGTTAATTATTCTCCATGAATTGGGGGCTATTTTTGCAGGAACAAGATCAAAATATTGACAAAACTCAAGACATAATGGGTTTGGTGGAAAGGAAAAACCGCATTCAGCAACAAAAAGACTGGGGAACCAATGTCCCTCAGCCAATCGAAAGTAATCTAAAGGCTCAGAAAGAACCTCTAGAATTACCCACGAAGGAATGGAAAAATCAGAGCGGAATTTCTCAACAGACTCCACAATATAAACCATATTGAATAAAAGAGATACAGAAGAAAGAAAGAAGATCTTACAGAAAGAAAGGAGGTATGTTGACAACGAACGGAAACAAGGATGAACGCACAAGAGAAGAAGAGAATAGAAAGCTTGAATGCAGAAAATGGAAAACGTAGACGACGGTATGGTTACCAAAGAAGTTTAAATACTTTGTATTGGGAAGCGGCGAAAGAAATGATTACCAAAAAGAAACTACTAAATTTCCGGCGGCTAAGAGGACAAAATTTGCACGAAGATCGAAGCACTTATAAAAAAGGCGGAAACTGCGAAATAAGAAGGAAATTTGAATACAATGTTCCTGAAACCCGGGAAGGACATTTAATATTGCCATATACCGAGAAAGAATGTTCCATACTCCTCAAAGTTCAAAATATGAAACATTGGGGGCTTCTGTTGATACCAAAATTAATATGCTGATGTGGACGAATAAGATGAAGACACGTGTCAATCTACGTGGCACAATAGCAGCGAGGAAGATCATTTCCCGACCAACCATGCTTCTTTCCGAGCAACGAGAATACACCGAGGAACTCTATCACACCGAGGAACTCTATCACACCGAGGAACTCTAACGTTCCGAGGAACTCCTGATCAGCGAACAGCTATGGCGGTCCGAGCTGCATCTCGGTCGTATCATTAATTGCCACATAATCAACAGCTCAGATATTCATTGAATGCTTATATTCTTGGCACGCAATCTGCATTAAATGTATTACCCTTTCATATGTATGTCATTTAATGTATCGAACCTTTCATGTACAGCCTCAAGGCTATAAATACCTTGTATCATCCTCATTCATGGGGGACCGGAATTTCTTGAGAGAACTTGTAATCAAGAATTCCACAAACACTCAGCAATAACATAACAGTGGACGTAGGCTTTATTCCTAGCCGAACCACTTTAAAAATCTTTGTCTTATTTATTTATCTGTGATTGAAAAATTAGAGCGATCTAGTTTTTTACATCAACACCCTACGCAACCTAAAATATGGAGCCTTATACCCCTACAGATATCTTTCCCCCTCAATTTTTGGAATCACCATACATTCATACTTACTCACCAAAACCTCAGTTCTAGATAAATAGTAAGGATAACCAGTTATAAGGTGGTCCCAAATCGTACAAGGCTGCATTAAAACCCCACATTTCTACATTTAGTCCCCTTTGTGCCTTTAAATTGAAATAGGTTGTAATGTTTTGAATATTTACTAAAACTAAAGTCTAAAGTTATGATACCATATACCCACATGGATATCTCTTCCTCTTAGTATTTGGAAACACTATACATTAACACTTAATATCCTAACCCTTAGTTCCCACAAACCAGGAAGGATAACTACTGGTGAGGTAGTCCCACATCTAGAACGACTCCATTGAAATCCCATGTTCCTACGTTTGGCACCCTTTGTGACCTTAAAATAAGGTTGGAATATTTTTAGCATTTGCTAAAACTAAAGTCTAGTATCAAGATACCCTATACCCCTATGGATCTCTCTCCCCCTTGGTGTTTGAATCACCATACATTTACACTTAATTGCCTAAACCCTGATTCCCACTAACCAGGAAGGATAACCAGTCATAAGGTTATCCTATATATCTAAAGATGCTATCAAAAGCCCTCATTTTTATGTCTAGTCCCATTCACTACCTTAAGTTGAAAGAGTTTGGAATATTTTGAATCTTTATTAGAACTAAAGTCTAAAATTAGGATACCCTATACCCCTACATAGATCTCTCTATTTCAGTGTTTGAATCACAATATATTCATACTTAAATGACAAACCCGCAGTTTCAGCTAACCAGGAAGGATAGACAACCATGAGATGACAAGAAAAAACTTGAAGTTTTATCCCTGTTATTATTTTAATTATTTTGCATTCACTCTTAAGCATCCTATCTCTAGTCTTTGCTTACCATGAAGCTTAATCAATAGCAAGGTAATCTTAAAACAACTTTCTCGGCCCTAATGTCATGTCGATAACCCATCGTCGATCCTGATCTGCACCCTTAGGTTATATCTTGCCATAGATCCAAATGTGACCACAAAAGAGACTTTTTAGGTCTCGATCATACATTTATTCCTTTGGATGAATAACCTAAACCCTTGCATCATTACGGATCAATCGAACCATCAATTTCTCTTAAAATTGTCTGCATGCGCACCCTCTTAGTCAACTACCTCTGTGGACACCCCGATTTAAAATCGAGGAGCGGGTCATTTATCCCTGATCCTTAATGGTACATCATTTTCATAAACCACTAACCTCTCATAGGCACGGAGATTTCCTAAAAATCTCGACTTCGGGGATAGGAAAACCCTAAATCTCTCGTGGTCTTAGGGTCCCTCCTATGAATATGTAAATCCTGGACCGCCATGGACTTAAACAAATTTATGAAGTACCCTACATATCCAAACACCCTTTATCAAGTACCCCTTTTTCCCATTTGCGCC
Organism: Sambucus nigra; assembly: GCA_949130495.1. NCBI lineage: Eukaryota > Viridiplantae > Streptophyta > Magnoliopsida > Dipsacales > Adoxaceae > Sambucus > Sambucus nigra. The sequence goes on along the minus strand of OX422221.1, from coordinate 482,256,741 downwards.
TCACTTCAAAGGACTAAACCAAGGGCAGTCTTGATTGAGATGATTTACGTGAAATATCATTTTATAGACATTTTGGACTTACAGAACTTCATAATTTGAGAAAGTGGTACACAATAGTTATTGATATTTTATATATATTTCTAATGATGAAGGGCACGCACCGATTAGAGCTTGCATTAAAACCCTAAGGTTCCTGGAATACTTACTAATTTATTAGTATTTTGTACTTACCAAATTTCCTAATCATGTGGGTTGGGTACCATAACCAGGTAGAACTTTGAATTATCTTTGCAATGGTGAAAACCACCCATCAATCGGAGTTACAAGTTAAAATTTGTGAAACTAATACAAAATGGTGAAGAAAGTGGATTGAGTCAGTTAGTCAATCGCCTAATAATATTTTTCACTTTTTTAACTCCGAATGAGCCAAACATGCCCTATGGGACCTTTAGCTGACCGATTAAAAGGACCCCAAATGGATATCCAATTGTCTATCTTTTCTGATACCAAATATTAACTAATTTGTTTTAGACGTTGATAAAAAAATCAACAGCTCAGGACCATTGGACGATCAGCCGTCCGATCTATCAAAACTCCTATAAATAGAGGTGCCCAAAACCATTAAAAAGTACCCAAAATCCCAACATATATACACTTTTCTGAATTTCTTAAACCTGAGCAAAAGATATACTCGAGCTCATTTATGAAAAGTCTCGATGGGCTCATTCTTTAGAATAGTCACTTTTCGAAAGGAAAAACTTGTATTTCTGCATAGTTGTCCTAAAAAATAGTTCGTAGTCCTAAAAAGTCTTCTACAAGAAATAAATCAGGTCAAACCCTAGAATTTTTTTTGCAAAAGCAACACAACTAAACAAAGCTCTGCCCGATTGAAAAGAACCAAAAAGTGGGGCTTTCCCCCAAAGCATAAAATCAGCTTTTGCCACAAGGGTAAAGACCCTCAACCTGAATTTTGGGAAAACACCCCACATTTATATATTCGTATAAATTGCGCATATTTGTGTACCCTCTCTAACTGATCCTCAACTTAGGGGACCTAATATGTAGTTTATAATATTTATATTTGTTTAAGCCAAAATTTTAACCCAACGCCTCCAATTGTGTCGCGACTTGACATACTCATATAATAAGTAATACAAATCAAATACCATGATTCCAAATTAAAAACATTAATATATCATTTTTAATATACGTTCTCAAGAGATTTCATTATGTCGCTTTCGGCATGAAACTTTGTAGGCCAAAGTCTAAAATTCGGCAACACTCACCATTTCTCCAAATAAACAAAGCCTCTTTCTGTAAGACAGCCCAGACATGAGTTTTAATTTCAATACTTTTCAAACATCTACATTTGATCAACATATTATAATATCATATTAAGATATCAATATGACACAATGGAAATTCTATATTAAGGACTATGCTATATAAATACCACACTGATGTACCTTGAATACCCGATATACTACTGCCTACACCTGTAAATATTCACAACTGAGTGAACAACATTGGATTTGATCCCAAGCCTTATAATATATCTTTAGACATATTACCCCCGAGAGATGCTTCTATCTCTAGTCCTAATCCCTATATATTACCCAAGCCTATTTATTGGAAATATGTTGGCTTTGATCCCAAGTCTCCATGCATACGTTGGCACTATAGTAAGATGAACTACTCTGACTTCACCTGGTCTAGCCCAATACCAATATGTATTGTTATTCTATGATTCTCAGCAATAAAACATTACATCCTTGGTATAACCTCCCCACTTCTTAGATCGACTCCTAGTTTTTCACCTCCCAACTAGTTTGAAGGACAACACCTTTCGATTATTAATCACCCGATTATTATAAGGTTATGTGACAATATTATATATCTTCAGGTCCATTATTATTTTAATATTTCATGCACCAACCTTGCCCCTCCCAAACCAAGTACCATACTTGAACACACATCACGTTTGAACACATGTTATAATCGACCTATGTAGACTTTGAACGCACATCATTTTGGGTAGGTAGGAGAAATATTGTGTCTTTCTCATGGGATCGATCCTCAATAATATGTTTATTGACATATTTTCCACCCAAGATGCATCCTTATCTAATCCCTCACATGCTGTGAGGGGCATATTAAACTATCTCAAGACGGTACCTCATAAACATAATCCTACATGCAAACGTGAAAACACATATAAACTAACCAAAACACACATGAAACCATCTCTCACTTTCTACCTTTCGTAATAACACGAATAAGATATCAAACTATCTCCAAAGTTGAGCTCCTTCATATAGTCATATGCAAAATAATGACCACCCATTAAACAAGATTATCTTTCTCTCACACTAACATACTTAACTACATCCATATGTTATATATTAAAAAGTAAGAAGTTGTGCATAAGAAAATCTTGTGTACATGCACTGTTTGAACTGATATTTCTATACATCTCACTGATACCATTTTTCATCCTAAGAACCTATGCACATTTTGTAAGCACCCGCATGCTAAGGTATTTAAACACGTTCTAAAGTAACTAAAAAGTAACCAGTTAATGTAAAGAGCAATAATAAGCATAAATTTAAGGAAGTATACAAAACAAGTGGGATGTCTAAAACCTTCCCCACTCGTAATCGATTTCGGAACCTACAGGACAAGAATCTCTAAACTAACTGCAAAATTTAATATCCTCCTTAGGATTATCTTGAAAGGGATAGATTGATTATTTTTGTTTATTTTTATATAAAATAAACTGGAGAATATAAACAACCGACAAAACTCCTTTTCTTTCACACGAAGGCCACACCTACCAAAGAGGCGTACGCCAAACCTGGACATCTTGGGGAAAACCATCGTCACCCAAACATTGACCAATAACCAGACCTTGGGGGGAGAGGAGGAAGGGGATACAAACTGTATTCATTGTAACTTAAGTTAACTTCCCCTTAAATAGTGTCACTTGCTTGGGGCCCGCAACACTACATGGACGAGTGAGGTTCATGATATACATTAAGTTGTGAGTGATATGAGACCTTAATATATTCAAATATAGTTCCAAGTAAAGTAGGTTTGGGGAATATTACCTAGTATTGAGACCTTTGGGTTCGAGTTGAAATTTTTAATGGCAGTTAGCATTTGACGATTATCTAGATACTATTATAAACAACAATGTATTTCTAACCCATCGAGCAGGGTAGTTTGAGAAGACCCTTACATAGTATGTGCTTAGTAAGGAAGGTCCAAACAAACAAAAAGTTTGATTTTAATATTTTTCAATTTTAAAGAGCAAAACTTTAAACAATCTAAACCTAGTATAACTTGTTCACCAAATTAAACTATTTTGATGTGCAAAACTGAATTACTTAATCTTATCTTTTTACCTAAAATGTGCATCTAGGTGATAAGTAGAAAAAATAAATAAATAAATTATCCACAACATGAATATTTATGAGGAAAACCACAAAGGAAAAAATCTCAGACAGCCCAGCCAAACAGATCAATATGATAAGATTTTATAAAGATTATACAATAGACTTACTCAACAAATCGTCTCTCTTGCAAGGGTTAACGTTTTGCTATCTTCTACTTCTCCTCCACAGTGAAATGCATGAGTCTACCCACACAAGATGCCACAACACACAAACCCATGCAAGTCTCGATATACATCAATGAAGATCATCAACTGTCTACGAAATTAGGACACGAAAGCCACACTTCTTTACCACAACACCGCAAACAAAAAGTATGGAGTCCACTGTGACACCCCGACTAATTAAATACCGGGTAGCTACTCCTTTATTAAATTAATTCAAAATGCCAAGTTGGCTCAGTTAATAGCATCACTGTCGAAAACATTTTTATTATTACTAACCACCTAGTATTTAAAAAGTAAGTGCCAAATTTTATTTAAAGTCTGATTAACATGCAACAAGTGTAATAAATAATAATAACACAATTCACCATAATGAAGTAAATAGAATAACCATCACATAACGTAAATAAAGTCTGGAGGAAAACTCCTCACTAAAAATCCCACAACTGATAAGTAAACTGAATACTAAATCAATACATGCCAAAGTCTGAAAACTGTAATGGAAATGTAACTCTATTAGAAATGGGCAACATGCCCTACAGCTGATGGATAATGAATCTGGAATCCAAGTGATAGAGGCGTCTACAAGCAAATCCCTGTAGCTTCCACAAACAGCTACAACTCGTCACCAGAATGAGTATCCTATGCATGGTGTCCTTGTGGCTGGGCACCTAAAATGGTTTTACAAGAAAAGTAGATTTGAAAGCAAACGGGTCAGAGCCCGAAAGTGGAGTTATATTTTAAAAACCTGCAAGTGCTTTAAAAACATTTAAAACATTAAATGCAAAGTACATGTTAGGACGTGCACTCATATGATATTCTCACCTCTCGTCTAACTGTGCACTCCTAACGTAAGTACCCATCTACAACGACACAAACCACTAGCTAAGTGACATTATATCTAGCTAGACTGCCATAGGTCCTACCCTTATTACTCGGTTCTATTAACATTATAACGCTCGTAATTAAATAGGGGTTTAACGTAAACTCAGATGCTCAACATGCAATATATTTCACTAACAGCTAACCCGTTATGTTTTCTCGAAACAATACCATAATTATATTCATAACATTAACATGAAGGTTTCCATTAATTAAGTGTATATTATTCACATCATAAATATACAACACAAGCACCCCGAGAACTAAGCTGCGGTGCACACATACTTTGCTATCCATCCCGGTACATCACGTACATAAGGATTACATATTCCGAATCTCTCAGGAATAGTTCACATATAACAACATCACAAATAATGGAGGCGAACACAGTCACATCACATGGGTCACGCACATACCTACGCTCCCACGATCAGCGGACTTATTAATATCCTAATAAGTCTTTCTATGACCTATGTTCATCAAGGTAACCAGTCTAAATCCGGGCAACACAAGGATTAGAGGGCCCTAAGCGAACGCAAACCTCCCGTGATAGCAAGTATGGTAGGTATGTCATACACACAATTCATATACCAATACTAAGTAAACACACGTCTTAGTAATCCCGTAGTTTAATCGTAGTACTATTCTCATTCTCGTACCAATCTATAATTTACACACTTTATACGATTCCGATTTATAATCATACGCGCTATAATCTATTCTCACATCGTAGTAGATACTCACGTCTCAACCCAAACGGTTCATTGATTTAAATCACTCGTATATAATTTGCCCCTGATAATAACCCAAAAGTCCCAAATCTATCAATACATCATCAAAGGGATGTTAACTCTACCCTCGAACAAGTTTACGGGACTCCCAAAATCAAAACAGGCCAAAAAGGCCCAAACTGCAAGCTCGTTAGAAGTCTCGTTCGAACGAGGCTGTTTGAACGAGATCAAACTGTCAGCTCGTTAGAAGTCTCGTTCGAACGAGACTGTTCGAACGAGATCCAGTTCGTTCGAACGAACTGTACCTTCTAACGATATCTCGTTCGAACTAGATATCGAACAAAACTGCCCCTCGTTAGAAGCGATTGGTCAACTCGTTAGAAGCTCGTTCGAACGAGCTCGTTCGAACGACCTGGGTTGGTTTCTAACGAGCTACCAGTTGCGAGCCCAGAAATTCCAAAATCGTTTTTCACCCAATTTCTACTCCTCAAATCTCCTCTAAACTTCGTCCCAACTATGTTTTAAGGTCTCTAATCAATCCTAAACATATATAGTCACATCCTAACATGTTTTAAGGAATTTATTCATCCTAAACATCATTAAATCACAAATCTCTACACTTTTCCCCAATTCTTTTCAAGAACACAAACCCTAACATTTTAAATCATGAATTAACCCAATAAAATCCGTTTTAATTTCTTCCAATCACAAATATCATAAGAATAATCAACTACCTATCATTCTACATGCAATTCTCCTCAAGATTTTCAAGTTCTAAGTTCCAAACTACATGGGTTTTCATATTTCACCAAGAACAAACATAAAATTTGAATTATCTAACATGGAAGGAACATTCTCTGAAATTAAATGGAATTAAGTCACTTGCCTCGAGTTTATCTCTGATTTAGATGTTGGTTTGATGGGGCTTTTCTGCAGAATTTCCTCTCTCTCTCTTTCCCCAAGCTTCTTCTCCAATGGTGGCTATGGTGGCTAGGGTTTGCTTTGGGAAGGTATTAGAAAACCTAATTCTAATAACCTACGTAGCTTGTTGGGTTAATATGGTTTGGTTAGTGGCTTAGTGGGTCAATTCCCAATCAGATTAAAACTCCCAATTTTCGTCACTTTTAATTCTCCAAAAATACAAAATTACTAAAATGCCCTTTATGTTGCCGATATGGCCTAAAAATACCCTAGGACCCAAACTAAACCCCCGGCTAGTGTTTTCTGACTATCTCGACCCTTCCGGATGCATTGGCGCACTCGAAACGACCATACGGTTAATAGAATTTTAATTCACTTTTATAATCAAAATATTACACCGTGACGCGGCGGTCACATGCGTCTCAACAAAATTTCTAAAATGCCGTATATAAATCTTACGATAAATTTTTCATAATTCAATATTCATATAAAAACATGTATGCACATAATCAAATACCAACTCGCATCTCGTTAGTATTTTAACCCGGATTAATTTCAATTAATACGCATTTAATTAATTAATCCCAAAAATAAATATAGCCAAAAGTACGGGGTATTACATACTTCCCCCCTAATAACTGAATTCGTCCCGAAATTCGAAACTAGAAAGTACCTGCTAAAAACAACTCTGGATAACGTTTGCGCATCTCATACTCGCGCTCCCATGTGGACTCCTCGACATTGTGATGTCTCCACTGAACACGCACTAACGGGACTATCTTTGACCGCAGTTTCCTCTCGCTTCGGTCCAAAATAGCAATCGGCCCCTCCTCGTAGGAGCTATCTGGCTGGAGATCGATGTCCTCCACAGCAATGTGAGAATGAGCCAAATTATCTCTAAGGTATTTCCTCAGCGAGGAAATATGGAACACATCGTGAATCCGATGCAAATGCTCCGGTAACCCGAGTCTATACGCAACCGGTCTGATCCGCTCAATAATAGGAAACGGCCCCACATACCTTGGTGCCAACTTCCCCTTCTTCCCGAAATGCATAATCCCCTTCATAGGAGATACCCTGAGCAAAACCTGGTCCCCTACTTGGAACTCCCTGAAAAATCTCTTCGCATCAGCATAACTCTTCTGCCTGTCTTGAGCTACCCGAATGCGACTCCGAATCAACTCAATCCTTGCCGAAGTATCCTGAATCACTTCCGGCCCAAGCAGTTTATTGTCCCCCACCTCTAACCAACATGCTGGGGAACGACAAGGCCTACCGTACAATGCCTCAAATGGAGCCATGCCAATAGTAAACTGATAGGAGTTGTTGTAAGCAAACTCCACCAGTGGAAGATACTGCTCCCATCCACCCCCGAAGTCAATAATTCACATGCGTAGCATGTCCTCCAACATCTGATTTGTGCACTCGGTCTGCCCATCGGTCTGCGGATGATAAGCCGTACTCAACTGCAATTCCGTGCCCATGGCCTCCTGGAAACTCTCCCAAAATCTCGAAACAAATATCTTGTCTCTGTCAGATACGATATTTAGGGGCACACCGTGAAGTCTCACAATCTCTGAAATGAAGAGCTGGGCATACTGTCCCGTAGTGTAGTCAGTCCTTACGGGTAAAAAGTGAGCGACCTTGGACAACCTGTCCACAATTACCCAAACGGAGTCGTGACCCCTCTGCAACGTAGGCAACCCCGTGATAAAGTCCATGGATATTCTCTCCCACATCCACACTAGGACCTCCAATGGCTGTAGCAGTCCTGCCGGTCTCTGATGATCCACTTTTATAAGCTGACAAGTGGCGCATTTCGAAACAAACTCAGCGATATCTCTCTTCATACCGCTCCACCAATACTGTCGTCTCATATCTTGGTACATTTTTTCCCCTCCGGGATGTACCACGAACCGTGAGCCGTGCGACTCTGCCATCACATCGTGTCTCAATTCATCCCCTTCCGGAACTACCAATCTCCCATTGAAGCGTAATCCCCCGTCTGAGCTAACGGTATAGGACTCGGCTCCCTCTGCTAGTAATCGAACTATCTGCTCCTGACAGAATGAGTCATTAGCCTGTGCCCGTACTACCTTCGTGACAATCTGCGGTGTAACGGTCATCACAGACATGAAATATCGGGCCACTGCATCCTGGTGTCCCAATTCCTTCCACTTAGCCTTCCACACCTCTGCCACCTCATCTGCTGGCCTACGGCTCAACGCGTCTGCTACCACGTTAGCCTTTCCCGGGTGATACTGGATGTTGAACTGGTAGTCCTTCACAAACTCAATCCACCTACGCTGCCGCATATTCAATTCCTTCTGCGTGAACAGGTACTGTAGGGACTTGTGGTCCGTGAACAGTTGGAACTTCTCCCCCAAAAGATAATGCCTCCAAATCCGTAGGGCAAATACCATAGCTGCCAACTCCAAATCATGCGTGGGGTAATTCTTCTCATGAGTCTTAAGCTTACGGGAAGCATAAGCTATGGCATGTCTCTCCTGCTGCAATACACCTCCAAGCCCTTGCAAAGACGCGTCAGTGTAAACCAAATACTCAACTCCCGGTCTCGGCAATGCTAACACAGGTGCTGAGGTCAATTTGTCCTTTAACTCATCAAATGCCAACTGACAGGCATCACTCCAGATGAATGGCACACCCTTACGAGTCAGATGTGTCAAAGGACCCGCTATCTTCGAAAATCCCCAAATGAACCTCATGTAGTATCCTGCTAAGCCCAAGAAACTATGAATTTCAGTCGGTGTCGTGGGCTGTCCCCACTCCCTCACCGCGGATATCTTCCCCGGATCAACAGATATTCCCTGGTCGAAAATAATGTGTCCCAAAAACTGGACCTCCTTCAGCCAAAAACCGCATTTCTCATATTTTGCATACAACTCGTTCTGATGAAGTGTTTGCAAAACCTGCCTCAAATGCTCGGCGTGCTCCTCCTCTGTCTGGGAGTAAACCAGAATGTCATCAATGAAGACAATGACAAACTGATCTAGGAAATCCCTGAACACTCTGTTCATCAAGTCCATAAACACAGCTGGAGCGTTGGTCAAACCGAAAGGCATAACCCGAAACTCATAAGAACCATATCTCGATAAGAACGCAGTCTTCGAGACATCCTCCTCCCTGATACGCAACTGATGGTATCCCGATCTCAAATCAATCTTCGAGAAGAAAGAAACTCCTCTCAACTGGTCGAATAAGTCATCGATTCGAGGTAACGGATACTTATTCCGTATCGTGACCTTATTCAACTCTCGGTAGTCCACACACAATCTCAGTGAACCGTCCCTCTTCTTCAAAAACAAGACTGGAGCGCCCCAAGGTGAGGTACTCCTGCGAATAAAGCCCTGACCTAATAGCTGCTCTATCTGATCCCGTAACTCCCTCATCTCAGCTGGAGCCATACGGTACGGTGCGCGTACTATAGGTCTCGTACCCGGTAGCAAATCTATAACAAAGTCTATCTCTCGACTGGTGGGTAAGCCTGGTATCTCCTGAAACACATCTGAATACTCCCTGACAACTGGGATAGAATCTAAAGGAATCACTACCTCCTTAGAGGTATCCTCCTCAATGTAATACAGATGAGCGGTCGATCCTCCCTCTGGGCGAGGCATCGCCACTACAAACATCTCTTGCCCCGGAATGGTAAAAACAATGCTCCCGCTGAAGCAATCAATCATGGCCCTATAAGCTACGAGCCAATCCATAACGGTAATCACATCGTGAACATGCATATCTAATACCAACATGTCTGCAGGTAATACCAAACCACCAATCTCTACCCCCACTCCCCGGCATATAAAGAAAATAAGTGACCCACTCCCCAATGGTGAGTCGACACACGTCACTGTGCTCTCTACCGTAGCTAACAATCCTAAAGCTTTCGCGAAGTGTGTAGCTATAAAATAATGTGTAGCCCCCGTATCAAATAATACCTGACCCATAGTGCCATGGATAGGAAACGTACCCTCAATCGCGGGCAGTGCCTGTGGAACTGCAGCCTGGTGGACGTTGTAGACACGTCCATACTGTAACTGCCCCTGCTGAACTGGGACTGCTGGAATGGGTGGCAATGCTGCCATCTGTGGTGATGCGGGGAGAGCGGCGGGAAATATAGGCCTTTGTGGCTCCTGGCGAGCACCCTGTTGCTGCTGCTGTGGGGCCCTGCCCCTATCAGGACAATCCTGTCGCTTATGTACAGTCTTTCCACAGACAAAACACTTCCCTGGGAAGTTCCCTCCTCTCTGCCCCTGCTGTCCCCGGCCCTGGTGGCCGTTACCGTTCCTCCCTTGGCCCTGCTGGCCCTGGTGAAACTGCTGCCCATTCTGCCCCTGTTGGCCCTGATGGCCGTTTGGACCCTGATGGCCATGACGGAAACCTCCCTGTCCCTGCCTGTAGTTCCCTGATCGGAACCTCTTCTGATCCCCCTGTTGAGAACCCTTCTCACCCTGTCTCTGCCCCTGAACAGATTATGCCCCACCGGCACCATGTCCTCCAGTCCTTCCCTGATGGCTAGACTCTCCCGACCTCTTGCCCTCAGCCATATGAAAGCGGTGGTCCTGGCAGTGTAACAAAGCAGCGTTAACCACATCAGAATACGTGGCCAACGAAAGGTTCCCTAACAGATGCTGACGGATCCTCCAAGTCAACCCGTCGGTGAACTTCTCAATCTTCTTCTTCTCTGTTGGTATCTCATCTAGAATGATATTCAACAGATTCGTGAACTCGGCCTCATACTAGGCCACGGTCTTACCCTCCTGCCTCAGACTCATCAATTTCCTCCTCATTTCCGTGTGAACAGCCAACGGAAAGTACTTACGGTCAAACTGCACCCAGAAGTCCTGAATAGTGAAAGTATCCCTCTCCTCCATGGTGGTAATAGACTCCCACCATTGCAGTGCAGATCCAACTAGCTTGAAAGTAGCTAGCACCTGCTTCTAGACGTCCGTGCACTCATACATCCTCAAGTTCCTCTGCATATCCTTCTTCCACTTGCTCAAGACTACCACATCTGAGCTACCTGTAAACTCTGGCGGATGCGCTTTCTGAAAAGCGTCACGTACACGTTCCCAAGCAGACGGGAATGCACTTGCTTGTACTGGCGCGGCAACCGGCGCCTGAGGTGGTGCCTGCTGAACAACGGCAATTGTGGCATTTACCGCTTGGGCTACTATAGCTGCAACCTCAGCGGCGTTCATCATGCCCTGAACTGGAGTGGGATGGGGTTCGGGCGTTGCATCCCTGGGAACTCGTCGTGCACGTCGTGGAGGCATCTGAAATAAGAACAAAGTTTATAAGCTCGCTGTTTATAAACTTAAGATAGCTGAAGAACGAAGCATACACAAAAAGAGTACAACAGTCCTAAAATATAGGGCTCTATATCAAAGAAACTTAGCGGAAATATAATAAGCCGTCAGATCCTAAAGGACACTAGAACCTGATGCTCTGATACCACCTGTGACACCCCGACTAATTAAATACCGGGTAGCTACTCCTTTATTAAATTAATTCAAAATGCCAAGTTGGCTCAGTTAATAGCATCACTGTCGAAAACATTTTTATTATTACTAACCACCTAGTATTTAAAAAGTAAGTGCCAAATTTTATTTAAAGTCTGATTAACATGCAACAAGTGTAATAAAGAATAATAACACCATTCACCATAATGAAGTAAATAGAATAACCATCACATAACGTAAATAAAGTCTGGAGGAAAACTCCTCACTACAAATCCCACAACTGATAAGTAAACTGAATACTAAATCAATACATGCCAAAGTCTGAAAACTGTAATGGAAATGTAACTCTAATAGAAATGGGCAACATGCCCTACAGCTGATGGATAATGAATCTGGAATCCAAGTGATAGAGGCGTCTACAAGCAAATCCCTGTAGCTTCCACAAACAGCTACAGCTCGTCACCAGAATGAGTATCCTATGCATGGTGTCCTTGTGGCTGGTCACCTAAAATGGTTTTACAAGAAAAGTAGATTTGAAAGCAAACGGGTCAGAGCCCGAAAGTGGAGTTATATTTTAAAAACCTGCAAGTGCTTTAAAAACATTTAAAACATTAAATGCAAAGTACATGTTAGGACGTGCACTCACATGATATTCTCACCTCTCGTCTAACTGTGCACTCCTAACGTAAGTACCCATCTACAACGACACAAACCACTAGCTAAGTGACATTATATCTAGCTAGGCTGCCATAGGTCCTACCCTTATTACTCGGTTCTATTAACATTATAACGCTCGTAATTAAATAGGGGTTTAACGTAAACTCAGATGCTCAACATGCAATATATTTCACTAACAGCTAACCCGTTATGTTTTCTCGAAACAATACCGTAATTATATTCATAACATTAACATGAAGGTTTCCATTAATTAAGTGTATATTATTCACATCATAAATATACAACACAAGCACCCCGAGAACTAAGCTGCGGTGCACACATACTTTGCTATCCATCCCGGTACATCACGTACATAAGGATTACATATTCCGAATCTCTCAGGAATAGTTCACATATAACAACATCACAAATAATGGAGGCGAACACAGTCACATCACATGGGTCACGCACATACCTACGCTCCCACGATCAGCGGACTTATTAATATCCTAATAAGTCTTTCTATGACCTATGTTCATCAAGGTAACCAGTCTAAATCCGGGCAACACAAGGATTAGAGGGCCCTAAGCGAACGCAAACCTCCCGTGATAGCAAGTATGGTAGGTATGTCATACACACAATTCATATACCAATACTAAGTAAACACACGTCTTAGTAATCCCGTAGTTTAATCGTAGTACTATTCTCATTCTCGTACCAATCTATAATTTACACACTTTATACGATTCCGATTTATAATCATACGCGCTATAATCTATTCTCACATCGTAGTAGATACTCACGTCTCAACCCAAACGGTTCATTGATTTAAATCACTCGTATATAATTTGCCCCTGATAATAACCCAAAAGTCCCAAATCTATCAATACATCATCAAAGGGATGTTAACTCTACCCTCGAACAAGTTTACGGGACTCCCAAAATCAAAACAGGCCAAAAAGGCCCAAACTGCAAGCTCGTTAGAAGTCTCGTTCGAACGAGGCTGTTTGAACGAGATCAAACTGTCAGCTCGTTAGAAGTCTCGTTCGAACGAGACTGTTCGAACGAGATCCAGTTCGTTCGAACGAACTGTACCTTCTAACGATATCTCGTTCGAACGAGATATCGAACGAAACTGCCCCTCGTTAGAAGCGATTGGTCAACTCGTTAGAAGCTCGTTCGAACGAGCTCGTTCGAACGACCTGGGTTGGTTTCTAACGAGCTACCAGCTGCGAGCCCAGAAATTCCAAAATCGTTTTTCACCCAATTTCTACTCCTCAAATCTCCTCTAAACTTCGTCCCAACTATGTTTTAAGGTCTCTAATCAATCCTAAACATATATAGTCACATCCTAACATGTTTTAAGGAATTAATTCGTCATAAACATCATTAAATCACAAATCTCTACACTTTTCCCCAATTCTTTTCAATAACACAAACCCTAACATTTTAAATCATGAATTAACCCAATAAAATCCGTTTTAATTTCTTCCAATCACAAATATCATGAGAATAATCAACTACCTATCATTCTACATGCAATTCTCCTCAAGATTTTCAAGTTCTAAGTTCCAAACTACATGTGTTTTCATATTTCACCAAGAACAAACATAAAATTTGAATTATCTAACATGGAAGGAACATTCTCTGAAATTAAATGGAATTAAGTCACTTGCCTCGAGTTTATCTCTGATTTAGATGTTGGTTTGATGGGGCTTTTCTGCAGAATTTCCTCTCTCTCTCTTTCCCCAAGCTTCTTCTCCAATGGTGGCTATGGTGGCTAGGGTTTGCTTTGGTAAGGTATTAGAAAACCTAATTCTAATAACCTACGTAGCTTGTTGGGTTAATATGGGTTGGTTAGTGTCTTAGTCGGTCAATTCCCAATCAGATTAAAACTCCCAATTTTCGTCACTTTTAATTCTCCAAAAATACAAAATTACTAAAATGCCCTTTATGTTGCCGGTATGGCCTAAAAATACCCCGGGACCCAAACTAAACCCCCGGCTAGTGTTTTCTGACTATCTCGACCCTTCCGAACGCATTGGCGCACTCGAAACGACCATACGGTTAATAGAATTTTAATTCACTTTTATAATCAAAACATTACACCGTGATGCGGCAGTCACACGCGTCTCAACAAAATTTCTAAAATGTCGTATATAAATCTTACGACAAATTTTTCATAATTCAATATTCATATAAAAACATGTATGAACATAATCAAATACCAACTCGCATCTCGTTAGTATTTTAACCCGGATTAATTTCAATTAATACGCATTTAATTAATTAATCCCAAAAATAAATATAGCCAAAAGTACGCAAAACACTTTCTCAATCAAAGATGAAGAGAAACAAACTTTGGTGCCCATCCCAAAGATCTCAAAGCATATGAATATAATAACTTGGATATTTAAACACAAATGGTAAAACTAGGGTTTTGAAACTTTCGTAAACAGGTAGGGAATTGATTTCTCCCTAAACGTTCTAAAAAATATGAGTCTAACATGCCTTAAATAGTGAAAATACGAATTTATAGGTAACGAACGCGTCGAGTGAGAAGTCATTTTATTTCTAACGAAATTAAGTTCGTTTGAATGATAACTCATTTTAGTTTAACGACTTGTCCACTGTTTGACAGAGAGTCCTCATTTGATGTTCTTTAGATGCACATTCAAGTGAGATTCCAAGTTCGTTCTAACGAGTTCATAACTTCATTACAATGAGATATCAATTTTGTTCTAATGAGGTGTATGAATTCGTTCTAACGAGCTGAAACAAAAAATAGATTCTATAAAAAAATATTTAAAATTGTTCCAAATGTTTTTCCTAAAAAACAAACACCCTTAAAAATATTCAAGGACCATATTTAAAATTCAACCATACATTATGAGACCCTCCCTAAACATGAAGACAAACTTGATAAGAAACAAAACATAATGTGTATCCGAGTTGAAGCTTGGTCGCTACGTCTTCATCAAACATTCCATAGGCTTACGAGATTGACAATGCAAAGCCTAACCTATAACTCAAACATTTTGTTCGGAATAAAGTCAATTATAAATAAATCGACTCGATTGAAAATTTGTCCTTACAAATTTCTCCTTTTGGCTATTCCAGGACAAAACAAAAATAGAAATCATATGGGTCTTCTAGCTCTTTGCAAAGACTCAATCCCCAACCCCAATGAAAAAAAGTATAACTTGACCGACTTGTAAACATGAGTATCTTTTCGTGCTTGAAAACTTTGTTGCATGTTGTAAATCTGAACACTTAAACACATATTCAAATGCAAAGACAATATACCAAGAATAAAATCTGTGTAAGAATAAACTTATACCAATGTCTATAACAATCTCAACCTAGGTAAGACGTCTCCCCCTAAGATAAAGATATCATAATCATGAAAGGAAAGATACCTTTTCTCCCCACTTTTGTTCAGGAATAGACAAAGTAAGATAGAATAAAACTATTACTCCCCTAAAAATAAAATCTCCCCATAAATGTGTGAACACGTGTTATCGATTTTGAAATAGGGATAAGGGAATAATATCATGCAATAGTGTAAGTTGCGATTAGCACACAGCATGGCAAGTCAAGAACAAATAATCCACAAACTGGTCAAATAATATCAATATCGATGTAAAAAGATACCAATATGAATAAGCAATTAAGTATTGTACAAATTTAAATTACCAATTTGAGATATGGAATTCCAATGCACATAGTGAGAGACACAAATATGATCATATAACATGCCAACTAAAATCCAAAGATAAAGCATATGGAAAACATGGACTAAATGAAAATAGCAAAGACTCAAAACTATAGCATATATACTATATGCAAAATCTACTAATGAAATACCGACACACACGCGCGCGCGCGCGGGCACACACACACACACGCATGCACACACACACACACACACACACACACACACACACACATATATATATATATATATATATATATATATATATATATATATATATATATATATATATATATATATATATATATATATATATATATATATATATAGGTATAAACACCCTCAAAAACTCAACACAAAACAGATAAGCTTTACACACTAGCATAGTATCGATGTATCTAAACATATGTAATAGAATGAATGGTTGTGTACGAGATAGAAATGAATTGTGACCCAAACATTCAAATATGTTCAAGGATTTATATTTGATTGCAAAACTTTTTCAAACTAAGATTTAGCCTCAAGTGATAAGATAAACTTAACTCTATGAACAAACAAGCATGATGTACCTAAGAACATAATATTGATGATTCTATAAATTAATAATGTCATGATAAAATAAATTTAACTAAGATTCATTGTACAGACTCGTTAATCTTCAACTAAGCCTAGCCTGGATCGATAGATACCGAGATGTGTGTGGACTCGTGCATTGTGGCAGCTTGCATGGGTGGACTTATACTTTGCACTATGGAGGAGAGATTGAATATTTAAGAAGCATAAAGGTCTGTGGGGATTAAGTCATTGAGTAAGTCATTTGTCATCTTGTGTAATTCTATATCATTGTGAATTGCATGGTTAGGATGTCCGAGATTTTTCCCGTTTTGGGTTTTCCTCGTACATCAGTGTGTTGTGCGATGTTTTGTTTTTTAATTTTATCTCATTATCACCTAGATTCATATTTTAGGTTAAAAGGACAAATTTGTGTTAATCTGATTTCCATGACAAAACGATTCTCATTGGTGCAAAGTTTAATTGGGTTTAATTTTTTCAAAGTTTTTATCTTTCAAATTCGAAAAATATAAAAAATAGACTGTTTATTTGTTCATACCATCTTTGCCTATTAGGGCATTTTTGGGGGGCTTATAGTATGTAAATGATACGCACAGGATGATACCAAGACTTATGAACCTTGGGGGTTTGGGATAAAGTTATTTAAATAGCTGATGTTAAATTTGCGTTATAATATGAAATACATTAAATTGTATTTATGACCCATTAATTAATGTTTAAACGGATTCATTTGAATTATGTGAATCATACTCGGGGTGTGTGTGTATACTCATGGGTAACATACTAAAAATGATTTTGTCAGGGCACGTACGAAGTTAACCGCACGAGGTATTCATGATGATAGAAACGGGATATACTTATATCCTATTTACCCCAATCCTATATGTTGAGGTACTCATCTCCGAAGTTTTGATAATGGGGCCATGCATTTGTTATGATGGCATAGTGATATCCCCTATTGTTATTTCTTTGAGCCTATAAGATTGAGATATCCTATAACTATAACTTCTATTTACACGAATGATCGCCGAAGGCATAGTTATATGACTTCACACTTTGATTTTAGGCTATCCGTAGCCTATATGATTTAATGTGAGTTGAGCATACTCACGAGTATTTTGGATTGTGTTATTTACATTATCTTGTACATTGGGATGATTACACTAGAGATTTATACACATGAGATTTTGACCCATGAATAGTAAATTTTGATATGCTAGATATGTATATCTTAAAATGTAAGTTAAGACAGTTAAAGTAAGGGAATAATGTTAAAGTAAGATAATGGTGTTAATGTAATAGAATGAGGTTATAGAGAAAGTTACTTAGTTAAAAGACCAACTTGAGAAGAGTTTTATACAAATCAATAAGGTACCAACCACTCATGTCCACAAGAGTAGTTACCTATGGACTTTGAACTTCCCCCAATTAACATAAAAATACACCTTAAGCTCCACAAAGTGAATGATAAAATTCGACTATTCTCCTTGGAATATGACAATGCTCCCTATTTTTTTAATGAAATAAAGCACCCCCTTTTTAGATCTAGAAGTGATAGATCATGCAATTCAAAATGAACTAGTTTGAATTTAATAGGCTAGTGCAGATCTGAACGAAAAGAAATTTAAATTATCTTTCGTAAAAAAATAGATCTTAGTTTATAAATTTTGGAGGGAACAAGTAAAATTTGAAAATAAAGATGTAATGAAGCGACCCCACCTCAAAAATGCACTCATGACTGTTTTTTAATGATGAGGATTTTAAATGTTATGAAATGGGAGGGAAATTGAACTACTTATAGAAATTGTTTAAAGAATAGATTTACAATGTGCACAATCGACTTTTTTCATGCGCATGATTTTAATGAGAGTTGGCTTGTGCTTACAGTTGTGCGCATAAGGTAACTCCCTATCCTGAGAATAAGGTCATGAAGTGTGGGTTTTACTTGAGTTGGTTCTTTGTTTCGGATAGTATGGAAACTTATTTATGTGGTTTGTGTTATGGTTGGAGCTGAGTTATCTTTCATGCCTCTTTATTTCTCAAGTAGTTATTCTGTAGTTTGAAGATGATGGTGGCTTCTTTAAAATCTACTTTTTTGTTTTAAATATGTGGGTTGAGTGTAGATCCTTCTAGAAAAGCTTATGGTTGAAAAAATATGGTTTGAAAAAAGATTTCTTACCTCACGTAGTGGCTTTGGGAGTTCTAAGATGTATTTATAGTTCTATCTGCTCTTAACAAAGTTGGTGGACTTTGATGTTGTGAATGAAGTGGTGGCTCATGTTGTGCCCAGTAATAATCCAGAAATCAAACTCACACTCAATCACACACAATAACAAGAGATTTATGTCGTTTGACAATTTTCCTACGTCCATGAGGCAGCGGAATTGTATTAACAAAAGAGGAGAATTACAAACACTCTTGTTCTCTTAATTGTCTCTCAAATAAGACTCTCTATATGCTTTGTTTTTCTCCTATTTACTAGTGTGTTTTTATCTCAATACACATGGTTTATTTATAGGTGAGTAAGAGGAATAATGGCCACATAAAATGGCTTTGATAATTTTCCACTTAGAAAATTTCTTATGGAGCAAAATACTCCACCACCAAAATGGTGAGAGTCTAGTCCCTAACCAATTACTCCACCAAATGGTGGAGTCTTGTCACAAACCAACAATCTCGACCTTGGCAAGAGTCCACGAATCAACGCTGCCCCACAAGCGCCCTTAGGCGCCACGAGCTCCAGAGATGTTGATCAAGTCCAAACAGTGCTGGAACTTGATCCCTGTAACCACCTTTGTCAGCATATCTGCAGGATTATCTGCAGTCCCGATTTTCTGGAGTAGAATATCCCCTTCATCTATAATTTCTCGAATTAAATGAAAGCGGACATCAATATGCTTGGTGTGAGAATGATGAACCTGGTCCTTTGCCAAATATATGGCACTCTGACTATAACATAAAACCTCCATATTTTCCTGAACAATACCCAAGTAATCAATCAAAACATGAAGCCAAATGTCTTCTTTAAAAGCTTATGTTACAGTCAAATACTCTTCCTTTGTTGTAGACAAAGCCACAATCGATTGTAAAGTTGATCTCCAACTCACTGGTCCTCCTGCTATAGTGAACACATAACCAGTAGTAGATCGATGCTTGTCAAGATCTACAGCATAATCATAATCCACATATTCGACTAGATGCTTACCAACTATCGTGTCTCTCTCAAACTTTAAACTGACATCCACAGTACCTTAAATGTACTGTAGTATCCAATTCACTGCCTGCCAGTGTCCTTTCCCTAGATTGTGCATGTAACGACTCACTACATGTGAAATGTCTAGTCTGGTACACACCATGGCCTATATTAAGGCACCAACTGCATTTTCATATGGAATATGATCCATCTGCTTCTTCTCATCATCTGTATCTGATGACATCAGCGCATTCAACTTGAAATGTGGAGCCAATGGAGTACTTATAGGTTTAGACTTGTTATCGATGCCAAACCTCTGAAGTACTTTCTTCAAATACTGAGTTTGTGTTAAACTGACTGTGCCTTTTACTTTGTCTCTCTTGATCTCCATCCTAAGAATTTTCTTAGCCTCTCCAAGATCCTTCATCTCGAACTCTGAACTCAATGGAATCTTCATCCTGTCAATCTCCACCTTGCTCTTAGATGCAATCAGCATATCATCCACATATGAGAGAAAATAGATAAAATTCCCATCTTGGAGCTTACAAAAGTAGATGCAATGATCAAACTGACTGCGTGTGTACTTGTGATACATCATAAAATGGTCAAATTGCTTATACCACTGTTGTGGTAATTGCTTCAAACCATACAACGACTTGCTCAACTTGCAAGCCCAATTCTCGCATCCAGGAGTTTTAAAACCATCTGGCTGAGACATGTAAATTTCCTCCTATAAGTCACCATGGAGGAATGCAATTTTCACGTCGAGTTGAGGTAACTCGAGATCAAACTATGATACTAAAGCTAATAATATCCAAATGGGTGAATGCTTAATAATAGGTGAGAAAACC
Source organism: Sambucus nigra (assembly GCA_949130495.1). Taxonomy (NCBI): domain Eukaryota; kingdom Viridiplantae; phylum Streptophyta; class Magnoliopsida; order Dipsacales; family Adoxaceae; genus Sambucus; species Sambucus nigra. Next base: position 482,236,119 of record OX422221.1, on the reverse strand, counting down.
TCGTTGTAGTCGATTCCTTCCTTCCGAGCGTAGCCTTTATCCACTAATATGGCCTTGTATCTATTGTCGTCTTTTCCAGGAACACCTTCCTTTTTAGCATAGATCCACTTGCAGCCGATAGAATTCTTACCCTTTGGAAGCTGAACCAACTTCCATGTCTGATTCTTGTGAAGTGATGCCATTTCTTCATCCATCATCTTCTTCCACTTGACACTGTCTGTATTCTGTACGGCTTCTTTGTAAGTGCACGGGACATCATGATCGATCACAGGAAGTGCATAGGCCACCATGTCTTTTAATCGAGAATGTTTTTTAGTATCCCTTTTAGGTCTTCCAGTGGTAATTGCGTAAGGCTGCTGATTGATCACTGGTGCTGGTGCTGGTGTTGTAACATCCACCTCAACTGAGATTTCGTCATCATCACTAGATTCCACATCAGGAAAGTTAATTGTTTAAACAGCTCTTACTGTAATATCAAGCTCCACCTGTTGTAAAGAACTTGGATTCACGTTCACTTTCTCCGAAACTATCGGTTTCAACATTACAGACTCATTAAAAGTAATATCTCTGCTCAGAATAATTTTGTTTGATTCAGAGCACCAGAGTCTATACGCTTTTACGCCATCACTAAAGCCCAAGAATACATCTTTCTTGGCTCTAGGATCTAACTTTGATTCAGTCACATGATAATAAGCAGGGCAAACAAAAACATGTAACCAATCGTAATCTGTAGAAGATTTACCAAACCATACCTCCATGGGAGTCTTCCCACCAATTACAGTTGTAGGAAGTCTATTGATGAGGTGAGAAGCATAATTCACTGCTTCACCCCATAATTCCTTTCCCAATCCAGTATGGGACAACATACACCAAACTTTCTCCACCAAAGTATGATTCATACGTTCTGCAACTCCATTTTGTTGTGGCGTTCTTCGTACGGTAAAATGTCTGACAATTCCCTCATCTTGGCAGATTTTAAGGAATGGATCTAAAGTGTACTCTCCACCATTATCTATTCGGAGTTTCTTGATCTTCAGACCTGTCTGAGTTTCTATCATATTTTTTCAGTTAAGGAAAATCTCCAAAACTTCATCTTTTTGACGCATCGTGTATACCCATAATCATCAATGAAAGTCAAGAACTAACGTTTACCTCTGAAATTTGCATTTTTGGTAGGTCCCCATACATCTGAGTGAATATAGTTAAGAATTCCTTCGGTGCAGTGAACAGCAATACCAAACTTGACTCAGATCTGTTTACCCAAGACACAATGTTCATAAAAATCAATATTTCCTGTCTTGGCTCCTTTTAACAGGCCTTGCTTTATCAAACCTTATAGAGATTTCTCACCAGTATGCCCTAAGCGCATGTTCCATAGTCTGGATTCATCTAAATCGTCTGAGATTTTGGAGACTGCCGCTCTCCTAGTGACTGTGCTCCCATCGAGGAAATACAAATTTCCTTTTCGGGTACCTTTCATGGTCATAAGTGATCCTCGAACCACCTTTAGGACTCCACCTTTAATGATAATAGAATAGCCTTTAGCATCAAATGTTCCCAGTGAAATGATATTCTTCTTCAAGTCTAGAATATATCATACATCTGTCAGTACTCTGATTGATCCATCATGCTGCTTCAATCGGATCGAACCTATCCCTTTTGTTTTAAAGGCTTTGTCATTGACCATTAAAACACACCCCCCGTCAAGCTCTTGGAAGCTTGAAAACTAGTCCCTGTTGGGACACATGTGATAGGAACACCCTGGATCAAGAATCCATTCCTTAGAATGGTAGGTTGATGATGAAGCGATTAACGCTAACTCCAGGTCATCTTCTTCATTTTGTGCGACATTCATATTTGGATCCTTTTTCTTGTCTCTGTTCGGACAGTTTTTCTTTCAGTGCCCCTTTTGATGAAAGTAGGCATGTTCGTATTTAGCAAGTTGTCATCTATCAGATGATTTTTCCCTTGACTTTGAGCGGAATTTTCCTACTCATCCTCTATTGGGTGTCCTCCCTCTTACTGTCAATGTTTCTGATGATGAAGGGTCTCGATGGACCTGCAGATCCTTCTTTCATACCTCGTTATTCATCAAAGCATTGAAAACATCATTAAATTTTACCTCATATTTTCCATACAGTAAGGTAGTAGTCAAGTGATCATACGAATCAGGCAATGAATTTAGCAATAACAGTGCCTTATACTCATTAGCAATTTCAACCTCTAAATTTTGCAAATCGGCTAAAATTTAATTGAAACTGTCTAAATGAGTATTCATAGATGTACTGTGCTTAAATTGGAAGTGAAAAAGTTTCTTCTTGAGATAGAGCCGATTTTTTATGCTTCTTGTCATGCACTTGTCCTATATCTTCTTCCAGAGACTTGTTGACACAGTCTCCTTCATGACAAAATACTTCTGGTCTTTGGCTAAGCATAATCTAATTGTACAGCAAGCTTGACAGTTTAGAAAATTCTAATCTTCCTCGAAAATATCCTTAGGCTTCGAATCCAAGGCAATATGTGACCCTTCTCGAAATAACAGATCCAAAACTTCACATTGCCACATGCCGAAGTTATTTGTACCGTCAAATTTTTTGACATCAAACTTTGCATTTGACATAGAACTTCTTTTCCAAGAGCTACTGGTGGTTGCTGGAGTTTGTACTTTAATTGAATCGAAAGAAGTTTCACCTTCCATTGTTCCTTAGACTCCACCCAAAAAAAAAATAGATTCGACGCCTGGAAGTGCCTTAAAACACTATTATATGTCCCTCTTAAGTTAATACAGTAACTTAAGAGTGGAATTAGCATAAACGGAGGGCACGGTTACATTCGAAATGGTCAAAATAGCGAGGAAAGGGTTCGACTCGAACAAAAATGGGTCTAGAATGGACTGAGTTGGCCCAAAAAACATATTTTTGGGCCGAGTAGACTCAAGGGGAATATTCTGTTAAAGTTACCAGAATATTCTAACAGAATATTCCTTTTTCGTTTGGTAACATCAGCGGCTTAGTCAAATAATTTGATGACTTGGTCAAATGGTCAACGTCTTGGTCAAATGATCAACGACTTGGTCAAACATCTTTGTGGCTTGGTCAACGGCTTGGTCAAACAACTTGGTGGCTTGGTCAGCGACTTGGTCAAACAGCTTTGTGGCTTGGTCAAATAGCTTGGCTAGAATTTTTTTCATGTTCAGTTGGCAAATTTGGGAGCTTCGGAGCTCCATTTGGCCTCCGGTTTGTTTCGTTGGACTTGTATCGACGATATGCTCCTCCTAGTGTGTTCAAATTTGAGATTTGAAGATTTTGATTTCTGGCAAAAAAAAAACGAACAAAGCGCCAAAAATGGTCGTGTCCGGCTCTGATACCAATTATTGAGACCAGTAACAATCCAGAAATCAAACTCACACTCACTCACACACAATAATAATAGATTTACGTGGTTCGGCAATTTTCCTACGTCCACGGGGCAGAGAAATTGTATTAACAAAAGAGGAGAATTACAAACAGTCTTGCTCTCTTTATTCTCTCTCAAACAAGACTCTCTATATGCTTTGTTTCTCTCCTATTTGCTGGTGTGTTTTTGTCTCAATACGCATGGTTTATTTATAGGTGAGTAGGAGGAATAATGGCCACATAAAATGGCTTTGATAATTGTCCACTTAGAGCACTTCTTGTGGAGCAAAATACTCCACCACCAAAATGGTGAGAGTCTAGTCACTAACCAATTACTCCACCAAATGGTGGAGTCTTGTCACAAACCAACAGCTCATTCTTTGGGCTTTATAATATAAATGAATCTTGACTCGTCTTGGATTTTCTAGAGTTTGGGAGATGGTGGTCAGGTGATTTTGCTGATATGATGATTTTAGAGTGTGTAGTGTTATTTTTTGTTTATAGTTTTTCTGGTTTTAGTTGTGTATTTTATGTTTTGTATAGAGCACGTAGCGGATTCACAATGTGTTTTTATGGGTTTTCATGACCTTTCACATGTATGGTTATTAGATGTTAGATTGGGTGGGTATTTTTTCGTTGGGTTGTGACGAATTACGCCATAAGATTTGGGCCTTTTAAGGCATCTTTTTGTGAGTGGGTTTGGAAATTTTAGTCTTTTTTTCCTTTTGTATATTGTGATTTTCCTTTTTATTCATATATATTGATAAATTTTATAAAAAAAACATAATGATTCATCAAAGAAATATGGAGGAAATGAGATTAATTTTAGAGATGTGGATGATTTTAAATCTTTTATTAGCAAAGTATCTTTACTTGATTAGGATATATGGGTTCCAAATTTACTTGGTGGAATAGTATAAATAGAGATGAGGCTTTGTTGAGAGATTAGACATAGGTATTTGTAATATCATGTGGTTTTTCACCTTCTCTAATTCTAATATGAATCACTTGAATAAAAATTGTTCTAATCATTCTCCATTACTCGTTTATGTTAAAACAGTTTTAGACAAGACTCCTAAAATGTTCAAATTGCAAAATAAAATGTGGTATAATCGAGAGGGATTGGTTGAGGTTATTAGAAATTACTGGATCCATCATGCAATACTAAGACTTTGAGGAAATTTTTTGTTAAACTGCAAATGTTGAAGCCTATTTTCAAAGATTGAAACAATAAGACATTAAAGAATGTTTTCCAAAATATGAAAGATTTGGAATAATATGTTTTATAAAAGGAAATATATTTTGAGAAAAATACTATGGAGTCTAGCAAAAATTCCCTTAAAGCTATAGCTAAGCTTAATAAGTATTTTAAGAATGAAGAGATTTATTGGCATAAATTTTTTTACGTAAATTGGATTAAGATTAGGGATCAGAACACCAAAATTTTCCATTCTACTATTAATCAGAAGAGGGGTAACCTTATTATTCAAAAAGAGAAGAATAAATAAGGTGAGTTTGAATAGAATAATAATAAAATAGGCGAATCTTTGTTGATAATTTCAAAAATCTTCTTTCAGTTGAGACAAATTTAGATGATCGTAACATGCTAAGTTGTATTACAAAGAGTATAATGTGACAACCCGCTCACCAAAATAAGGGGTGTCCAACCCGATACTTCAGTAAAAATGGGAATCGTATATGGACCATTCTCAGCATCACAATAATAGATTAAGTATACGGGATAACCATCCTATATTCCAGAAAAAACGAGTTGCCAAAAATTTAATTTTATAAGTTAAAGAAAGAATTTAAACAACCCAATTTGAAAAAAAAAGTGGAAACCCAAAAGAACCTATATTACATCCGCATCAAGTATACAATAAGGGGACCGAATATGATGTCGGTCAACAGTCTCTTACAACAATATTCAACAAGTTCATTAAGTTGCATAATACATTACAATAAGCAAATACAAAATCTTGGGCCATACGCCCGAGTAAAAGACCCGATCGTAACTAGAGTACAAAAAAATGAATGTGTCTATAACAATATATCCCATAATATCCGCAAAGTATCACGGCTCCCCAAAAACACCGAATTAGGAAAGTCAGAACGGGCGTCCTTGCGGCGGAACACCTGATCGAATATAAGATTCATGCACAACAAGAAATATGAACGGATCAGGGCCCGATTTTATATGATCACCAGATGAATAAAGAGTATGATAGTTATGAACAGATAATCATGATTGATAAAGATGAGAATATACCTACACAATTTTAAAGCATAAACTAAGGCAATTTAAATGATCATAAGTTTAGTTCAGTTACGCAAGAGGATATAAATGAATATCATTAATTAAAACTTCTATCATTTACACTGATTCATTTCATTGTTCCATTTCTCATTATGAAAAATAATCACAGTTATATGCTCTTTATGGCATTTATCATAAATCAAGTCCAACTTGAATAAGAATAGTTATATTCATATATATATAACGATTCTAAGACCGCCCGCCAGGGTTTCCCCACTGTGTGCGCCCCTAAATGACTATCATCTTCCAGGGCCTATCAATTAAGACAACCTGGGATCCTAACGCAATGTCGGGAAATGGCCAGATACCTGTGAGTGAGTCATAACCACACACGGAATTACCTCACAGTCGCACAATCAATACAACATACATAATAACCGGTCATATGGCCGATGACTATATCCACCCTGCATTCATTAGCCAGGCGACTTCACCTCATGCGCAAACTTCCCTTATGATAGCATTTAGAGAGGTTTGTTTAAGTAAATTATTATTTACCATTTTTATTTCCATTTTAATAGATGAATCACATTTTGTCCGGAGCCATACATATTACAAGCAATCATTATAACTTCAATGATTAATGAACCTCTTATTCATACTCCAAGAATTGATGGTGTCACTATAAACCACCAAGTCTATCATACCTCAATTAAGCTTCTAAAGTTTCCCAATATGACTTTACAACCCCTAGTCTCATAATAATTAGCTAAAGGAAAAAAATACCCTAACATCAATTTGTACACCCCCGGAATAAGCCTCATTTAATCCATTTCTAATGTAGGGTAGTTAACTAACTCATTTAGGACTCTAGGACTCTAAGTTTACTTCATACAAGAAGGTTCCTAAGTCCTAAGCCTAAAGAAAAATGGTGAAAATTGAGTTAGAAAAATAACTCAAAATAGCATGATTTCCGAATCGATTCGCCCCATGCAGCGAATCGATTTGGATGAAGAATCCTAGTTTTTTTCCTCGAGCGAATCGATTCGGCCTTGACCCATATCGATTCAGGTTCCCAGACCTGTAACCTGACCCTAAGCGAATCGATTCGCAGGAACGGCGAATCGATTCGCCCCTGCGATTTTGCCAAGAAGGGGGCTACTGGTTATGAACCCTAGTTTTCCCCAAATCCAAATTCTTCTCCATTTTTTTACACAAATTCACCAACATTAATCTACCAAAAACTACCTTACATGATTATCAACTAACATAATCCACAATGTCACAAACTTGAACTATGATTAGGGCTCAAACACCATAAAATCCATAAAATCCATTTTTGTTCCAATCATTCACATACACTACTATCACACAATTTACTCATCTTAAACCATATATTAGCAAGTAAGAAAACTTGCCTTGAGGTTCATATCTCATATTTCCTTATGGTAGCAATAATCCCAAATCTTCAATCTCTCTCTTTCTTTTCTCCTCTTTTCTCCACAAATTCTCTTCTTCTCTCTTTCTCTCTAGGTTTGGTAAATAAACTTAAGAGAATAAAATGAAATGTAAGACTAAATCATGGATTTAGTCTAAATTCCCAACTTAAATGGTTAATGCCACATTAAAATGACTCACAACTACACATTTATGTTAAAATCAGTCAAAAGTGCCCGAAACATAAAAATACAATATTGCACTTATTTCGACTATCTCACACATTTCGGGACTAACTACGCCCTCTAAATTGGCATCCGGCAATTTTATAAATCATTTCAAGTTCCGGTTTCATTTAAACCATAAATGTCATTTAAAGCATATGACACTATAAAATGTAGCATGATGATATTTACATACACATACAGTAAATATGCAACAATCTAGTAAATATTATCTTTCAACTCATTCAATTAATATTTACTCCATTTTCCAAAATTTTATATAATCACTTCACATAGTAAATTAATATAAAATAAGTTCTCAAAAGCAAGGGTTGCTACATACTGCCCCCCTTATGAGGGAATTTTGCCCTCAAAATTCAGGCGTACCTTGCAAGAAGAGATGCGGATACTTTTCCCGCATATCGTCCTCACGCTCCCACATCGATTCCTTGGCGTCGTGATGACCCCATTGAACTCGCACCAAGGACACCACTCGCGATCTCAATTTACACTCTCCGTGCTCTAAGATTGCAACCGGTTGTTCCTCATACGAAATATCGAGTTGTAAATCGATATCCTCCAAAGGACTATGCCAAAGAGCTCCTTCACACCTCTTATACTTTTTTAAAGAGGAAACATGGAACACATCATGGAGTTGTTGTAAGTGTTCCGGTAAGGCAAGTTGATACGCCACTGGACCTACCTTGGCAATAATGGGTAAAGGTCCAACATAGCGTGGCGCAAGCTTCCCTTTCTTCCCAAAACTCTTTATACCTTTCATTGGCGATACACGCACCAAGACTTGATCTTAAACTTCTAACTCTACATGCCTTCTATTCGCATCAGCGTAACTCTTTTGGCGATCTTGAGCTATTCGGATGCGATTTCGGATGAGTTCAATCTTGGAAGAAGTATCCTGGATCATTTCAGGTCCAAGAAATTTATTATCCCCCACCTCCAACCAATAAGTGGGTGATCTACAAGGCCGGCTATAAAGAGCTTCATAGGGTGCCATCCCAATAGTAAATTGGTACGAATTATTATAAGAAAATTCGACCAAAGTGAGATATTATTTCCAACCACCTTTGAAATCAAGCACACACATTCAGAGCATATCCTCCAACATTTGGTTGACTCTTTCTGTCTGCCCATCTATTTGAGGGTGATAAGAAGTACTATATTTCAATTCGGTTCCCATAGATTCTTAGAAACTTTGCCAAAAATAGGAAACAAATACCTTATCTCTGTCAGAGACTATATTTATTGGCACCCCGTGGAGTCTAATAACCTCCGCAATAAAAAGCCGGGCATAACGAGCAGTATTGTAATCGGTGCGTATCGGTAGGAAATGTGCTGACTTAGTCAAACGATAAATAATAACCCAAATAGAATCATGACCATTTTGCGACGTTGGTAAGCCTGTGATGAAATCCATCGATATACTCTCCCACTTCCACACTGGTATCTCCAAGGGTTGCAACAAACCCATTGGTCGATGATGATCTATCTTGACCAATTGACAAGTAGTACACTGGGAAACGAACTCGAAAATATCCCACTTCATGCCCGTCCACCAATACTGACGGCGCATGTCTTGGTACATCTTATCCCCACCAGGATGCACTGAAAATTTAGACCAATGAGATTCTTTCATCACGGCCCATTTTAAAGCCCCTTCGTCTGGGACCATGAGTCTCCCGTGGAAGCGTAACCCACCCTCCGAGCTTATAGAGTAGGATTTTGATCCCTCGGTCAACAATTGGCGTATACGGTCCTGACAACCTTTGTCCCTTCCTTGGGCTTCTACAAAACTTTCCACCATAGTAGGCATAATGGTCAACACCGACATAAACGCCCTAGCAACCTCATCTTGTTGGTTAAGATCCTTCTATTTGGCCTTCCATACCTCCGCTAACTCCCCCTCGGGCTTTCTACTCAAAGCATCCGCCACCACATTTGCCTTGCCCGAGTGATAGTGGATGTCGAATTGGTAGTCTTTCACAAACTCTATCCACCGGCATTGTCGCATATTTAGTTCTCTATGGGAAAACAAATATTGCAATGATTTGTGGTCCATGAAAAGACTAAATTTCTACCCTAGGAGATAATGCCTCCAAATCTTCAAGGCAAAAACAACTGCGGCAAGTTCCAAATCATGCACCGGATAATTCTTTTCATGGGGCTTCATCTTTCGAGAAGCATAAGCAATAGCCCCTCGCTCTTGTTGAAGTACACCTCCCAATACTTGTAGAGATGCGTCGGTAAAGACTCAATATTCCAATTCTGGCCTTGGTAACGCAAGGACTGGAGCAGAAGTCAACATATCCTTGAGCTCGTCAAAAGACGACTGACAAGAATCATCCCATACAAACCTCACCCCTGTCCGGGTTAAATTAATCAAAGGGCTGGTAATTTTAGAGAAACCCTTGATAAATCGGCAGTAATAACCCGCCAAACCCAGAAAACTACGGATCTCGGTAGGCGTCGTGGGCTGACCCCAATCCCTCACATCAACAACTTCACTTGGGTCCATCGAAATACCCTGGGTTGTCACAATGTGAACCAGAAACTATACTTCCTGCAACCAAAAACCACACTTCTCGAACATGGCATACAATTGGTGATCCCTCAACCTTTGCAGGACCAACCACAAATGAGTAGCATGATCGTCTTCTGTTTGAGAATACACTAGAATATGATCAATGAACACGATAAAAAACTGGTCCAGGAAGTTTCGAAACACCCTATTCATGAGGTCCATAAACACAGCGGGAGCATTGGTTAGTCCAAAAGACATAACCAAAAATTCATAGGACCCATATCTCGTTAGGAAAGAAGTCTTAGACCCATCTTGCTCTTTTATTCGCAACTGGTGATACCCCATCCTCAAATTTATTTTAGAGAAGTACGATGCTCCCCTAAGTTGATCAAACAAATCATCAATTCGAGGTAACGGCTATTTGTTCCATATGGTGACTTTATTCAACTCTCTGTAGTCAACACACAATCAGAGAGAACCGTCCATTTTCTTTACAAACAACACCGGAGCGCCCAACGGCGACGTGCTTCAACTAATAAACCCTTGCTCTAACAAGTCCTGAATCTGATCCCTTAACTCCCTCATCTCAACAGGAGCCATACGATACGGAGCTCTAGCAATCGGTCTCATTCCCGACGTTAAATCAATTACAAACTCAATCTCTCGACTCAGGGGCAAACCCAATATTTCCCGAAAAACATCTTGGAAATCTCTAACAACCGAAATAGAATCTAAGGAAACTACTACATCTCAAGAAGTCTCCTCCGCGATAAAACACAAGTAAGTGCTAGAACCTCCTTCTGAACGAGGCATAGCCACTAAAAACATTTCTTGCCCCGGAATGGAAAAAACTATACTCTTCCCATAACAATTAACTATCGCACGATACTTCACTAGCCAATCCATACCCAGGATTACATCATACCCGACCATATCAAGGACGAGCAAATCGGCCTCAAAACACAAGTTACCAAGATTTATTCCTATGTGTTTACAAACAAAGAAAATGAGTGAACCATCACCCATAGAAGATTCAACACTAGTGAAGGTACTCTCTGCATATTTAATCAACTCTGTAGACTGAGCAAAGCTTCTAGAAATAAATAAGTGTGTCGTACCCGTATCAAACAATACACGACCCATATGCCCCTGAATGAGAAACTTACCCTCAATAGCTGGCGGGGCTGAAAGAATCATAACATCCCAAATGTGGTAAACACGACCATACTGTATTTGTCCCGATTGTGGAGGGACAACTGGATTAGGTACTTATGGCGGTTATTGAGCCTGTGGATGCGGTGGAACCCTAGGAAGTTATCCCCCAATCAACCGAGGACATGCCCTCCTGTAGTGACCCAATTCTTCGCATTGAAAGCATCGATTAGTCACATTCTCCTGATTTCGCCCCGATTATTTCTAAACTGTCCAACTACTTGGTCTGGATGGCCACTACCCCCATTACCACCCCGACTTGCTTATTGTTGTTGTGGGGCACCTTGACCGTGCCTAATATTACTACCACCAACATTGAATCCACCAAAACGCTACCGTTTAGACAAGTCCCCTTGTTGGGGGTCCCTTTCTTTTTATTTATTTCCCGAAGATTGGGACGAGGGAAATGCTCCTCCTCCTATCCCATTGCCTTCAGGTTTCCCAGCTTGCCCCATAACTGAAGCCTTCTTACCACCTTGAACATACAACTGATGCTCCTGACAATGGAGCAACGCCGCATTCGTCACATCTCCAAAAGCCTGCAAGGCTGTATTGCCCAGCAAATGTTGTTGTATCCTCCAGTACAAACCTCTAATAAATTTAGATATCCTCCTCTCCTCCGGAGTCACCTCATCAGGTACAAAACTAGCTAACCGCGTCAATTCCTCTTCATACTCCGCGACTGAACGCTCTCCTTGCACCACATCTTGAAGTTTTCTTCTCACCTCCCTTTGAACTGCGGGAGGGAAGTACTTTCGATCAAACAGAACCCAGAAATCATTGATGGTCATAGCATCTCTCTGCTCTAGCGTAGTCATCGACTCCCACCAATGTAGTGCAGCTCCAACGAGTTTAAAAGTAGCATGGATTTGTTTTATTTCCTCACTACACTCCACCATGCGCAGATGGTGCTGCATATCCTTTTTCCACTGATTAGCTACTATGGCGTCGGAACCTCCTTGGAATTCTGGGGGATGACCCTTTAAAAAGGATTCCCTAACTCTCTACCACGGAGAAGGTCCCACAGGAGCTTGTACCTCCTGAGCCCGTTGCGGTTGAGCTTGTGGTAATTGCTAAACCACGGCAGTCATCGCTGCGTTGACCGCTTGGGCCACAATATTTTCTATTTCAGCAACATTTATAGTTCCCTGCTGTGGCGGTGGAGGACCTACCTCCTCTTCTACAACTCTATTTCTCCTAGCTGGGCGACCTCTCCTAGGCGGCATTTGAGATAAAGAAATAATAGAGTTAGAATATTATTTAAAACAATCTATCTTGCAGAAGATCGCAAACATAGGCATCAAAACAGTCCTAACATTAAGCTCTATATCAAATAACGCTACGGTAGAACATGACAAGTCTGCATAGATCCTAAAGACTCTAGAACCTGATGCTCTGATACCATCTGTGACAACCCGCTCACCAAAATAAGGGGTGGCCATCCCGATACTTCAATAAAAATGGGAATCATAGATGCACCATTCTCAGCATCACAATAATACATTAAGTATACGGGATAACCACCCTATATATTAGAAAAAACGGGTTGCCAAAAATTTAATTTTATAAGTTAAAGAAATAATTTAAACAACCCAATTTGAATAAAAAAGTGGAAACCCAAAAGAACTTATATCACCTCCGCATCAAGTATACAATAAGGGGATCAAATATGCTGTCGGTCAACAGTCTCTTACAACAATAGTCAACAAGTTCATTAAGTTACATAATACATTACAATAAGTAAATACAAAAACTTGGGCCACACGCCCGAGTAAATGACCCGATCATAACGAGAGTACAAAAAAATGAAGGCGTCTATAACTGTAATATTCGCAAAGTATCACGGCTCCCCAAAAACACCGGAATAGGAAATTCATAACGGGCGTCCTTGCGGCGGAGCACCTGAGCGAATATAAGATTCATGCACAACAAGAAATATGTACGGGTCAGGTCCCGGTTTTAAATGATCACCAGATGAATAAAGAGTATGACAGTTATGAACAGATAATCATGATTGATAAAGATGAGAATCTACCTACTCAATTTTAAAGCATAAACTAAGGCAATTTAAATGATCATAAGTTTAGTTCAGTTACGCAAGAGGATATAAATGAATATCATTAATTAAAACCTCCATCATTTACACTGATTCATTTCATTGTTCCATTTCTCATTATGAAACATAATCACAGTTATATGCTCTTTATGGAATTTATCATAAATCAAGTCCAACTTGAATAAGAATAGTTATATTCATATATATATAACGATTCTAAGACCGCCCTGTAACACCCTGGATTTTTGACGATTTAAATAATTATGTGATTAATTATTATTGTGGGAATAAATATGCGATTTATTTATTATTGTTGGATTCATTAAATTAAGATGTGAGAAATTAATTTGTTATTAATCCGGATTAAAATATTTATTAACTAGCGAGCCAAGGGTTAATACTTATTGTTAAGAATTATTGAATATTACTCTATGATATGTAATATGGAATTATGATATTTGATAAATTTTCGGAAGTGAGAAATACGACAGTTTGGTAATTTAAGTCTGTCACGGGTGTGAGTCGTGTCAGGACTAATTGAATAAAACAAAAAAAGAATTTATTTTTGATAACTCATATGGCCATTTCGAATGTGTCGTTGAGTCCGGGAGCATTGAGATAGTTAGAAAACACTACCCGGGTAGTTTATTTGGACTCCGAAAGATTTTAGGCCAAACCGGCACCCCGTAGGGGTAGTTTTGTAATTTGGATTTTTGGGATAATTAAATGGACAAAAATTGGGATTTATTATATCATCTAAGGAAAGTCCATTAGGGTTAAGAAGTGACAGGAAGTTAGAACGGCCATGGAAGGTGTGAGGGAAAACCAAATTTCAAGAGAGAAGACTCATTTGGCAACACCTTGCACAACCGTGACCACAAGCGCATAGATCGCGAAGAGAGGAACGCGTATATACCAACATCACCAACGAAACAGACCATCATATTTGAGGAAAGGGTTTATTACTTGCTTTCTTTTAGCAATAGGTGGATTTAATCATGATTTATATGTTAATTGGGTGAAAATTGGAGATTTAAATTATGATTAAGGATTGGTTTAATTAGTGGTTGGAATTCCTTCATGTATGTGGAGGATTAATCACGAAATTTGATTATATTTTGATGAACGAATCTGGGTTGATTAGGTTCTTTAATTGGAAATTTGGAAACTAGGGTTCATATGAATTGATTTGGGGATATTATATAATTGTGATGATTTATGACGAATTAAGGATCCTAGGATGTTAGGATTGATTTATAACCTGTTAGGGATGATGGGTATTGATGATGAAACGTTGCGTGTTGAATCTTAGAGGTTTATAGGTTCATACATGGTGCAAAAACTCTGAAGTTTGGTGAGGAGGACGAACAGTGCAATATCGCGCGATCTCGCGTGAAGTGGTTCAAACGAGATGGAGATCTCGCTCGAAGTGGTTCAAACGAGATGGAGATCTCGCACGAAGTCGTTCGACCGAGACTGAATCTCACGCGAAGCCTCTCGAATGACACGTGGAAGTCATTCAAACTACAACCCTTCTTGTTCGAGCGACAGAGGGAATTTTGAGGATTTTTCTCAAAGTCTAGTTTTGAGTTTGCCGGTTTATTGGAGTGAGAGAAGCTGCCAAATAGTAAATTTAAATAAGATGGAATTTCGGGAAAGTATGTGAGAATAAATACTTTAATTATTTCGGTATAGAGAGAGAGTATACCTTCGAGATTATGAGAGCGATAGTAATCTAAATATTTATACTATACGTAGAGATGAGATTAAAATACGTATGAGGAGTATATATGTAGGTTGGTGAAATACCTGTAATTTACAATAAGATGTGTGTATGCCTATTATATGATATTATTGTAAGAGTACTAATGGGTGATAACCCGGGGGTGCAAGAACCCAATAGTTAAGGGCACTAATGACTGATAACTTGGGGGTGCAAAAACTCTATTGATAGGTGCATTAATGGGTGCTAACCCGAGGATGCAATATTCTATCGTTAGGCGCACTAATGGGTGATAACCCGGGGGTGATGAATTATTATTGATAGGTGCATTAATGGGTGCTAACCCGGGGATGCAATATTCTATTGTTAGACGCACTAATGGGTGATAACCCGGGGGTGCTGAATTATTATTAATAGGTGCATTAATGGGTGCTAACTCGGGGATGCATGATTTTCTGGAGATATGCACTAATGGGGCTTAGCTGGGGGTGCAGGATTAGTATATATATATATGGGCTTGTGAATATTGCTACTGTGTGAAATTAGTAGACTTGGTAATAATAATAATCAGTACATTGCACCAAGTGGTCTTAATCTAAGTGTGCAGGATTTGTGTATATATATAGGGATGATGAGACTATATATATGTATGAGTCTACTTGGGTAAATTTTCTACTTTGTGAGACTAGTAGATAAAATGAAAAAGAGAAGTAAAATAATCTTAGTGAATAAAATATTAACCATTCAAACGATGAATAATGAAACTTAGTATGTGAGATAAACTATCTGAATAGCGTATTGTATGGGCGATACGGGAATACTACTAGTGAGCATAGTTAGTATTAGTATGTTTTATGACTAGTTAGACTAGGAGGTATAACTAGGGGAGATTAGATGTACATTAGGCGTGCACAATAGACGAGAGGTGAGAAACTCATGTGAGAGTTCGATAACTAACATGTGTATAAGACTTGTTTTAAGAGCCAGTTTTAAATACTTGTTAAATCATTTTTACACATCGGGCTCTGACCCGTTTCTTCTATCTCTTCTCTCTTTTGATATATATATGTATTATATCAGGTACTCAGCCACAGGAGTATCAGATTTAGAGATTTGGATTCCTTGATGTGCTGCAGCTGTTGTGAAAGCTATAGGTCCTTACAGTAGACGCATCTATCCTTTCCATTCAGTTTCATCTAGACTTTTTATTTAGGGCATATGTCGCCCACTTCTAGTTCTTTCATCAGAGATATTGTATTCAGTTTATTGTATGGTTTGGAGTTTTGAACTGGGAGGTTTTATCCAGTCTTATTTATTTCAGTACTTGATTCATGTTCAGTATTTATTACATTCCTATGTGTGGTGAATGGTTTATATTTTATGATGGAAAGAAATGGATTTACTTGGTTTTATTAAAATGGGAAATGTTTTGACACGTAGCTTAATTTTATATTAGGTGATTAATATGTTAAAAAGTTTTTGACAGTGATACTGAGAATGAACCAATTGAACATCCTGTTTTATATTGGTAGAGGACTGATTACCCTATATTTAATTGGGTGGAGTGTCACAGGTGGTATCAGAGCATCAGGTTCTAGTGTCCTTAGAATCTGTGCGGCTTATTACGTTTCAGCATATCGTTCTTTGATGTAGAGCCTTATGATAAGATTATTGGGTTTCCTTGCGTATGCGACTTACGTTCTCCTGCTACGAATTATAATGGATGTGACTCATTGTAGGAAATTCATTGTGATTCGAACACCGAACATTTTAGAACGACCAGCGAGGGCCGTAAGAAGAACTGCGGGAGAATAGGCTCAACATAAGACATAGAGTAATCGGGGAAGAGTGATCGGGACAAAAATCACAATGAGAATTACTTAAGTAAAAGATAGTAAAATTGTCACTCGGGAACTGTGGGTTCCCAGGACACGGTCATAGATAATGGTGGAGTGAATTTAGGGCCACCTAGCATAGTAGATAAAAGGGAAATCAGAGGAAATCCTTTGAAAACCCATCGGTGAAGATGCGGAAAAGATAATGAGAAAGTGTAACAGACCAGCGGAGGTAGAAAATTCGAAGGTAATTGTGTAGAGTGGGGCGTGACGGCACTCATAATTAAATTTGGAGATAAAAGTTATAGCTCTTAGGAGCATGGTGTAGTGATTAGAGGCAATCATCATATATGAAGTAGTGTGTTTGAAATTTAGAGAGAAATTTGAGTGTGATTTGACTGTGAAGTCTTCCATTCGATGTGGTACCAAAATACGAGTGGAATTTTGATGTTTAAAACGATGGGTAAGATAGAAACCGATCATGATAGAGAGGTTGAATTGCATAATGAACTTCGTACCTGGCAGAGGGGTATAAATTATCCAAAGGGTTTATAGTTGATAAAGGACCCGTGAGTAGAATACTAGTATGGATGATAAATCCATCTAGGATGACTAAGTTGATGTCATCAAAGTTATACGGTTGCTAGCAATTGCAGTCCTTCTAAGAGAAGGGAGTAAAGAGGGTTAATGAACCTGCTGAAGAGGAGAAACTGAATTTAAAGGTGTTAGAGAAACCCCACATGAGAGTATACCCAATAGGGAAACTCGGTTAGATGATTTTATATGATTAACTTCAAGAGGATGATGAAGTCAATCAGGCTGTAGAGGCCAACCATAGTTTCGAATATCTAGCGTAGCCAAAGGGACAATGGAAGAATAATAGTGAGTTGAGACTATTGGTCTGAGAGAAGGACATTCCCAAAATTGGTCAGTGGGACCAGTGCCGAGGAAATGGTTTGTGAAGTTTTCCTCATGTGAAGGAAGTAGAACTACAAGTGTTGAATGTGTTCACAATTGAGAAGTGAGGCCGAAAAGATTAGAAATGGTAAACAGTGCCAGTTAGGCATAACGCCTGGAGGAGCGAGATTTCCAGCGAAAGAATTTGGGGTCAAGAGAATTAGGCCCAAGAAATTTATAACCCGAGAATGATGGGTTCAGTCTGGACCAGTAGAGTCCTCGTTAATAGTAGCATACCGGATGTCAGGGTCTACGGGACCCGAGATGTAAATGGGAGTTTAATAAAGCTATAATTGAGGCCTAGAGAGTTTGGGCCAACGTTTTAATAATGGGCGTGAAATCCACATGATGGAATAAATTGTCCATGATGAAAGATGACAACTCTAGGATGAAATCCTAGGATGTATGACGATTGCATTTGTTCATGGGTCGTGATGGCAGCCACGTGCTGAGACCCTATGATTTGGCAAGACTGGTGAGGTTTTTCTTCTTCCTTATGAGTAAAGGATATATTCTAGTGACATAGGTGTGCCACAACTTTTATGTAAATTGGAAACCCAAAACTTCGCGTGCGGTTCAAGTTTAGTGGGAACGTTAGTTTTAACAGTCTTGTTACAAACGTATTTCTCGTTGTTAGCAGGGCATTTTGATGATTTCCCATGAGTGAACCGAGTGGGCCCTAAGAATGTGTTTTGTTGTTATAATTTACTACTGCATTGAGTCTGCTTTAGTAGAGTTTATTATGGTAATGTGTAGTGATTAATTACCGTATGGTTAAAAGATAATATACATATATTGATATGATTGTTGTGTCGGATACTCCGAGAGGAGTGATCCTTATTTTGTGCGGCGCCACCTGAAATAGGGTTGGGCCCAGATATGAGTATATATGAAACTTTTATGGTATTATAGACCTCAGCGAGTATAGTGTCTAACTATATGCAATTCCTGAGCATAGGGATTTATTTGTTTGTTAAGACTTAGAATACATTGTGTTCTTATCGAGCAACGAAATATAGCTCGTTATATATCTATAGCGCCAAGTACTTGGGATAGTGAGGGCGCCATGCTTTATGTTACATTTTTAGGGACATGAGAGTGGATGAGTAAAATTTTATATCACAATACGTAGATTGTGGGAAAGTACATAGTAGGTACTGAAGGCCTTACGGACCTCAACAACCGGCTAGGTTAGATAGTAGTGTATCGGGGGGGTTCCTTGTTAGGATTTCACTTTGCGAGACATCCCACGCATGAAACTAGCTAACACTGGGAGTTGAGGGAAGTTTGGTCGATAGTACATAAGTTTTGTATGTTGGTTATTGTACCTATAGGAGAATATATTTGAGAGTTGATAATTCTTTTATAACTTAAGGCCAATAGAGTAGCCTAGACTTAGTATTTTTCGGAATAGATGAATGATGCCATTGAAGGATGGTTTAAGTCATGAGTAGTGGGGTGGTTGAGTGCAATCCTACCACATTAGCATACCGAGTGTGCAAGAATTGAGGTAAGAATATTTTATGTCTTTTGTATAATGATGCGCAAGGCATAGGGTGTATGGGCACCCTGGATGATTGAATCAGATAGTGGATTATGATTAGCATGTGAATTTGATAACATGTAGTCGGGCAAGCCGAAGCTTATTAACGAAGTTTTGTCAGAGACTTACGTTTCAAAATAAACTGAAATATTTAAGCGGGAAAAAAGACTTGTGTCACACGATACGACAAAGTCAAATGTATCACGATTAGAAGTAAATTCAAGAGAGTATGAAATTTTTCAGAATACAAACAACAGTGGTGATGGCTTACGATGTAGGTTAATATTGCAAGGATGGTCTTGTAGTGGGTCACCTAACGGATTGGAAAATGGTGAGAAATTCGAAACTAGTAGGGACTTCTTCCACTAGAAAATGGAAGAGTATCCCCAAGGATCTTCTCATGTAGCTGAGATGGTGAGATTATAGGTACTAAGATGCGATTAAGTACGACCTAATACCCACAGAGGGATGCGCAGGATAAGCGGTCTAATCAGATGCGGGAGAGAAAATTTTATGTGGACCTTGAGATCTTAGGGGAGGACGAGAGTAGTACCTTCCACTAGTGGAGTTTGTGTCCAAATAACTCCTATAAATTCACATTCAGGCAGAGTGCCAGTAGAAGTATGGCACGGTAAACTTTGTTGTTGTCTTACTTGATAGTTAAAGGTGGGAGACCAGTTATGATCACAAAAGTCGGAGAAGAATCGATATTATCGTATATATTGTGTGTGAAATATATATTGCACAACCCATTTACTTGTATGAACGACACGAGACGAAGTCGTATGTATATAAAAAGAGGATAAATCTACTAAGGTGCAAATAGCAGAAGGCTAGATAGTGAATATCTAAAATAAAGTTAAAGTAGTAAAACTTAAGTTGAAAGGCTTGGGCAAGAGCCTATATGACAGGGTATCCTAGAGTTTAAAGAAAACACATATGTAGTGTTCATTATTAAGGGTATTCGATAGCGTACTATATGGGTGGTACGGAGTAGCTTATTTGTGAGCGCCGGGATGCGATGCGCAATATTTTTACAGCATTGTCTGTAGCTGGTATATTTTTCCGAATTTCGGGACGAAATTCTGTTGTAAGGGGGGAAGTATGTAACACCCCGTATTTTTGACGATTTAAATAATTCTGTGATTAATTATTATTGTTGGAATAAATATGCGATTTATTTATTGTTGTTGGATTAATTAAATTAAGATGTGAGAAATTAATTTGTTATTCATACGGATTAAAATAATTATTAACTAGCGAGCCAAGGGTTAATACTTATTGTTAAGAATTATTGAATATTACTCTATGATATGTAATATGGAATTATGATATTTGATAAATTGTTGGAAATGAGAAATACGACAGTTTAGTAATTTAAGTCTGTCACGCGTGTGAGTCGTGTCGGGACTAATTGAATAGAACAAAAAGAGAATTTATTTTTGATAACTCGTATGGTCATTTCGAGTGTGCCGTTGAGTCCGGGAGCGCTGAGATAGTCAGAAAACACTACCCGAGTATTTTATTTGGACTCCGGAAGATTTTAGGCCAAACCGGCACCCCGTAGGGGTAGTTTTGTAATTTGGATTTTTGGGATAATTAAATGGACGAAAATTGGGATTTATTATATCAGCTAAGGAAAGTCCATTAGGGTTAAGAAGTGACAGGAAGTTAGAACGTCCATGGAAGGTGTGAGGAAAAACCAAATTTCAAGAGAGAATACTCATTTGGCATCACCTTGCACAACCGTGACCACCAACGCATAGATCGCGAAGAGAGGAACGCGTATATACCAACATCAATAACGAATCAGACCATCATATTCGAGGCAAGTGTTTATTACTTTCTTTTTTTTAGCAACAATCATGCTCATGTTAGTATAGGTGGATTTAATCATGCTTTATATGTTAATTGGGTGAAAATTGGAGACTTAAATTATGATTAAGGATTAGTTTAATTAGTGGTTGGAATTCCTTCATGTATGTAGAGGATTAATCACGTAATTTGATTATATTTTGATGAACGAATCTGGGTTGATTAGGTTCTTTTATTGGAAATTTGGAAACTAGAGTTCATATGAATTGATTTGGGGATATTATATAATTGTGATGATTTATGACGAATTAAGGATCCTAGGATGTTAGGAATGATTTATAACCTGTTAGGGATGATGGGTATTGATGATGAAACGTTGGGTGTTGAATCTTAGAGGTTTATAGGTTCATAAATAGTGGAAAAATGCTGAAGTTTGGTGAGGAAGACGAACAGTGCAATATCGCGCGATCTCGCGCGCAGTGGTTCAAATGAGATGGAGGTCTCACTCGAAGTGGTTCAAATGATTTGGATATCTCGCACGAAATCGTTCGAGCGAGATGGCATCTCACGCAAAGCCGCTCGAACGACATGTGGAAGTCGTTCAAACGACAACCCTTCTGTTTCGAGCGACAGAGGGAATTTTGAGGATTTTTATCAAAGTCTAGTTTTGAGTTTGTCGATTTATTGGAGTGAGAAAAGCTGCCAAATAGTAAATTTAAATAAGATGGAATTTCGGGAAAGTATGTGAGAATTAATACTTTAATTATTTCGGTATAGAGAGAGAGTATACCTTGGAGATTACGAGAGCGATAGTAATCTAAATATTTATACTATACGTAGAGATGAGATTAAAATACATATGAAGAGTATATATGTAGGTTGGTGAAATACCTATAATTTATAATAGGATGTGTGTATGCCTATTATGTGATATTATTGTAAGAGTACTAATGGGTGATAACCCGGGGGTGCAAGAACCTTATAGTTAAGAGCACTTATGAGTGATAACTCGGGGGTACATAAACTCTATTGATAGGTGCATTAATGGGTGCTAACCCGGGGATGCAATATTCTATTATTAGGTGCACTAATGGGTGATAACCCGACGGTGCTGAATTATTATTGATAGGTGCATTAATGGGTGCTAACCCGGGGATGCAATATTCTATTGTTAGGCACACTAATGGGTGATAACCCGGGGGTGCTGAATTATTATTGATAGGTGCATTAATGGGTGCTAACCCGGGGATGCATGATTTTCTGGAGATATGAACTAATGGGGCTTAGCCGGGGGTGCAGGATTAGTATATATATATATGGACTTGTGAATATTGCTACTGTGTGAAATTAGTAGACTTGGTAATAATAATAATCAATACATTGCACCAAGTAGTCTTAACCTAAGTGTGCAGGATTTGTGTATATATATAGGGATGATGAGACTATATATATGTATGAGTGTACTTGGGTAAATTTTCTACTTTGTGAGACTAGTAGATAAAATGAAAAAGAGAAGTAAAATAATCTTAGTGAATAAAATATTAACCATTCAAACGATGAATAATGAAACTTAGTGTGTGAGATAAACTATCTGAATAGCGTATTGTATGGATGATACGGGAATACTACTAGTGAGCATAGTTAGTATTAGTATGTTTTCTGACTAGTTAGACTGGGAGGTATAACTAGGGGGAGATTAGATGTACATTCGGTGTGCACAATAGACGAGAGGTGAGAAACTCATGTAAGAGTTCGATAACTAACATGCGTATAAGACTTGTTTTAAGAACCAGTTTTAAATACTTGCTAAATCATTTTTAGACATCGGGCTCTGACCCGTTTCTTCTATCTCTTCTCTCTTTTGCTATATATATATGTATTATATCAGGTACTCAGCCACAGGAGTATCAGATTTAGAGATTTGGATTGCTTGACGTGTTGCAGCTGTTGTGGAAGTTGTAGGTCCTTGCAGTAGATGCATCTATCCTTTCCATTCAGTTTCATCTAGACTTCTTGTTTAGGGAATATTTCGCCCACTTCTAGTTCTTTCATCATAGATATTGTATTCAGTTTGTTGTATGGTTTGGAGTTTTGAACTGGGAGGTTTTATCCAGTCTTATTTATTTCATTACTTTATTCATGTTCAGTATTTATTACATTCCTATGTGTGATAAATGGTTTATATTTTAAGACGGAAATAAATGGATTTACTTGGTTTTATTAAAATTGGAAATGTTTTGACACCTAGCTTAATTTTATATTAGGTGATTAATATGTTAAAAAGTTTTCGACAGTGATGCTGAGAATGAACCAACTTAATATCCAGTTTTAAATTGGTAGAGGACTGATCACCCTATATTTAATTGGGCGAGGTGTCACACGCCCGTCCGGGTTTTCCCACTGTGCACGCCCCTAAATGACTATCATCTTCCAGGTCCTATCAACCAAGACAACCTGGGATCCTAACACAACGTCAGGAAGTGTCCATATACCTGCGAGTGAGTCATAACCACACCGAAAATTACCTCCAGGTCGCACAATCAATACAACATACATAATAACAGGTCATATGGCCGAGGACTATATTCACCCTGCATTCACTAGCCAGGGGAATTCACCTCATGTGCGAACTTCCCTTATGATAGCATTTAGAGAGGTGTGTTTAAGTAAATTATTACTTACCATTTTTATTTCCATTTTAATAGATGGATCACATTGTATCCGGAGCCATACATATTACATGCCATCATTATAACTTCAATGATTAATGAACCTCTTATTCATACTCCAAGAATTTATGGTGTCACTATAAACCACCAAGTCTACCATACCTCAATTAAGCTTCTAAAGTCTCCCAATATGACCTTACAACCCCTAGTCTCATAATAATTAGCTAAAGGAAAAGAATACCCTAACATCAATTTGTACACCCCCGGAATAAGCCTCATTTAATCCATTTCTAATGTAGGGTAGTTAACTAACTCATTTAGGACTCTAGGACTCTAAGTTTACTTCATACAAGAAGGTTCCTAAGTCCTAAGCCTAAAGAAAAAGGGTGAAAATTGAGTTAGAAAAATAACTCAAAATAGCATGATTTCCGAATCGATTCGCCTTTGGCCGAATCGATTCGCCCCATACACCGAATCGATTCACACAAAAGAGAATCGATTTGGATGAAGAATCCTAGTTTTTTCCTTGAGCGAATCGATTCGGCCTTGACCCGTATCGATTCGTGTTCCCAGACCTGTAACCTGACCCTAAGCGAATCGATTCGCAGGAACGGCGTATCGATTTGCCCCTGCGATTTTGCCAAGAAGGGGGCTACGGGTTATGAACCCTAGTTTTCCCCAAATCCAAATTCTTCTCCATTTTTTTACACACATTCACCAACATTAATCTACCCAAAACTACCCTACATGATTATCAACTACCATAATCCATAATATCATAAACATGAACTATGATTAGGGCTCAAACACCATAAAATCCATAAAATATATTTTTGTTCCAATGATTCACATACACAACTATCACACAATTTACTCATCTTAAACCATATATTAGCAAGGAAGAAAACTTGCCTTGAGGTTCAAATCTCAGATTTCCTTATGGTAGCAACAATCCCAAATCTTCAATCTCTCTCTTTCTTTTCTCCTCTTTTCTCCACAAATTCTCTTCTTCTCTCTTTCTCTCTAGGTTTGGTAAATACAGTTAAGAGAATAAAATGAAATGTAAGACTAAATCATGGCTTTAGTCTAAATTCCCAACTTAAATGGTTAATACCACATTAAAATGACTCACAACTACACATTTTTATTAAAACTAGTCATAAGTGCCCGAAACATAAAAATACAATATGGCACTTATTTCGACTATCTCGCACATTTCGAGACTAACTACGCCCTCTAAATTGACATCCGGTAATTTTATAAATCATTTCAAGTTTCGGTTTCATTTAAACCATAAATGGCATTTAAATCATATGACACTATAAAACGTAGCATGATGATATTTACATACACATACAGTAAATATGCAACAATCTAGTAAATATTATCTTTCAACTCGTTCAATTAATATTTACTCCATTTTCCAACATTTTATACCATCACTTCACACAGTAAATTAATATAAAATAAGTTCTCAAAAGCGATGGTTGTTACATATAAATGAGGCTAATAGTTTTACGTGTTATGCTATTCCATAAGAAGGTGAAATTTTTTTATCGTATTAACGCTAATAAGGAGGGCAATGCCCTAGGTCTTGATGGATTTGGAGGATATTTTTACATCAAAATTTGGAACCTCGTCAAAGGTTATTTTATTCAGGTTGTCCATTTTTTTCTTGGGGGGAGCTTTCTAAAAGTTGGACTAATATCATTATTACTCTAATCCCAAAAAATTTCCATCTTAGTCATTGTTCAAATTGAAGACACATACACCTATGTAATTTTAACAACAAAGTCATTTATAAAATCCTTACTATCATATGTCTAAGTTATTGTCTAATATTATATCTTCTTATCAAAGAAAAATAAAAGTATTTTCGATAAGATCTTGTTGGCTCAAGAGATGTCTCATGACATATGGAAGAAGTCTCATAGTTGTAATATTATTTTAAATCTTGATTTATCCAAGGCTTATGATAGAGTGGACTGGATTTTATCATTGAAAGTATTAAGAGAATTTTGTTTTAGAAAAACATTGATTGATATTTTATGGATATGTGTATATAATAATTCGTTTTTTATTTCTTATCAGTGGGAAAGATTAGGGTCTTTTCAAAGCTACGAGGGGATTAAGCCAGTGGGATCCTATTTATCTATCTTCATTTGTCATATTTGATGAAATTATTTGTATCGACTTAGATTCTAAAATGAATGAAGGCAAGATCAAATATTTTTTTCTACCTACTGTAAGTCCTATCACTTTTAATCTGAGTTATGCAAATGAAATCATTATATTCTCTAAAGGAGGTAAGAAGAGAACTGATAATCTTATCATCATTACTCCAGTCGGAGAATAAAATTTTCTAAATATTTGTTTACTGCTTGTTCATCCATATCTGTAGAAGCAGAAGGAACTCTAGTGCATCATCTCTTGGCCTTAACTACAAAACTCAACCTATTACTTATTTGAGATGCCCCATGTTTGAAGGTAGAATGAAAATTTCTCATTTATCTTCTCTTATTCAAAATATCAGGTTATATGGTTAGAAGAATATGTTGATATCTTTAGGCGGTAAGATCATTTTAATAAAACATGCTCTATCCTATATGCCTTTGCATATATGGGCCATTTTAAAGACTCTTAAGGATGTGATTAATCATATACATAAGATGTATAATAATTGTTTTTAGGGTGGTAATGATAATGACCATTGGATACATCATTGTATAGCTTAGGATAAGATGAAGGACGACTGGGAATACATAATGTATTCAATATTTCTATAGCTTTTTTTCCTAGACTTTGGTGGAACTGGTATTCTAATGATTCTCTGTAGTTTGACTTCATGAAAATCAAATACGGTTCTCCTTAATGGATATGTATGCAAGAATCCAATGAGATATTTTGTTAGTATTTCTTTGAAACTAAAGGATACCTAAATTTGGAAAGTGACAATTACATGTTTTTCTTCTTTAGATATGCACTTGAGATAGTTAGGTATGCTTCCTCTACTTCACTTAACCATAAATTTATTTAGAATAATTACATTCCAATTAAAATGTATGTTTTGATATGGAGGGCCCTCAATTCTACATTACCTCTTGATGATAATATCCAAACCTTGTGGATTAGAATGGCTTCTAGACGTTATATTGGCAAATCTCCTCTTAAAAATTCACTTCATTTATTTCACTAGTGTTACTACTCTAAAAAGGTACAGGAATGTTTCTCCTAAATGTTTTGCTTCAAAATTAATTGTTCTTAATTGAAATCTATTATAATCAATTGTTGTTTAAAAAGGACTAAAGCAAAATTCATGAGCTTTATTTTTAATACTTTTCTTCTCATTATCATTTAGGAGATTGGGAAGAGTAAGAATAAAGCTTTACATGAAAATGATGTCTATTGTTATTGCTTCATCATTGAGAACTCTATTAAAATTGTCAAAAAGAATGCCAAAGAGGTTTGTTTTAAAGATCAGTTGTATTACACCGTATTTCAATTAATTAATTAATTATTAATAAATTAATTAATTAATGGGATGAACTATTACTTGTGTGATTTTATAATAATAAGAATGCATAATTTAAATTGTAATTAAAAAAATTTCATATGATGTGATTTTGAGTAGCATTGTATAAATAAGTAATTGGTGGTAATAATTATGTGATATTTGATTATGTGTTACATGTAAAATAATATAGTGTGTATTTTTATTATGGTGTGAAGTATTACTATATGGATTGGATCAATGTTTTTATTAGTTTGTATTGGGCTTTAGGGATAGGTATGCCTTTGGATTGACTTTTACGGCGATTTGGATAGTATTTGAGGCTCATTTGGGCCCCCAAAAGTAGACTTATATTGGACTTATGGGATTAATGTGTATTTAAGGGAGCTTAGCCTCCTTAATTAAGAACTTTTGACATTAAACACAAACCCTAACATCCCTAGTGAATTTCGATAACTTGGAAGGAACATTGAGGAGGATGAACAAATAATCAAAGCGTGGAGGATTCACCATTCGTCATTTCTGGCAAGAAATCTCTTGTTTTATTAGTGTGTAATATGTAACTTATTTATGCCTTTACTATCATGTAGTTATTTTTGGATTTCTAAGCATGTTTATGATGATAATCTCACATCTTATCATTATTTATGCGTTGGTATCTTGATGTCATTGCGTGTGTCTAAATAAGAAACCAAGTTACAAGAGTTATTAATGGTTGAGTCATGTCCATTCTTGTAATACCTTTGGTTGGACGAGTTGCATCATAGGTGACGGATTTAATCCACTTATTTTTAATATTTCTTTTATATATTTTATCACGGAATAAACAAAGGGGGAGATTATAAAGCACATATATGCTCAAAAGCTCCCTATGATTAAATTTTCCTATCCCGTTCCAAAACATATTTGGGTTGTTACCTAAGTTGTCCCGAAAAGTTACATAATCGAGATATCAACACCAAACTTCTTCATCTTGATCGAAAAAGCTACCCCAACCATGACCAATGGGATTGTCGCTTTTGAATAAAATAAAGGTGAGAATGCAAGTTATTCAATAGACTGATTTATATAATAAATTGCCATACACACAAATCCATTTTTTATCAAATATTATCTTCACTTAAATTAGTTGTGCATACAAGATTTTTTAATTTCCAAATTTCAAACTAAGCATGCATTCAACACAAGTGATGAGGAAAAATCCCTAAAAGGGGCAAAACCATATATTCAGCACTATTAAATATTCTGTACGACAATCGACTAACAAAACTTAGATAATCTAAGTGAGATGCATAGAGCCTTCAATACCTTTATTAGAATACGACTCGATTTATAGTTTTTCACAAGTAGTGGTCTACCCTCGGTATCCATCGATCAACCCTTCTGCTTCAGCCGTGAAAACTCGGTTTCACAATTCGACAGTAGAGTTTTCTCTCCACAAAGGTTATAAGAAAGAAACCTTCTTTTGGCTTGGTAAACTGATCTAGATTATTCCAAGGGGTTTGGAATGTTTATTTAGGTGTTTGACCAAAAAAGAGAAATCAAAAGAGGTGTTTTTGTATATAAAAAGAGTTCTTGAGAAGTCTAATCCAGTTCAGCCTTTTTATAAGACGATTGGATAAAAAGCGTAAAAACAAAATATTTGGATTAGATGTCCTGTAAAAATTAATTTTCTCCTGGTCGTCCGAACGAAATGTACCTCGTTCAAACGACATATATGATCTCATTCAAATGAAAATCAAATGATGTCTTCCAATGACATTCCAGAGGACGATGAAAAATGGGTCATTTAAAGTTTAAACAAACTTATTCGGACGAACGTTTAAACTCCTCTGAACGATACCAAGTCTCATTCGAACGAGGCGTCTATTTTTTGACAACTTTTTTCTATAAAAATTTAAACTCCTCTTTTAAATAAAAATCCTCTTTAACAATTCTTAAACCCCATAAATAATTAATAAACCATTTTACTAGAAAATTTCACAACTCTTCCAAGCACGTTGAGACGGATAAATCTTCTAGCTTTCAAATGTCTTCAATTATATCTTCGATTCTCACAAAGTCATGATGGTGTCTTGTTTGTGTAATGGGATACGCCAAACTAAAACAATAAATTATGAGCAATTATAAAATTTTCTCTTACATAAGGACTTAGAATGACTTAGTTTTGCCACCCTTGTTTTAACATAACTTCAATTAAGAGTTTCTTAAATTGGAAAATGTGTTGAAACTTATGTGTGAGTTACTTGGACTATTTGAACAGATATACTATGCAATATACATTAAAATTGAATTATTATGTGTGTATTTTAAGTATGAGTGTTCTTGGTTAAGAAAAAATATACTTATAGTGGTTTCCAAAATATTTTCAAAAATCATGAAGGTAAAATACTAGTTCGGATTTTATGGAGATGGGCGCGACCTGCCTCACCAAAGTTTCACAGCAACAATGCTATGTCTTGCAGTAACAAAAGCTCATCGTTGGTTATTTTTGTCCAAAACCACTATAAGTATATTTTGCCTTGTTGCAACAACGATGTTATGTCTTGCTGCAACAAAAGCACATCGTTACGACCTTCCTCACCATAGCAACACATTAGTTCCATTTGGACAAAGGTGCGACCTACCTAGCCTCAATGTTCTACAGTGACCCAATGTATCGTTTTAGCAAAAGTATGTCACCAGAATTATTTCCCACATATAAAATTTCCCAACTTCTTAGCCCGAACTAGATTGACTCCGATTCGATGTAGCAACGCATTTTCTCGCTACAGTGACACTTTTGTGACAATTTTATATCTAGCGCAAAAAGTGAATCTGACTAAAAGATTACATAGTAAAATGTGAGATTCTCTTTTTCCACCATATATTTTATTGGTCAGAGAAGAAACTTATTTTAGGTGGCTGATAATGAGTTAATAGGTTTGGAAAATTAATTCTATATTTTTGAAAAATAATACTCCTATTTAAATCACTCTCTTTTCATTCACTAAATAAGGTTTAGATTTTAAGAAAGGTCTTCATTTCTTTATCAAGCTAAAAGAAATAAGATTTTTTTCAAAGCAAAAACATTCTTTGTATTTTTTAGATATCAATTATTATCATTATAGTTTAAAGTTTGATTACTTCTCTCAAGTCTTGAACAAACATTCTAAAAAACTTTTTTTTGAGAAACTTAAATATTTCTTTTGATATCTTAAAAATACTTTGTGAGTTTATTTTGATTAGCGAAACACCTTTTGAAATTCCCCTCAATCTTTAGGACATTCACATCCCTAGAAGTTAGAACTACAAATAGCGAGTTTTCATTTTTTTTCCATTTTAGAACACAAATTGTTTTCTACAAACTTTCAAAATAGGGAATTTTTATTCTCAAACATTAAAAAATAAATTTGTTTTCGGAAAAACGTGTTATTATTGATGGAAGTTAGCACCTGTGACGTGGAGAGTGATCGGAGAGCGATCCATGCTTTCTCTTCCAATTAGGAGGTGAAAAAATTATATGTGGAGCTTGTGCATTATTGAGTCTAGGATGTGACACCCCAACTATTTTAATCTTGGGTGATCAGTCCTTTATTAAATTGAACTGGAATCATTAATGATTTCATTCTTAGCATCATTGTCGAAAACTTGCTATTTACTAATCACCTATGTCAAATTAAGATGGTGCCAATTTTTTCTTTTATTACTAACATATTGCAAGAATAAAAAATGAACTAAACCAATCATACATGAATCTAATCTGAACAATCCCATGACAAATATAAATAATTAAATAAAGGAGACCAAATAAACCATCGATTCTCTAAGTAAAATAATCCAACCACAATCTGAAATAAGTAATACAGTATGATGCATAACCGAAATAAATAAATAATCTGAAGAAAACACGCCCAGATGAACTGATAATGAAATCTCCTATCTAGAAAGAACGAGCTAAAATGTCTAAAAAATATCCTGCAAGCCTCCACACTGCTGCAGCTACGTGTCACAGGATAGCATCTTTAAGCTGGGCATCCTTGTAGCGGGATACCTAAAATATTTTAACACGGGTCAGAGCCCAAGTAAAACATTTTGAAATTATTTTACAAGTATTTAAATCACAATTTAAACCAGTTATTTATTACACATGTATTATTCACGTACACTCACTTGAAATTCTCACCTCTCAACTAATGTGCACGCCTAACGTATTCTACCTAACTAGTATCCCCTGTCTAACTAGATAAAATATCTGACTACTCTCGATTAGTCTAATTCTCACGTATATCCCCATACTAAAGGTAACTACGGTTTCAATAATAAATTATTCATTCACATTTTATTATTGAGCCACTTATTTAAATATCACCATTTAATTTCTTTTTTAGATATTCATCATCTATCAATTCTACTGTTTTATATAAGTAGGTTTATTACGAGGGTATATATATTCATCACACATACAATATATACACACACATAGCATCCCTGAAATGGTCCCTCGAGGTGCTGGCATACTCTGTTATCAAGTCCATGTAACTCCCGTACTCAATAAAGGACTATTGGTTCGGTATGTTTCCTCGAAACATAAATATATCAATATCATAGTGGAGGCGAACATGGTTCTAAGCCTTTGGGATACGTACATAACGAACGTATCGAAATGACTTTCCAATCCTACTAATACACGACACATAGTGGGCCTCCCTAAGTTCCATGCTCTGGGGCACTAATCCAGACCTCACTGGAATCGCCAAGGTGGGATCACCCTCTGCGCATAAACCTCCTGATAGTAGGCGACGTAGGTATGTTCACACACATAATCAAATCATATCTATAGGTATTCACACTACCTATTTATGCATTATTTAGTAGGTATACACACAACCTAATTTCATTAACTCGTATGTAGTATATATTTCACTCGTATATTCAACGTACCATAATTTTCAATTAAATTTCCATTTCACATATTTTCGATTATCTCTCACTACTCTAAGGGTCCTATTTAACCCTTAATCAATATCACTAGTTTAAAATACGAACTCGCAGCCACACATTTGCAACGAAAAGATCTATCTCCAAGACCTAAAACCTTGGGTCGTTCAAGCGACGCATCAATCTCGTTCGAATAATTTACACCATCTTGAGGTTCAACCCCTTTTAAAATAACCTTTTAGTTCATCATCCAAGTATAGAACAATAATCACAATAAATCAATCGAGACAACCTCCAACAGAACTACAAACCAAAAATAACATTTCTTAAAAATTTTCCCACGAATTTGCCCAAATTTTTAAAATGCATTTTGAAGGCATTTTGGAGCCATTTTTGGAGAAAATGTATTTGTGAACAAAATGCAAAAAATAGGATTTTTTATATGGAAACGCTGATGTAATAGCCATTTTCGGAATTAAAATAATGCAAAATAGTTTTTAAGATGACGATTTAAGTTTTAAATGATTCCTAATTTACCCAATTTCATAGACTTCTCAAATTTAAGAAGTTGTTCTACAATTCAATCCATAGAATGATGTTGTTGCATTTGTATCTAGACGGATGGTCTCATGATTTAAATATCATAACTTTTGATTTCATTTTGTTTATACAAGTGGATTCATTCTACATTCAATCCAATTCCCAATTATGAGGTATATTCATCAAATCACAAAATATCATCAATTTTACAAAATTTTGAGGCCCTACTCTACATGGGTATTGTTACACATAAAAATTTGCAAGATACATACTTGACTTATATTGGAGTGGTCTGATTTTGATCCTCTTTGATGAATATTCTCTTCAAATCCTTTCCCCAAGAGTGGTTATGAGGCTAAATTGAGCTTGAATTCTTCAAAATCCTTGCTTGAGCTCCAAGAAAACTCTTTCTCTCCTCACTAATAGCCTCCACTTGTTTTCTAATCTCTTTAACCTAGCCTCACATCGCCACAACTATATATAATACTAAAAATCTCGAAATTCCCTTAATCATAAGTTACAAAATGATTAAAATGCTCTCTCTAGTTGTCAATTATGTCTAAAACTGTTTCGGGGCCCAAAATATACACCCGAGTATACTATGTTGATTGTTTCGACCCTTATGGACTCAACCATCACCTTAAAATCATCATTAGAGTTACCCATTATTTTTTTTCTATCTCTATCTTATTTATTCTGCTCACGACATTCGGTTGAGATATCCTACAGTCACGTCACTAGTACTCGTTGTGACATCAAATATATAATTACTATTTACTTAGTAATTTTATTCAATGAACATTAATCATTTCTCTTCGATTAATAATTTAATCAACCCATCATATTTAATTTTCCGTTAAATTAGGTCACACGTGTAATTTAAATTTTAACCAGATTAATTCATTTTTAACTCTTTAAAAATACAGGTTGTTACATACTTCCCCCCTTACAAGGAAATTTCATCCTCGGAATTTAGACCTACCTGTCGTCAATAACTATCACTACTGCTCACTCATGTCATCTTTCCGCTCCCAAGTGGACTCGTCTACATGATGGTGACCCCACTGTACTTTAACCCAGGGTACCACCTTTGACCATAGTTTACATTCACTACGATCAAGTATCGTCTCTCCTCATATGAGATGTCGGCTGCAAGTCAATATCCTCTAGTGGAACATGCCAAAAATCTCTCTCACTTTGTTGGTATCTCTTCAGCGATGACACGTGAAACACGTCATGAATTTGCTAAAGATGATCTGGTAATCCCAACCAATATGCCATTGGATCCACCCTCTCAATAATCGGAAACGGTCCTACATATCTCGTTGCCAATTTCACTTTCTTAGAAAATCACATCACTCCTTTAATAGAAGATGATCGTACCAATACCTAGTCACCCACCTCAAGCTCAACATCTCTTATGTTTGTATCTATGTAACTCTTCTACCTATCTTGAGCTATCCAGATGCTCCTTCGAATCAACTCAATCCTGGCAGTGGTGTCCTAAATCATCTCTGGCCCCAATAGTTTATTATCCTCTGCCTATAACCAATAAGTAGGCGTATGACAAGGCCAACCTGTAATGCCTTGAATGTCTCTATACTGATAGTAAATTTATAGGAGTTATTATACGTAAACTCCACCAAGGGAAGATACTGCTTCCATCAACCCCCGAAATCAAGTATACACATATGCATCATATCCTTAAGCATCTGATTAACCCTCTAAGTCTACCCATGTATCTATGGATGATATGTTGTTCTCAATTGTAAATCTGTCCCCATCGCCTCCTGGAAACTCTGTCAAAAATGGGACAGAAAGATCTTATCCCGATCGAACAAAATATTAAGAGGGACCCCATGTAATCATACTATCTCAGCGATAAATAACTATGCATACTATTTTGTCTCAAAATCAGTACGAACTAAAAGAAAATGAGCCGCATTGGTCAACCGATCCACTATCACCCATATAGAATCGTGACCTCGCTATGATAACGGAAACCTAGTGATAAAGTCCATAAATATACTATCCCATTTCCATACGAGAATCTCTAATGGCTCCAACATCCTTGTGAGTCTTTTGTGGTCTACCTTCACTAGCTGGCAGGTAGAACACTATGAGACAGACTTTGCTATGTCCCATTTCATCTATGACCGCTAATACTGTTTGCACCTATCTTGGTACATCTTATCCCCATCAGGATGTACTACAAATTGGGACCCATGAGCCTCTAGCATCACTGCATGTCACAAATCATCACCCTATGGAGCCACTAGTTTCCCATTAAAATGTAGGCCACAACTGATCGAGTATCCCTTTTTACCATCAGCTAGTAACTGGCAAAATCTGTCTTGGAAAAACTGATCATTTACCTGTTCTTTCACTACCCTCATCACAATCTTGAGTGTGATTACTAATATAGACATACAATCCATTACAATCTCATCATCATGTCGAAGCTCTCTCCACTTTGCTTTCCAAACAACTGCTAGCTCACCTGATGGTCTACATCTTAATGCGTTATCCACAACGTTAACCTTAATAAGATGATACTAAATATCAAACTGGTAATCCTTCACAAACTCCAACCACCTCCTCTACCTCATGTTCAAATCCTTATTTATGAACAGATACTGAAGCAATTTGTGGTCCGTGAATAAAGTAAACTGCTCACCCAATAAATAATACCTCCAAATCCTCAAGGCAAATACAACAGCGGCTAACTCTAGGTTATGCGTGGGGAAATTCATCTCATGGGGCTTAAGTTTTCATGATGCATACATTATAACTCTCTCTTCCTATTGAAACACAACCACAAGTCCCTGCAAGGATGCATCAGTGTAGACATAATATGCTAAAAAAAACTTAGGTAGTGCAAGTATGGGTACTGAGGTCAATTTGTCCTTTAGCTCATCAAAAGCTAACTGACAATGGTCGTCCCAAATAAACGGCACCCCTTTACGAGTCAAGTTTGTCAATGGACCTGCAATCTTTGAGAAACCGTTAACGAAACCTCCGATAATATCCTTCCAACCCCAAACAGTTACAAACCTCAGTCGGTGTTGTGGGCTTTCCTCACTCCTTCACTGTCGATACCTTACTTGGATTAACTGTTATACCTTTATCAGACACTCTACGGCACAAAAACTGTACTTCCCGAAGCCAGAACCTACATTTACTAAACTTTCCATACAATTTGTGTTCTCTAAGTATCTGTAAAACCTTCCATAAGTGATCGACGTGCTCATCCTCAGAACGAGAGTAAACCAAAATATCTTCAATAAACACAATCACAAACTGGTAAAGAAACTCTCAAAAACTCGATTCATCAGATCCATAAACACTGTTGGTGCATTATTCAGTCCGAATGGCATCACTCTAAACTCATAGGACCCATATTGTGTTAAAAAAGTAGTCTTAGGAACGTCCTCCTCCCTGACGCATAACTGATGATAAATGGATCGCAAATCAATCTTGGAGAAGTAAGCTACTCCCCTCAGCTGGTCGAATAGATCATCAATATGGGGTCGTGGATATTTATTTCGAATTGTGACTTTATTTAACTCTCTGTAGTCAATACATAATTGAAGTGATCCATTATTCTTCTTGACAAATAACAGCGGTGCGCCCCATGGTGAAGTACTCCGTCGAATAAAAACTTGCCCCAAGAGCGGCTAAATCTACTATCTCAACTCCCGTATCTCATATGGAGCCATGCGATAGGGCGCTCAAGCTATAGGTCTCATGCTCGGTGCTAGATACATAACAAAATCAATTTCCCTACCAGGTGGTAATTGGGGTATATCCTGAAAGTCATCCTCGAATTCCGTCATGACTAATATCGAGTCTAATGAAGCCACCACCTCCTGTGAGGTCTCCTCCTCATTGTAATATAGATGGGTGCCCGATCCTCCTTCAGGAAGAGGCATCGCGACTAAGAACATCTCATGTTTTGGTATCGCAAATCCAATAGTCCTCCTGTAATAATCTCCAATCACCCGATAACCTACTAACCAATCCATCCCCAAGATAACATAATATCCCTCCATATCCGATATAAGAAGATTAGAAGCTAAACACAATCTACCCACCTCTGTATCCACACCTCTATAAATCGAATGTATAAGTGACCCACTACCCATCGGTGACTTCACACACATAAATAGACTACTAACTGTCTCTAATAGGCTGGCAACTCGTAGAAATCTAGTCATTATAAAAGAGTATGATGCCCTAGTTTTAAATAAAACACTACCCACAAGGCCATGTATAGTAAACATACCCGTTACTACTGGTGATGCCTAAGGGGCCTACTGAATGGAGGCATTTGGATGTTATTAACATGCCCATACTGAAGTTTTCCCTAGTGTGGAGGAGCGGTTGGGGTTAGTGTCGTAGGTGGCCTTTGTGCCTGCTACTCCTACGGGGCACCCTGCTTTTGCGGCTCTCTTCCTTGCTATGGAAAACCCCTCCTCTTGTGGACCATTTGCCCACAATTAAAACACTGACTTGGTAAATTCCTCTGGCGCTGGCCCTGATTACCCTGATGGTATTGACCCTTCTGTGCACAATATTTCTTTTGGTGACTCGCCTACCCACAAATATAACAATGACCAGTGAAAATTTTCTTGTTTTGACCCTATTGGTCCAATTGAGGCTTCTCCTTAGCTCCCTGCGGACAAAGTTGGCGCTTGTGGCCATGCTTTCCACATGTAAAATATCTCCCTCTGAAATCTCCCTACTCCCGGTCATGTTGGCCCTGGTGGCAAGGACTCTGCTGGCCATCACTATTATTCTCTTATCCCTGACGGCCTCGAATATCCTGTCGCTATAGCTTCGGTGTTACATTATTACTATTTCTTCCTGACTTGCTTGACTGGTTAGGTTCTCTTACTCTTTTGGTCCTTATTATCCGGACACTATGCTCTCAATAGTGTAATAATACGATAGTAAATGTTTGTGCTACAATATCAGCCACCTCTGTGACGGTTACCATACCTTGTGGTATTAGAGGTACTCGCTAATCCTTTCCAGCATCACCTCTTCCACCGAACGTTCCTTCTTAGGTGACATCTGAAAATAGATCAAATTGTATGAATTCACCATCAATACAAATATAATTGCAGAAGAACATAATCTCACATATGTGATTATGAATACAACAGTCTGTTCAGATTAGATTGATGTATGATTGGTTTAATTCATTTAAATTATTATTGTTTGTGTTAATAATAAAAGAAAAAAATGGCACCAGCCTAATTTGACATAAGTGATTAGTAAATAAAAAGTTTTTGATATTGATGCTAAGAATGAAACCATTAATGATTCCGATTTAATTTTAAGAATGGATTGATCACCCATGATTAAAATAGGCATGTCTCATAGGAAAGGTTAGAGTTTCTAAGTCATTTCTTCCTTTTCTAATTCTTTACTTGTTAGGGAAAGGTGTCGGTTTGACTCGATGTTTTTTCCTTAAGGGTTTTTTCCCTCGTAAAAATCCTCATCTTACGTGCATAATTTACTATTCAAAATTTTAATTTATCTTATATGCCTCATGATCATATATTGTTAAGTTAAATTAACTTGTCAATCAATATTTTATAACTTCGATACTAGGATTAACTTTTTTCCAAATTTGGATTAAAAGCAAACATTACCTTTATTTTCGTAATAAATTTAATTTTGATAGTCCCTTTCCACACGTACAAACTATTATTCTTGATAACCCATATATATTTTGTTTATCTTCTTAATTTTCTCTTGATTTATTTGTTGAATAAATTGGAAAGGCTTTGTTTTTTAGAATACCTTACTTTGAATTTACAAAGATTTGCTTAGGTCTTTTGCATCTAGTTGATTTATGTTCTTATGCATATAAAAAAATATT
This sequence comes from Sambucus nigra, assembly GCA_949130495.1. Classification (NCBI taxonomy): domain Eukaryota; kingdom Viridiplantae; phylum Streptophyta; class Magnoliopsida; order Dipsacales; family Adoxaceae; genus Sambucus; species Sambucus nigra. The sequence continues at coordinate 482,197,596 of OX422221.1, read as the reverse complement.
CTCAGTTTACATCATATATATATTAATTGCACTTGTTTATAATCCTTGGAATTTTATATAGTCTTGTACGTAGGTTTTACGTGCTCTCTTAATCATAATTACGTTTTTCTTTAGATTGGTTATCTTAGGATTACCTTAGTTATTTTTGGCGATTTGATCTTATTGGAACACGTTTAGGATTATGTGCTTCATGTATATCTTTTAATACTATATCATTCTCTTTTGTCCTTGTACATATCTTTCAATTTTTTTTTTTTTAGTACAATCACATTTTTGCGTTTTAGATCATATAATCCAAGACATATTTTCATATATTAAAATGGTTTATTAGTTATTTTTCCATTTTATTGGGAATATGACATGTGCTTTATGAGATGAATTCGATTTTCTTTTAAATCATATGAACTTTGAGAAATCTTATACTTTTATTCGACATTATAATATCTTATTGAATTTTACACAGCACTACACATTTAATTGATGTCACTTTATCAGAAAGGCTATAGATTTTAGAATTTTTTACAAATCATTCAAAGCTTCAAGACTTGTGGAAGAGTGTCTAACTCCTTTATGCGTATATGAGGATTTTTTACCAAGATTTGAAGAAGTTAAAAAAACTTATGCTATATCTTAAAAGATAATGAGTGATAATGTGGTTAGGGCTAAAACTTTGAGTGGATGATGTTACCATATAAAATTGAAAATAGTGTCCCATCTTAGTAAGGAACGAGTGAAAGACGTCATATGTAAAACAATTTGAACATAGAAAGGTCTCAAAGACTTTAATTTATCTAAAATTGGGTAACACCAAGTGTCAAAAAGTTTCTGATTCTAGAATTTTTGTATCTAAACCCGTTAAAAGATAAATTTTGGTTAAATAGAGTCAAAGAGTTTCTTTATCATGTGGGTAAAGGAAATAAAGGCAAAGGAAATAAAAATGTGCGTAATGCTACATTTGAACATAAGGCTCATTGCGTGAGTCATATATGGGTTAGGAAGAACATTTCAAATGAATTTAAAGTTGAAATGAAGAAAAAAAAAAGCCTAAAATTAGTTCATTCCACCTATAAATGCTAGAGGTCGTTTCTTTTATAGCCATAGCCTTATTTGTGTTTCATCTTCATATAAATTATGTTAAGCTATGTACTTTCGTTTCATAAGTTATCTATTACCATTTCAATTTAATATAGACTAAGTCATAATATTATAATGATATTAATCTTTATCATCTTATCTCTCCCTTAGGGGATCTTCTCCCCCTGAATTAACTCTCGCCCCTTAAGAAAACATTTCAATGAGATAAAAGTATATATCCTTGAATAAGTAATTTATTTTCATTTCAATTCAATATAGACTAAGTCATAATATCATAATGATATTAATCTTTATCATCATATCTCTCCCTTAAGGAATCTTCTCCCCTTGAATTAAGTCTATCCCCTTAAGAAAACATTTCAATGAAACATTCCCAATGGGAAGGAGTCTTATACTCATCATTCCATTTTATAGAAAGGATAAGCATTATCCCTCTCTTTGTCATGGAATGTACAAAGGCAAAGAAAATACAATCAAAACCTATCATAATTAATAACATCATGAATAAGTACTTAGAAAACTTAATTTAGTAGAGATAATCTAAGAATTAAGACTAACATATCGCATTATGTGATTGAGATGGAAGTTAAGTTAGGATATGATTAACAATATATGTGGTAACAATATATATAAGGAATCATGGATAACTCACTGAAAATAATGGCCAAATATATATTATAGAAAACACATTCTAGGACCCCCCCCCCCCAAGTCTCTCCTTAGATCCCTAGCACCTCCCCATTTCACTACAAACCCTAGGTTATACTCCGAGTACCAATCTAGAGGCCATCGATCACTCCTCGACCCCGTTTGACTCCGATCAACTCTATCTTCAGAGAGAAATCTCTTTGAATCTTCTAAGGGATCTAAATCTCCTTTACAACGGTCCTCATGTGCGCGAATCGGTATAACGATTCGGACGAACGGACCATTTTACTATCGAAAATCAATACAAAGGCCATTGGGCGCTCTCGGGCCCCAATTTGACCCCAGTCAACTTCATCGTCAGAGAGAAATCTCTTTAAATCTTCAAAGGGATCTGAAACCCCTTTCTAACGATCTGCCCCGTGTGTTAAATGGCATAACCATTTGGATGAATGATCCGTTTTCCACCAAAAACTGATCTAGAGGCTACCTAACACTCCCGAGCTCCGTTTGACCAAGGTCAACTCTTTATCTCGAATAAGACTAAATGAATATCTGAAGGGCACTGAATATTCTTTCCAATTGTCCACCTTGTTCACGGTTCTGACTTACAGTAAGGATGAACGATACGTTTTACACCGAGAGGTCACCGGATGCTTTCGGGCCCCGATTGACTAAGGTCAACTATCTGAACCGAGAAAAATTCTTCGTAATGTAAAATTACATCTCCTAACCCTTCCAACAGTCCGCCTCGTGAACAATTTTGCTTACCATACGGACGGACGATCTATTTTCATCCGACGATCTCTCGTCCACCGACGTACATTTTTGAGCCACATTTGACCCACAGTCAACTCCCAGACCCGGGAGAGGTCCAAAGAACTCTTGAAGGTCTCTGAATTACCTTTCTAACGGTATAACCCGTGCAGAATTTGGGTCAACGGATTATGTTCTACGATTGTTGTTCCGAAAATGTTTGCTCGAGACTATACCAATTAGCAGGTTCGTTTCCTTGCCTATTGGTAATGTGTCAGGGGTCACTTACCGATGGGTAGGGTTAGGTCCATGTAGATTGGCGCTACCCCTCACCCTATAAATATAGGGCATGACTTCACTCTAAAAAGACCTCAGATCCATCAGCATCACTGATCTCAACAACATTCTCTCAAAATCAACAAAGTTCCTCTGTGTGAATTTCCATTCAATCTCACATTCCCATGCTTTTCATACCTAATTTGGAAAAATCACATTATCTCTCATCCAATATTCATCTCACATTCAAGGGAGTTCATCCATGATAAAAGATTAAGCTTCAAAGAAGGTCCAAATCTTCCCCCTCTCTTTAAATTTCTTATTTTTGCATTAAATTACATTATATTCATAAGCTAGTTCTTACTTTAGTTCATACACATTAACATCTTACACTTTTACTACTATATTTCACATAATTTATTTTTTGTAAAAAAAAAAAGAGGGTTACACCTATAAATTTCGAACGGGACAATCCCTCACAATTTTTCAAAACTAAAACACATTTTTCTACACATATACATATAATAAAATTCCGTTTGGATATATTGGATAAACCCCACCACCATGCCGCATTCAAACGACATGGACTTTGATGCCTCTATAGTCTACGTAGGCGTTTCGGATTAAAATTCGGGAGAAGTCCAATTTTTCAATTTTTTCAATTTTCCAATTATCTAATTTTCTAATCTTTCAATTTTTATAAATCCCCCATTTCTGCATTTATCATATTCTTATATTAGTATATATATATTGATGGTTATCGTTTCATCCAACAAAAAATATCGTTTCATCATAACGATCAATATCGTGATAAAAGCATGAATTATATTTTCTATATATTATTTTGGGAACATTCCTATGGACGACCTCACTCTATCTTTTTCAGGGTGTGAGTTGCACGATTCCGACCTCCATTATATATACACGTACACACACTTCATTGAGAAATAAAGGAAGATAATAACACAATCCCATTAGAGACCGAAAGAGCGGGATGGGGGCCTTATACCATCCCATTCCGTAACTTATCCCCCGAACCTTCAAACTATTAGTTTCGTAAGCATCAGTTTGTCTTCGATGATGCTCTCTCGAGGCGACAACATGTTCTTTTGCATATTTGTGGAAAATAAGCTGGCGATTCCATCTATTTACATTTACCCCCACAACGACGATGGCCGAAGCGTTCCTAAGTAGGGCGTGAGACATTTCAATCCCCCTTCCTTCCCCATCCCCCCTTCGGGTGGTAGAAGAGGAGAGAGGAAGCGGTGCGCATTGTTGATCGGGATGGTCGTATATATATGAGATACCTCACCTACATCATTCTCTATACATCATTCATACATTACACCTAGTTGTAGACAGTAAAAAATATTTTTTTTTCAAAATTTTTATTTTTCTCTTGAAATTAACCTTCCAATAAACTTATGTTAAAAAAATTAGGTCCCATAAAAAATTTCTCAAAATACCTTATTTATAAGGGTATGCGCTACTAGTTTTTTTGAATTTTTTAAAAATAGCTACAAAATGTATCTTGATCTAATGTTTTGAATATGAGTTTATTAGAAGGTTAATTTAAGGAGAAAAATAAAAAATTTAGGGCTGGAACTAATGTAATGTATGGTGTGATGCATACATCAGGATGTAGGTCAGCCTTCCATTATCTCTCTCTCTCTCTCTCTCTCTCTCTCTCTCTCTCTCTCTCTCTCTCTCTCTCTATATATATATATATATATATATATATATATATATATATATATATATATATATATATATATATATATATATATATATATATATATATGTGTGTGTGTGTGTGTGTGTGTGTGTGTGTGTGTGTGTGTGCGTGCACACATAATCGCATTAATCTATTTATCGATAAAAACTCATTCTAATTGAGAATGACCTTATACGATGTGCTTAGGCAAGGATGGACACACAAAGAACAACAAGTCTATTAGTATAATTTTCAAATTTAAAGACTAAAACCTTAAACAAATTAAACCTAATAAAACGTGTTACCAAAATTTAAATCATTTGTTGTGAAAAAATAATTTACCGAATTTTATCATTTTACCCTAAAACATGAATCTTGGTGATAAGAAAATAAAATAATTAAATCATCCACAGCACGTCGATGTATGAGGAAAACCACAAAGGGAAAAGTCTCGAAACGCCCAACAAAATAGATCACTATGATAAGGTTTTATAAAGACTAGACATAGACTTAATCAATGACTCGTCTCCCTTGTAATACTTGGATCTCTTCTATATTCAACCTCTCATCCATAGTGCAACGTAGGATTCCATCCATGCAAGGTGCTATAATCAAGAATCCATGCACACCTCGGTATCAATCGATGAGGCACATCAACCGTCTACGAAATCGGAACACAAAAGCATCACTTCTTCATCGCAACACAACAAACCAGTATGTAGTCCACCGAACGAAACACGTTCTCAATCCAACAAAATATGAATAAACTTTTGTTCCTAAAGTAAATATCTCAAAGAATATGAATATGAAAACATGGGTCTTTAATGTCAAAGGATGAAACAAGGGTTTTGAAACTTTTGTAAAGAGGTAGGGAATTGATTTTCATCAAAAGGTCTTTAAAAAACTAAGTGCAATAAGCCTTAAATATTGAAAACATGGATTTCGAGGCGACAAACTCATTTAAATAAAAACACTTAGTTCGCTCGAACGAGAGTCCATTTTCATTCTAACAAAACATAAGTTCGTTCAAACGAAGTGCTTTCTCATGCAAACGGATTTCTAACTATATTCCAATGAGACTCCTTCTGATAGATAGAGAATCCTCATTAGATGCTTTTTCTAACAAGTTTCCAAGTTCCTTCTAAGGAGTTTCAACATCTTTCCACTGAGAATAGCTTTTCATTCGAACGAGGTACTAAACTCGTTCTAACAAACTCAAAAATAAAAAATTATTTTCTTCGAAAATAATTCCAAATGTTTTTGCTAAAACAACAAACATTCTTAAAAAATATCCAAGGGACATAATCAAAATGCATGCATATCTTATGAGATCCTCGATAAATATGAAGAAAACTTAGCACGAAAAACTCGACAAAGTGTGTATCCAACTTTGAAGCTTGGTCGATGCATCTTCATCAAACATGTCATACGCTTACGAGATTGACAATACAAAGACTAACCTATGACTCAAAAGTTTTGTCCGGAATTAAGCTAAGTAAAAATAAATCGACTCGGTTGGAAATTTGTCCTTACAAATATCCCCCTTTGACTATTCCAGGAAAAAAACCTATGGGTCATCAAGCTCTCTAAAAAGACTCAATCCAAATCCCAAAAGGAAAAATACAACTTGACTGACTCATAAACTTGAGTAGCTATTCAAGATTGAAAACTTTTCCGCATGTTATAAACCTACACACCTAAACACATTATCAAAAGTAAACATAATATAAAAAGTATAAAATTCTCATAAGAATAAATTTTTAACAATGTCTAAAACAATCTTGAGCTAGGTAATACATCTCCTCTTAAGATAAAGATATCCTAATCATGAAAGAAAAGATACAATTTCACCCCCTTTTTGTCCAGGAGTGGACAAAGTAATAATGGATAAACTATTCTCCACCATAATCTAAATATCCTATTAAATATGTGAAAATATGATATCAAGATCCAATGCAATGATGTAAACAAGGCAAAACAAGCACACATAATCCAAAATTTGATTAAACACTATAAATATCGATGAAAAAAAAATACCAATATAAATAATCAATGAAGTATGATACTAATTTTGAAATTACTAATTTGAAATATGGAATTTCAATGCATATAATGAGAGATACCAATAGGATCATATGTCATGACAAATATAATCAAAAGATAAAGCATATAGCGAACATAGATTAGATGGAACTGCAAAGACTCAAAACAAGCGATACTGTATATATAAATATGCAAAATACAAACACATATACATATAGGCATTAAAAACCAAGAAAATATGGTACAAAACACACAATCTTAAAATACTAGCATAGTATCAGTGTGTCTAAACATGTGGGATATAATGAATAGGTGTGAACTAAATACAAATGAATTATGATCCAAATACTCAAATATGTTTAAGGAGTTCTATTTTATCGTAAAACTTTATCAAACTATGATTCAACCTCAAGTGACAAGATAAAGTGAACTTGATGAACAATTAAGTACAATGCATACAAGCCTAGAATATTAAAGATTCTACAAATCAATAGTATCATGACAAAATAAGCATAACTAAGATTCATTATGCAAACCGATGATCTTCAACTATTATAGCCTGAAAAGATAAATATATATCATATTTTATTTTCTCTCAGTTCTTTTGAAATTGTCACTTTTGAAAATCAAACAAACAAACTAAGTTGGCCTTAGCATTTTTTCTATTTTTATTGCCTCTATATCTTTTCATTAAGGTCTTGTTAATGGTGTCTTTCCCGCAAAGGAGATTTTATACCTTCGTCTTGAACGTGAAAAAGGATGTTGGTGATAAATTTTCATTACAGTAAGACATTGCATCGATGCGGAAAAATTGAGGCAGGGCAAGGTGCACCGTTATCCAAAGGTTTTTGGTTTTGGACAAAGGCACTAGCGATGAGCTTTCATTGCAGTGAGACATAGCGTTGCTGCAAAAAAATTATGACGAGGTTGGTAATGCCCTTCTCCATAAGATTTAAACCAATATTTTACTTTAAGAGCTTTTTTAAAAATTTTAATAAAACACTCTAAGTATGTTTGTTGTCAACCAAGAACACTCATATATAAAATATACACATAAGAATGTAATTTTTATGAACATAACTTTTCTATAAGCAAAGTATATTGAATAGTGTATTTATCCAAATCGTCCAAATAAGAAACACACACATTTTGCAATTTAAGAAAATCTTAATTTAAGTTATGTCAAAATAAGGGTGGTAAAACTAAGTCACTCTAAGTCCTTTACATTATCCAAAAGTGGCAATCGTATTAGTCACTGCATGAGATATCTTTTTGGATAAAGATGAAAAAGTCCAATCTTGAGATCTTGATTGTTAAGCTTTACAAGAAAACTTAGACAATGACTCTAATATATTTTGGAATTGAATAAGACAATCTAATCCTATGGAACTTTTGGACATATATGGGCTCTTACATAATCATGTTGAAATTATTGGTATTAGTATTACCACTTGTGCTTTAGAGAATTATACCTTTGAAAAGAAGTGTGAAATTAAATGGTTTTATTGTATGAATCTGTTATAAAATTCATGTTTTAGGATTTAATTTCATTTATGGGTTGAATACCCATGTTAATTTAATATTTTGGTATATGAAATCGCAAGTTAATTGATCCAATTGAAAGTAGAGAATGACAATAGGTTTAAATTGGATTTTAACAGATTTAAACCTTGATTTGTGTTTGATTGATGTTATTTATTGGGAAACTAAATAAGGATCACAAATATATTGTTTATACAACGGGCGTTTGGGTTTATCATGTGTAGGCAAGCTTGGATACGACTTTAATGAAGGATTAGGGGTGTAAAATACATTTTAGGGAAGAAGTTTGCCAACCAGGTTGACTAAATTGATCCAGGTTATGGGTTAGATTGATTTGACATAACTGAAAGAGATGACTTTGGTTTTTACGTCAGTTGTTCATTTTGGATCAATTAGTAGTGATGGTGTATATTTACACACACACACACACACACACACACACACACACACACATATATATATATATATATATATATATATATATATATATATATCAAGGTTCTAAAAAATGCGGGGCGTGATCGAGGCGCGGAGGCCAAGCCTTAGAAGCCTAGGCGGGCCTTAGGCGTAAAAAGGCGTGAAAAGGCCTTTAGGTCTTTTTAATATATGTTAATATTTTTTAACCATAACAAGGCTATTAAAATACTAAAATTATACATATCATAAAAATATGTTTGAATATTTGCAAATTAAAACACTATTTAATTATTTTGGATGAGATAATGGTCCGGTTTGTAAAAAAATCTTTAAAATGCGATATCGTTTCACTAAAGGATTGTTGTTTTTAGATAAAAAGTGCGCCTTAAGGGTTTTACCAAGCATATGGCATCAAAAACTTAAGGCGGGGCATTTCTCTCAAGCCTCAAGTCTAGGCGTGCCTAGGCGGAGCCTAGGCGGGTTTTTTAGAATAGTGATATATATATATATATATATATATATATATATATATATATACTTGATGAATTATATGAATCGCTTAAGGGGTAATAAACTAAATTTTTAGGGGGTTAATTTAAGGTCAAAAGAGATTATAGGTTGTAAACTTAACTTAGTAGTTTAAGGCTAAAATATATATGTACATTATGAGAGATTGTGTGTGTGTATGTGTGTGTCTGTGTCCTAAGAAGGTGATCACAGTTCAGAGACGTGATAAACTAGGAGTTGAATTTAATAAGGTTTTAGAGTTAATAAACCTAAGAATGTAATGAACAATCCGAAATTTAGAGATTGGAATGATTCAGGGTATGCTTGAGAGTATGAGGTTTTCTACTTTGTAGTATGTTTGATATGGTTTTGAGAGATAATAAACCCACAATTTCAATTTGAATTCGACATTTGGGGATATGGATCTTTTGGGTACACTTGAGTGTATATGTTAACTTATATATATATATATATATATATATATATATATATATATATATATATATGTATGTATGTATTGTTTGATTATAGGAACATTCTAGTTTCTCGTGGTGAATATCTTAGTTGGGGGTTTTGGATTCAAGTAGTTATGACCGTGTATCTTATACCTGGTTGTTGGTTCAAGATTTTATAGAGGTTAATGTCTTATGATCATAATTTTTTTATGGCTACCCTCTCATGAGGAGCGATCTGGATGGGTCGATCGATTGGGCTATTTAGGTAATGGTATTGTTGCCCGTTGATACATTTAGATCATACGTTCAGTCGGTTTATGTTTTTGTGATAATAGAGGCAGGTGATTTGATTAATTGATGGGGTTTTGGAATGGGACAACACGATGCTTTGATTTCGTAGTGATCTTCCATTATCATAATTTTGTGAAAGTTTTCTTAATTAATTTGGTGTAGGACTCCTACGTATTTATCGATAAAAGCACGAAAAGGTCTCCCCAACGATAAATACCTTCGTATGCTTTTTATGAGACTTATATACATGTATATGATATTAGTACGGTGATGGAAATTTTTATTACAAGTCTTATGTCCCATTTGTGTTTTTTGAATGATATTGTGCATGTCATATTGTGCGGGTGACATGAGTGGGGGTTGATTTTAGATCATATTGTGTACGTATGTTATATTCCAATAACGAACATACTCAATTAAAATATATTAAGTAAGATGAATTATAGCATTATGAGCGTAAGTATCTAATAAGTATATATGAGCTTTATGTCGTATTATGTACATGAGTAGTTCATCGTATTTTGTGTTAGTGATTCATATTGTGATATTACTTTCTACTTTAGTGATATAGACTTCTTAGTATTGTAGTATGTCTTGGTTAGGACATTCATTTATTATTTCACAATGATGTGAGGTGAGGTATCTCTTATATATGAGTGTCGACAGGATGGCACGTTTATCGTAAATGAGTCACACTATTATTACTATTTTGATACTATAAGTTATTTCTTAAAACTATGGGGCTCTAACTTAAATAAATAAATCATTTCCCCCACGTGTATTATTATGGTCATACATGACTCACAAGGTTTATCAGTTAGACTTGTAATTTGTGGATATTCAACCTGTCATCCTTAGAGTATGAGTCTTTAGTTCTTTATAGTAGTCATTTATATCCAAGAGTTTGATTCGGAGGTGGGTATTATTGTATTTCTTTTATTTTAGGCGAGACTACTGTATAAAAGATATTTGCATTATAATTGATTGAGTTTTATTGAAGTTTCAATTTTATTTGAATTCAATATTATGTTTATCATCCTCTATTGAGTTTTTATTATGGATGGTTTTTATTTACTTTGAGTTTTAAGTCTACGTTGATACTGAGAATGATATTACCGATCCCTATATTTTGAGTTCGGCCTAATTAGCTAGGCATGGAAAATAAGAAGTGTTACATTTGGTATCAAAGCATCCAGGTTTTAGTGTCCTTAGGATCTGTGTTGTATTCGTTTCATTTCTACTGAACGTTCTTTGATGTGTTTCAATATATTATTGGTTTTTGTTACTTTGTGTCGCGATGACATGTGTGTAGGCATCGTTAGTAGACATTTGAGCATCGACGAGACTTGAGGATTAGTTTAGATTAGAGGATCATCCGAATGGAGACCATTAGGAGATAGTGGTCACGTATATAATAAGTGGTTGGCAAAAGGTGTTCTCCACAACTATAAGGACATTATGTAAATTAATATTTTGGGGCTAAAGTCTGCAACTTAGAGATTTTACATGCATAGGTAATGAATGTATTTCACATTTTCTTCATTTTTGGAGACCTTAATGTTGAGTTTTGAGAAGACTATTAGATATTTGGGTTCTACTTGTGGTAATATGTATTGTGATGGAAACTAAGGCTGGTCAATGCCTTAATGAGATTTTGTTCACCTAAGAGAGAGGGCACTGAATTGCTGCGTTTTAGAAAAATAGGAAGATTTTGGCGATAAATTTATTTATGGTTAATTCCCATGAAGGAGTGGAATTGTGTTCAGATTTGAGTAATGTTGATTTGTATTGTTAACCCGTATAAAATTAGGGATGATGTTAATGTGGGAACTTTTAAACTAAGAGTAGGGTTACCAAATGGTTCTAGAATATGAGCTGGAGCTAGCTAGGAATGAATTGTTAGTACACCTGAGTAAGTGGAAACTGGATGCGTATAATGGGTTTGCCTATTAGCTAGAGTTGGATCTAGATAGGAATGAATTATTAACTCATATAATAGGTTTGCCTATATGCAATGGGCATATATTATGAATGCATTGGTTATGAAGGAGGTTCAATAACGATTAAGTTCCAAAGGGCTATATTAATTGAGGATCTGTCGATTATGAACGTGAGGCCCAAAGTACCCCTATTAGAGACAATTATGGGGAAAATGGAATAGAATGTTACGATACAACGATTTGAAGTGTGATAGAGAACTCCTAAGATGAGTTCTGGTCATTATTTTATGGTGATTAGTATATGTTCATGTAGTTAGCAGGTGCCTGAATGTGGATTCTAGGTATTGTGCAAAAGAATCAAAGATGGTTCAATTGAGGCTTAAAGATTTTATGCAATCAGTGTTACTACCAGAACTTTGGTGAGAATGGTAGGTTTCGCATAATTTGGAAAGTATAAACTTGTTGAGAGTGGATGAAATGATGTGGTAATTAAAGTGTGTATGATTTATTTTACTTTCTAAAGTCACTATCTATTTTTAACTTTGTATCACTCGTGTGGTTGTCGGATTTTATGCCACCTAACTGAGAGTCAACCTATGTTGGAGTAGTATTGTTTGGTCTTGGCTACGGTGTGGTATTGTATATGATCCATTAACTAATGTGGATGACTGGTTATTTGTACCTACTGTTTGAGGTGTATATTGAGGATATATAGTTTTGGGGATTTATAGCTCGACGCATGTCATTATTGCATGGAGATTTGGGCTTAGAGTATGCCTATTTTTGTGTGGTTGTTTGTGGATATATGGGTTGAGTGAGAACCTCTGGCATTTGGAAATGTTAGGTTGACTATGAATGAAGTTCTTTTATTTAGGATATATTAAAGTACACGATTCATAATATTAATATTTTATATAATAATGTACCTTGTTTGGGCATGGTGTTTTTTCAAGAGTTATCTTTTTATATGTGGATTAATTGTTGATGCAATAGCGTTGATTATGATTTGGTGTTGACTAGGATATGACTTTGTCGGTGAGAGACACCTCCCCATATGGAAGTGACTATGCAATTTACAGTGTATTAGTGGGCGATATTTGTATTCCCCTTTAGATATTCGATAACTAGGAAAATTTAAGTGTTCTCTACGTTATATTATTTATTTATGAGTTATGGGAGGGACATAGTGATTAATGGGTTCCATGAACATCTAATGCGTTTTTTTAGTTATTCTTAGGCAGTAGTAACACCCTATTGTGGATTCACAAAGTGAATGTGATAATGAGATTTTAATTCTTGGCATGAGAGTGCCTATTGAAGGTGATATGCTAGTGATCACAAACTTTATAGGATGTCTATGTCATTTAAGTTAGCTAATGATGGATTTCTCTTTGCATATGAGAATACACGAGATGGGGAAGAATTTATTATGTGGATGATTAATTTATTTTGAAGATTTTGTGGTTGGGGATGAACTAGATTACTTAAAGTGGTACATAGTCATGTGTAGGGTGATAGCCCTAACACTTTTAGGACCATTATTGATAGTAGGCCCTTATTGGACTGATTAGGTATTCATATAGTTGAAATGTTGTATTGAATTAAGGATATGAAAAGTACGCTATATCAAGTGTGAGGGAAAATCGTGATATTTTTTGAGCGTTGTTGAGTCGGTTAACTTAGGGAGTTTGGGTATCACTCTTAGAATGGGTGAGCCTTTTTGTTGAAATAGTTACAAGTGGGGATTTAACTCATGATGTAGATTGATTTGTGTGGATAATGAATTGTTTCATTTTGTCTCTTATGGCAAATAATCTTGATAACCGAGTGATCTAGGTAGTAGTTTATGTGGAGGATTCCTCATTTTGATTTAGCATCTGAGATGTCCCACCACAAAACTTAGTAAGGGTCGGAGTTGAGAAATGGTTGGGCTTTAGGACATTCGTTATTATGTTAGACGTTACTTATGTGGAGAGATAACACATCGAGCAGCAAAATATTCCAAGATTTAGGTCCCACGTGGCCAATGAGTGCAACATCAAAAGCACTGAGGAACGTTACACCACCAAAAGCATAGGTGGGGTAATCTCAAGAAGAGTTGAGTTGAGATTAGTGAGGTATTATAGTATACCTTTACTTTATAATTACGTCTTATATATATAGTTGATTTTTGTATCATATATATGATATATGCATTTGATGCTTATGCATATATACACATGATACTGGGTTTACGGGCCCAGTCATGACATATATGGTGAGGCGAACATGAGCCTTGTTTCTTTACCTCGTGGTGATACGGGTACGGGCTAGTTGTGTATAAGCCTATGGTATTTGTGTGGTTTACATTGTAACGTTAGGCTTTACAGAGTTCTAAGGAAGGAATTCTTATATTAGTGGTGAAGAATGTAATATCCTGTATTTATGTGAGTTAATGGGATGAATTATTATTTGTGTGATTTCGTAATAATAAGATTACATAATTTATATGGTAATTAAATTTTCCATATGATGTGATTTTGAGTAGCGTGGTATAAATAAGTAATTGATGGTATTAATTATGTGATATTTGACGATATGTTATGTAAAATAATATAATATGTATGCTTATTACGATGTAATGTATTATTTTGTGTGTGTGTGAGAGAGAGAGAGGTATTAATATATATATATTAAATTGTAGAGTGTTAAGGAGGCACGGATATGTATTTTTTGTAGTTTGAATTGGGAGTATGGGGTAGGTATACCTTTGGAATAATTTTTGGAGCGGTTTGAGTAGTATTTTAGGCTCGTTCAAGGGCCAAAAATAGACTTATATTGGACTTGCAGGATTATTGAGTATTTAAGGGAGTTTAGCCTCATTAATTAAGGACGCTTAACAATAAACACAAATCCTGGAAGCCCCATAGAACTGGGATAACATGGTAGAAAGTTTACGGAAGAAGAACAGGAATAAAAGCGTGGAGGATTCACCTTTTGTTATTTTAAACAAGAAATATTTTTCTTTATAAATGTGTAATCTGTAACATGTTTATGATTTCATTGTCATATAGTTATTTTGGGATTTAGAAGCAAGTTTAGGATGGGAATTTGATATATTAATCATGTTTAAATTATTGTGATTAATATTACGTGCTTTCGAGGCTTGTATCTTTGAAGAGAAGTATGAAATTAAATGGTTTTAATAAATGGATATGTTATATAATTCATGTTTTAGGATTTAATTTCATTTATAAGTTGAATCCCCGTGTTAATTTAATGTTTTTGAATCTGAAATAACAAGTTAATTAATCTAATTAAAAGCAGAGAATGAAGTTAGGTTTAAATAGGATTTTGATAGATTTGAACCTTGATTTGTGTTAGATTGATATTAATCGATTTGAAATTGAATAAGGATCATGAATATGTTGTATGCCTGGCTTAGGTATGGCTTTAATAAAAGGATTACGTCTATTTAAGGTTTATTATGTCTATTTAAGCTTAGGTATGGCTTTAATAAAAGGATTATGGCCACAAAATACATTTTGGGTTTATTATGTTATAATAAGCTTAGGTATGGCTTTAATAAAAGGATTAAGTTATTTTGGGTTTATTATGTCTATTTAAGCTTAGGTATGGTTTTAATAAAAGGATTATGGCCGCAAAATACATTTTGGGGAAGAAGGCTACCCGCCAGGTCAACCGGATCAACCCGAGGTATGGGTTGAATCGAGTTGATCTATCTAAGTGCGTGCACTTGGGTTTTTATGTTGGTTGTTAAGTTTGATTTGTTTCGGATCATTTAATTGTGATGGTGTGTGTGTGTGTGTGTGTGAACTACGACTTGAATTTAACAAGGTTTGAGAGTTAATAAACCTAATAACGTAATGAACAATCTTTGTTCTCTAGTGAGTGTATTTATATAACGTAATGAACAAACTGTATTTATATAACGCACCATGAGTGTTCTCTAGTGAGAGAATTTCTCGACTACCAGCGAATAAATTATGATTCAATTCTATCTGCTTAACTTCAAATGGTCCTAAAGTTCTACATGAGAGTTAGTTATTTTCTTGCTTGTGTTCTACTAGAAAAATACTATAGTAATTTAAGGCTTGGTCGTCACTGGTTAACCTCTATATTATTTAATGTTTCGTCGTCATAAGTTATTTCATTCCGAGGGTGACCTCCGTAATTTTCATTTCTTGTGGGTTGAACCCCAAAATGAATGTTAACGACCCACAATGTCGCAAAATGTTTTACAAAGTGTTTTTTGTGGCACTTTGTTCATCGCTAAAAGTTATTATTTTGTGGTCAAACTCTAAGAACTAAGTATGCTGGGGGTTAAAGTCAACATGAAAGAATTACTAAAGCCAAAACCCCAAATAACTTAAAATATTATAATAAGCTTGAGATGTTTGATATATTAAAGGGAGATATGTAAAGAAATCATATTTTGACAACAAAGATTGAGATGTTTGATAGTGGATTATAAATCAAAGAAACCAAAGTTCTGCCACCTCGGACTAAACGCGTCCTAGAACAGGAAACATTAATTCACGAACCTCATCCAAATGTGCTGTTTTGGGATTCAACTTTTCGAAATCTTACTAAGTTTTCAGTGACATATATGTCCATTTCCAGCCAATTAACGTTCCAGAATTTATGAAAAAAAGAAAGTGACGCATTAACCCCACACGCCCATTTTTTTTCAAAAAAAAAAATCAATCTATGCTCCATACAAATAAGACACTAAATTTATGGTGTTTGAAACTACTTGGAAGCTAACCTTCATTCTATTATATCTAACCACGTTACATTCACACAAACAATGATCCCCACCATATATCCACACTATATATAGTTTGCTGGATTACTCTTTCTTCCCTCAAATCTTTTCTAACATTTCATATCACTACATTTTGTTGACAACATTAGCATATATGGAAGAGCACAACAACATTGGCGGCGGCGGTGCTAGTTCTATCTATCGAGGCGTTCGGAAGAGAAAATGGGGAAAGTGGGTATCGGAAATACGTGAGCCAGGTACGAAAACGCGAATTTGGCTCGGGAGTTTCGAGACACCAGAGATGGCGGCCGCGGCATATGATGCCGCCGCACTCCACTTCCGGGGTTCTGACGCCCGACTAAATTTTCCGGAACTGGCTAACAATCACCCCCGCCCAGCAAGCTCGAGTGCCGAAGATATTCGTGTGGCGGCTTTGGAGGCCGCCCTCCGTGTCAAAATGTCCACCAATGAGCCCGAGCCCGGTAGCTCTTGCTCGAGCCAACACGGTGGGCCTGTCACTATTGGGCTTTCCCCAAGCCAAATTCAAGCCATTAATGAGTTCCCATTGGATTCTCCCAAAATGTGGATGGAATTGGCTGATTCACTTAACATGGAAGAGAGAATGTATTTCTCTAATCACACTGAAATGTGTGAGTGGGAGGAGATACCAGATGATTCCCTTTGGGATTCCTAACTATTATTAAAACAGTAGCCTTGACCACCAAATAGTACTTATTCAACTATTTTTATATAGTACTTTTGACACATTAATATGTATTTTAATATAATAAAGGTATTGTTTGAAAATAATATTAAGTACTTCTTTTCGTTATTTGAAATAAGATTTCTTACTATAAAACCTAAAAGGAAGAAAAATAATCCAAATGCTCCATAGTTTTTCATGTTTTATTGTACTTTGATACATAAAAGCTATTAAATAAATATACTATCCTAAGGCATATACAAAAACGTGAAAAGGGAAATATTTAGTGACACTTTTTTTAGTTGCTCCCTTCATTTCATGTTTTATAAATATACTTCAACATATCTTTATACATATTTGAGTTACAGTACCACTATTACTTAAATTCCTCTTAATTAGGTGCCAGCACTTCATGACGTGCTATAACCACTTTTAAGGGTAGAATATTGATTAGTTTTTTTTTTTTCTGAGTGTATGTCTGCTTCAAACTTGTTGGACAAGGAGAAGCAGATTTTTATATACGGTATTTTGTGATTTTATTTCTAAAGGGTCCTACTATAAAACGCTGATGAACTGAATGATTTGTTTTTAGGTCCCATTTATGATTCTTGAACATCAAAAGAGTACGATTTTTACAGCTTATTTGAATGTGTTTCAATAAATTTCATAGTGTATGAAATTTATAGTGGCCAAGGCAACACGTCATCTTACACACAAATATTAAATTGTGGATGTGTGTTTTGTATCTTACCTTGTTTCTTTAATATTTAAATAAATGGATTTTGTTCTTGTATTATAATATTTCATTGTACCTACTTGGTTCTTTAACTTAGTATTTATTTGTATGCTTTTTAACGTAGTACATGTTTATTTGTCGAATTAGTTATCGACGGGTTGTAATGATGATGATGTAAACATCAACGTTTTCAAGCAAGAGGTAGCTAGCTGCAATGCATTATGCAAATATTAAAGAATACAAATGTGTGGTCAACTTTTGCAATAATTGGACTCCAATTAGGGTAGTCAAAAGAAACAAAAAATGCAACAGTTTTTGCCATTGATATCGTGATTTTTAATGAATCATCATTTTTTTCATTAATAAGTAGGATTTGTTTCAAGTTTATTAACTAAATGACAATATTTAGGTGTTCATGTTGCGTTTTATGAGTTCTTGTCGAAAATATACATTATTCTAAATAGGTCAAAATGCAAACATGAACACAATTGGTATCCATGTACTTCTATCACACGTACCAAACAAAACGTGTGAGACCATTTGAGTAATTACCCTAAATTCCAATATAGTACTTTGATTTTATTTTCAAAAATATGGAATAATTAGTGGGACCATGTGATTTTTCTAATTATGCGTGGCCTAAAATTATGTGGTTCCTTTTAAGGGATGTGCATTGTGGCTGTTTAGAATTAAAAAAGTTTCATTTAGCAATAAGTTTTCATTTAAGTTGATCAAAAGAGAATTGAACGTTTTATAGAGTAGAAATTTAATTTGGACGCGATTCGTCATTTAAGAATCATTTAGGATGGATTTCAGAGTTATTTTACGAGGATTCCCAGTTAATTTAGGTTGCATGCCATTTGGGATAAATTGACATTGTATGTAGGTTTTATTTCAAGGCTATATTAGTTAATAAACCCATTGAAAGTCTATTTATATATGATTCGTCCAATCGACAATTTTATCGGTATCTTAAACCCACAAACTTTTTAATTAATTGATGATAAGTCTAAATCATCACAGTTAAACTTATTAATGTAGATACAATTGTGTCTGCAGTAATAAGTGTAACATACGTAGATTTATTAAAATGTGTAAAAACGTATGTCCTTAAAGTTAATTATGATGGAGTACAAAAAAATTTCACTATCTTCTTGTATTTGAAATGAACCATCCTATTTTGGAAATTTATGTTATATTTCATTTGGGAGAAATTTCTATTTTATTTAGTCATAATTTCAATAGAACCTTCCCATTTTAAGCCAATGCCTTAATTTTTCAAAAAAAATGATGATTGTTAAAAAAAGGAAAGTTTCTCTTCCTTTTCAAATGTCAAATGAGGAAAAGTAAAACTTATACACATAAGGGATTTCATGTTGAGTACGAGCAATTGACATAATATATAACTAAAAGATCATAATTATTCATTTCAAGTCATGAGTAGTAAGTCTAGTTGAAAGCGTATGATGTCTTGATTAGCAAAGTTGAAAGGAATGAAATATGTAAAGTATTGAACCATGCTAGAACAATTATGTTCTTGAATTAGAAATGGTGTTAAAATGTTTGGATATGGAGTTAAAACAAATTCTTAACATTTTCATAATATTTTGGGTATAAAATTTTACTTTTAGAAATAATAGCCAAAATGTTAGGGGTTAAAATGTAAATAAGGTGAAATTAGAGTTTTTTACTGGGTAAAAACATTGAGAGGTTGTTTGAAATGTTAGCATAATAAATTTCATAAGTCCACATGTGTTACACTTTTTAATGAAACACACGTGTAATTAATTTTGAAATAAAGTTGTTCAAAATGTTAGCATAATAAATTAAGGGGACCTCGTTAATAATTTTGCGTGGAATTAATTACACTAAACATAAAGAAATAAATTATGGGGTTCTAATGGGGATTTTAATATTCCAGTTTGAAAGCTAATTTTATTGTTTAGCCATAGGTCCTCAGTGTAGTCCTTATTGAAGAAGTAAGTCCTTAATTATCTCATTACTCTAAACCCCTTTATTGAGAGTTAGTTTTGACACTGTGCTAGAGTTTTTTAGAAAGAGGACCTTGTTTGAATAATGGACTTCTCTCATTTGAAATTGTTTCAAACGAGGGAACATCATTCGAGGCAGAAGCCAAGATAGATGCCAAGCTTCTCACTCGAACGACGGTCTCTCTCATCCGATGGAGAAACGCTTTTCACTCGGGTGTTTTATGCTGCTAAGTATAAAGAACTTCCCGGACGTATTTTCTAATGTATCAAATCAAAGGAAATCAATTTTCTCAATCTTCCCCCCCCCCCCCCCCCCCCCCCACACACACACACACCACCACCACCACCCACCCACAGGGGGAGAGAGAGAAAGATGATAAAGGGCAAGGTGAGGAGAGTGAGACTTAAATACTTAGCGAAAAGGAAAAAAGGAAGAAAAAATATTTCTCAAAAATGTTGAGATCATAGCATTACATCAAAAACACCAATTTGACACGCTTACACATAAAGAAATTGACACGATTTTAAATCATGCCAAAATTTTAAATGGTTCATTAGCAATTTGGAACGATTTTAAAATGAGTTAAAATTTAATACATTTTTCAAACCATGTCAAATGGTGGCACGTTTCATTAAACTCATATCCCACCCATTCGTTTATTACAACATTAGTCTTTAGCAACTCTCTATATATTACGTGACTCTCACCACCACCTTCGTTTCTTCACATCAAATTCTTGGGCATCGTAACATAATTAGCATCAATGGGTTGAGTGATTACAGATAGTGTAAAAGGTACTTGAGGTGAAGTGGGTTTACGTGAATTGGGTTTGTCGATATGAATATTGGGGGTGAGGATTTTTTTGTTACTCTCTTTTTTGTGCACATTTTGATCAGAATATTGCTATCGTTTAAACTTAATAATTGTGTTCTTGTAAAAATCATTTTCCTGTATTGTTTTTCATTTTTTCCCCTAATTTTTTATAAAAAGAAAGACGGAAATGATACTTGGATCATTAGTAGGTTAGAGAGGTAGACTTTATATAAATTGGAGGTTTATTGCTCGCACCAGTGTTTTTTTTTACTTTTTTTATTGATATTTTTGTATTTTTTGTTTGATGGATTATCATTTTCTACCCTTCATCTTTTGGTTATTGTTCTTGTACAGTTCAATAATAGATGATTAATACATATATTGAATTAAAAATTATAATTTTATTTTTAACTCCATCTTTGAATAGTAGGTGATTATAGGTGAATGTACCTGTGATATGAAAGAATTTATATAAATAAATAAATATTTTAAGTGAAAAATAGTTAAATTTATAATTATTTAAGAGAAAAAAATAAAGTTTTATAATGAACTTTGAAGT
The DNA here is from genome assembly GCA_949130495.1 of Sambucus nigra. NCBI lineage: Eukaryota > Viridiplantae > Streptophyta > Magnoliopsida > Dipsacales > Adoxaceae > Sambucus > Sambucus nigra. Next base: position 482,176,344 of record OX422221.1, on the reverse strand, counting down.
GGAAATGGCATTTATCGAAAATATGGGTCTTTAATTGTAATTTAGAATTTTATTAAATTAATAATTAAACGAAAAAGGGGATTTGTACTTAAGAGTATGGGTACAGTTTTAATTAATATATACTTGAATGGTAAATCAGGTTTAAGGACAAAAGAGGAAAGAAATAAGAAGGAAAGAATTAATATCAGAATAAAAATAAAACCATACTACCTCCTATCATAAACCCACAATCTAACTTCCAAACCTCAACCAAACTTCATATAAAATACATACTTTGAATCCACAAATTATCCCCCTTTATTCTAACCAAAAGTCTTACTGAATTTGGCTTTGGGAAAACATCTACCCAATTGTTCAAAAAAAAAAGGACTTATGCGGACATTTTAAGGACAATTCAAGTATTTCTCAAGGGAGTTATTTTCTACATCATTGAGATCTTATATAGATCAATTAAGAATTTCTTAAGGATCAATTACAAAGGTTTTTTGAAAGAACTTATTTGATCTTTCTTTTGGAAATTTGTATTCATCAATTAAGGCAAGATAATTTTACTCTCTCCTCGCTTGATGCAAATAATGATTTTACCTAAATAAAGTTTAATAAATTATAAAAATTGTGTAGAATTAATTAGTGTTATTTGTTGTATTGAAAAATGGCAATTTTTATAAATAAATGAATGAACCCAATTATTGAATTTGTATGTTTATCTTAATTGAATTAGGATAGAGAATTGTATATTCCTATTAGATATTCCGACTTAAATGGAATCATGGGGTAGACTACTCATTTACATGTATTTGGATATCTCCCTTTAAATCTTAATGTAGTAATCGGGCTTGGAATTATATGTTGAAATCTCACAACTAAATATAGGGAAGTGGGATTTTTAAGTAATGATGGACTTTAATAACTATCATAGGCCATATTTGGACGGTATTAAGGGAATAAAACTTCGTTTTAGAAAGAAAGTGGTGATTTTGAGTGATGATACCACTGATATCACCACTTAAACTTGTAATGAGCTCAACAAGTAATCTACAATAATGGAGATTAGAACAAAAAAAAGTAGATTTAGAAGGAGATGAGGAAAAGAGGATGAACGCGATCATGTAAGTGATTCAGCCATGGGCCTACTCCACTGTGCTAGTGTTTGTGTATTTTTATACTAAACAAGGGAGCTCTAATGGCTCAAAGTACAATTCTCACACTTTCTCTCTCTAAAGTATGTTTTACAAAGCTTGGGCTAGGGTTTCGAATTTTATATGTCCCTTAAGGAAGAAGATGACAATTATTTATAGTCCTTCGGGTGCTCATTGTTCCCCCAAGTATGTAATAAGCATGTCCAGGGTGAAGCTTTTAATCATATCCAGCCATCTATCCATGGCACATATATGTCATGATAATGTAATATTCCCTCACGTATTTTGTTGTAACTACTTGTCCACATAGAATCACCCATGCAGGAGTGGTACACCGCACGTGACCCGAATACTGTCCTCGGAGATCTCGGCCTAGTCGACGATGAGAAGTCCAATATCCCATGATGGTTCTGTCGAATATATCAGCAGTTTCGACCATGAAAGGGTGGCATATAGCTGAGATGAGGCTGATGAAGATGATATGGGAGCCCAGTGGGTTGCTCTAGAGTACAGTGCCTGATGTCTCGGCCTCTAAGATCCTCGAAGTGGGTCAGACTAGCATCGACTACGAGGCTGGTCTGAAGAAGAGAGTTAAATAGTGTCAATCAGGTCTTATTTGGCCCGTCCTTATACGAGGCTATACTTTCATATCACTGAGTTATATGATTGTAACAAAGGACGTAAGTTAAAGACATATTTGTTTCTAGGCAACTTTAGTTCCGTTAATGTGTGCACGATTGTGTTTTGTACCCGTGCAAACGGTTGGTATGCATATGGCTAAGATTTTGTACCGTGCACACAGACCCAGTGAAATTTATAATTTAGTTAAATTTTAAGGACTTGTATGAAAATTTTGGACGTGTACTTTTACTCAGAGAACTCACCTTATATGGGAAATGGTGGGGTTTCAAAACATAATGATTGAAAATACATAACTCAATGGTTTATTGTCAAGGGAGGGGTATAGCCATTCGTCTAATAATTGTAGCTTATTATTTATACTTATGATTGATAGTTTTGCTACTTGAGTGCGTAGCTATTATCTTGTTACAATGGGACTGAACCATCATGTTGTTGCAGGTGCCCGACCTAATTTCTTACTCGAGCACACTCTCTTCCATTCTATTCGCCATCGAGTTGTGAAGATGTAGAGGTTGTACCTACTTTTAGATTTAGTTTATTTATTTTTGGAGATGCGAGGTTTAATTTACTCTTCATATTTTTAATCAGTTGTAAAGGATAAATTGGATTGGAGAGAATTGGTATGTATCAGTTGTTGTCAGACAGTATAGGTTTTACTTGGTGATGTAATAAAAAACCATTCATTATATATTCGTATTTAAGGATTTCTTATGTCGAACTTTACTCTGGTTTATCGTTGATCTTTATTTATCATTACATGGTAAGGATGATATATGATTGTTTTAACAACTTGTGTAATTTTAATAAATAGATTTGATCAACCTAATTAATAAAAATATACCGGGGGTCATAGTTGGTATCAGAACATGGTCCTACGAAACGTAGGTTCTATAGGTCACTTCTAATTTTTCACGTAGTGTTCTTTTACAAGTTTGTTTCCTTTGAATCCTCATTATAAGGTACGATTATTAGAGACTCTAGTGTCAGTTATCCTAACGGAAGACCTAACTACACTAAAGTTTATTGGGGGCTCCTTGTCTAGATTTTATTCGTGAGACGTCCCTCACATGAGGTTTAGTTCGGTCGATAGTTAGGAGATATTTAGCGTAATAATCTTAGTACATATGTAGTAATACATTCGATGAAGAGTAATCAAAGATTGTGACAAGGCTCAACGACAAGTTCTTCCCCAAGTTGATCCGTTAGTATAAGGAGACACAGTTTATTCTACTCCAGTATGGGGACTCGTACTATCGTAGAGTATGAGAAATAGATATAAGTTTGGTATTGGTTGATCCAGAGGAAATGAATGCAGAGAAGAAGATAATTGGGTGTTTTGTGACGGGTCTCATTTACCCTTTGCAATGGATTTTAATAGAGAACCCGATACACACTACATACACATAAATTGTTGTAATCGTGCATATGCCTTGTAAAAAATGTATCGAATATAAAAAGAAGTTGGGAAAAAGGGGTCAAGGTGGACTCGATACGAAGCGAGGATTCGATAGCGACCAGAAGGGAGGTCAAGGCCTGTAGGGCCGTGGAAAAAGTTTGGTTCCAATCATCAAAAGACCCATAAAATTGGGGAAAGTCAACAACAACTAGGGAGGCAGGGTTATACCTCTAAGGGATATGCATCACTAGTTTATTTCAGATATAAAGGTTTTTAGCATATGATGAAGTACTTCCCAAGTGGGGGCAATCCAGGATAATAATTGCAGTATGGAAGGGTCTATCAGGTAAAATCTAGTGATGATCAGGATTCTATTCAAGTAGTCAATGGTATGTTCTCCATTTATGACACTTTAGCCAGGGTTTTATTCAATACGGGATCTACAAACTCTTTTATGCATGACACTTCATGGGTTATCGTGGATGATTCTGACTCCTTGCACTATTACATCGTCCATAGCTACTCTATTATGTGTATCCAACTTTATTATTGAGGTTTGTTACTGGGTAGGCATTGTTGGTAAGCTACGATTTGTACCTAACTTATTTTTTTTAGATACAAAAACATATGATGTAATTTTTGGGATTGATTGGTTGTGTATGTGCCAGAGTACTTGGATCAGATTGACTATATGGGTAGAGCAATGGTATATGATATACCATGACATGAGATGTATTTGGAAGCTATGCCTAGACATGAGGGTGGCTCTAATACCTAATTATACTTTATAGATAAGGATACTCAAGAGGAGACCACAGTGTCCCCATATATGATTATCGTAGTTCATGAGTTCACTGATGTTTTCGATGATACTCAAGGCTTACAACTGAGTAGGGAGATTGAATTCATCATAGATTTGGCACCGAGTACTAAGCAAATAGCTAGAGCATCATATCGTATGCACCCTATAGAGATAAAAGGATCCCATAAATCAAATTAAGAAACTGTTAAAGCGGGGGTTTATCTATCATAGCACTTCACCTTGGGTGCCCCAATGTCATTTGTGAAGAAGAAAGATGGGTTTTTGAGACTATGCATCGACTACTGTGAGTTAAATAAGGTGACAGTAAAGAATATGTATCCACTACTGAGGATGGGTGATCTTTTTAATCATTTAGACGAATTTTCTTTCATTTTGAATATTTATTTATGATCCGGTTATCACCAGTTAAGGGTGCAAGAGGAGAATGTGTTCAAGACAACTTTCTTGACTCGTTATGGGTTGTATGAGTTTCGAGTCCTGCTATTTTGGCTAACTAATACCCCCTTTGTAATCATGGACTTAATGAATCAGGTGTTCTAACCGTATTTGGACTAGTTCATCACAGTCCTTATTGATGATATCTTGATCTATTCACGAAATGATAAGGAGCACGATCGACATTTATAAATTGCATTGTAGACATTTTGCGAGAAGAAGCTTTATGCCAAGTTTTACAAATGTCAATTTTGTTAGAGGGGAGTGATATGTTTGGGCCATGTTGTGCCAGACAAAGGAATTTTACTGGTTTCGAGTGAGGTGTTAGCCATGTTGGATTATATACATCCCACAAACCCTATCGAGGTTCGTAGCTTTTAAAAAAAATGGTTGGATATTACAAGAGATCCATCGGGAATTCTCAAAGATAAAGGGTCTAATGAACGAGTTAACCAATAAGGGTGTGGTAATTTATTGGAGTGAGAAATTTCAGTAGGCATTTGACACTCTCAAGGGGAAGTTGATTTTTCCCCAGTTCTTGCCTTACCTAGGAGTGGAATTGAGTTTTTGGTCTATGCTAATGCTTCTTCATAGGGACTAGGTGGAGTATTAATGTAGGGAGATAGATCGATTTCTTACGCCTCTCAAAAGTTAAAGCTGCATGAGATTCATTACCTGACTCATGAATTAAAGTTGGAAACCATTGTGTTTGTATCTCATGTGTGGAGACATTTTCTTTAGGGTGAGAAGTTTAGGATCTTCAATGATCACAAGAGTCTACAGTATTTATTTACACAGAAAGATCTCAGTGTGATACAGCGACGATGATTTAAATTCATCAAGGATTAGCCGTTCACTATCCAGTATCACCTGGGGAAGGATAATGTAGTGGCAAATGAATTTATTCGATGCCCTGGTGGCAGTCTCTCTGCACTACAGGAGGCTGAGTGGGGCTCAGTATAGAGAATTGGCATGTTGATCGGATCATTCATAACCATCCTCACATTGACACTAGAATTCATAGTTCAAGCGATCCGAGGATAGTCATGGGATGATATGTGTAAGGGAAAGGTGACGAAAATTTTCGCTATAGGTGTACGTTTCTTTTTCGTGGGATCTAATAACGGGTTGAGTTATAAAGGTAGGTTGGTGGTACTCTTGGATAAGGAATGGAAACGGGCCGTTATGGAGGAAATGCATGGTTCGCATTTTTTGGTACACCCGGGACTGGATAAAATGTATCAAGTATGATGCAGTGGTATTAGTGGGTCGATATAAAGAAGGGTGCGATTGATCTCGTATCGAGATGCACTACTTATTAGATGGTGAAGGTATACTATCAGAAGCCTGCTGGTATGCTTTAACCTCTGCCCATTGTCGAGTGGAAATGGGATAGCATCTCGATAGATTTCATTACATGGTTACCTTTGAAGCCTCAACATCATGATTTTATATGGTGATTATTGACTGTCTTACAAAAGTGGCACACTTTTTGGCCGTTCACACAGATTATTCAATCGAGCAAATTATAAGTTTATATATGGTCGATATTGTCCTTTTACATTAGGTTTCATTATCGATCATTTAAGATCGGGGCCTTGCATTTATGGAACACTTCTGGGAGAGTTTCCAGAAGGACATGGGAACTAAGCTTCGTCTTAGCACTCCATGCCATTCGCAATGGAAAGACCGAGGGGGGTAATCAAGCATTAGAGGATATGTTACAATTGTTTATAATAGATTTTGAGGGCAGTTGGGAGACCCATTTTCCATTGGTAGATTTTTCATATAATAATAGTCATCATAAGTCCAATTCCATGACTCTTTATAAGGCACATTATGAGAGACCGTGTCAGTCACCAGTGTGTTAGTTTGACCCAAGCGAGAGTAGACATTTGGGACTAGAGTTTGTCCAAGAGAGGATCGAGAATATCAAGTTGATCAGAGAGCAAATAAAAACCACTCAAGATAGACATAAGAGATATGCCAATAAGAATATAAAGCCAGTGGAGTTTCAAGTCGGAGAGCAGATTTTACTGTGAGTTGTCCCATGAAAGGAGTGATGATACTCAAAACGATAAGGAAATTATCATGTCGATACATTGGGACATTCATGATTACAGAGGAGGTAGGGGAAGATAGCATATTGACTAGTGTAACAACCCGTCCTTTTGGAGACAATTAAATTCCATAATTGGATATAAATTTGCAATTTGGAAAATTTCTCGAAATAACGATTTTTGGGATTTTCGAGGATTTAATGATTTTTTATGGATGTTGTAATTTCTTTTGGGACCCAATAGGTCGAAATATTTTAATTATATGTCGCCGTGGAGTAAAGCGACAAAAGAGGTAAGATTTTGATTAGAAAACCCGCATTAACTTTTATGGGTTAGAATAGTGATTTGGGGTCAAGTACCTCGGATGGGAATTTCGACTGCGCCGTGAGTCTCAAAATGTCCGAGATAGTCGAAAAAGAGTGTCCGATTGTCGAAATTGAGTTTCGAGGAATTTTAGAGTTAAAAGGGCTCGTAATTGAGTAAACGAGTCATTTTTGGGTTTTAAGGAGTATAACCCTTTTTCTTTCTATATAAAGAGGGGGAGAGGGAGAAAAGAGAAGAGGAGAGAAAGAAGAGAGAGAGGAGGAAAGAAAAGAGGAGAAAAGAGGAGGTTCCGGCCAAACTCTGCGGGATTCGGCTTCAGGTCGTCGGATTATATCCACGAGGTAAGTGTTTACTTGCTTTATTTACTTTTGAGCATAAATCTCATATCGTAGTTTGGTATGAACAAACCCTAAAGATTTTGGGTGGGGTTTTCGTGGATAAAAACGTGTTTTCGGTAGTTAACACAAATAAACCCCAATAATAATTAAATTTGAGGAAACTACGTTTTAACCTAAATTATTTGGTGATTTCGGGTTCTAGGACGTTTAGAACTCGTACTATATGTGTATTTGTTGTTGGTTAGAGTTGTAGGCCGTTGGGTGAGGAGATGGAAGCTTAGGGGAAGCTTCCATGGCTGAAACAACTTCTCGGAGAAGAAGTTGTCCGCCATGATCGATCTATCGATCATGGGGGTTCGATCGATCGAAGCCATCGATCAATCGACAGCCATGGGTCGATCGATCGACCCCTGCTGAAAGGTGGCAATTTTTCTAGAATGAGTTGGATGGGATAGATTCCAATTCATATTTCTTTGAGGTTAATTATGTGATAACATAAGGGACCTTTTAGGACTATATGGTCCTCTAATTAAAGGAATTTAGGAGGGTAAAGTGAGGGTTTAAATGTATAACCTTTATACTATATTTTCGAGGAAAATAGTGTAATTGTAGAATTTGATGGTTTAAGGTTCCTAAATTATGTTGGGGACTTTTAAATGATAAATTGGACTTGATGTAGTCTTTGGGTTTATGGAAATGAAATCCATAACCCACTAAATTTAAAGTGGTTCGGGAAATATAAATCCCTAGGATATTTTAGTGGGCTTTTAGGTCCATATAATTATGCGTATAGTAAGCATAATTATAATTGATTGTGGAGTATTATAATTGGAGATATCCAATAAATCCATAGATGGGATTTAGGTATACGTTACTTATTAAAGTAAGGAAATACTTTGGGTTTAGTATCATTCTTACATGAATGCATGATTATAATTCTTTGAGAGAATCTTTGGCATTATTGGTCATCGCTAGATGTAATTGGAAAATATGGCCATTTATATATATTCAAGGAGGAATATATGGTATATGTATATACTATGTGAATAAAGTATATATATGATATGAGGTAAATGATTTTGAAAATGTAAAAATGAATGTTTTCAAAATGGAAAAGAAATGATTTTCATAATTAATAATTTATGGTCAACACCCTCTCTAAATGACATCATAAGGGAAGTATGCGCGGACGTGAAGTCCCCTGGCTAGTGAATGCAGGGTGGATATATTCCTAGGCCATATGAGCGTTTATGTTATATTTTTCTGCGATGGTTAGGTAACTTGGGGTGTGGTTATGACTAGCACGCAGGCATATGGCCGCTTCCCGACGTGTTGCGTATAGGTGCTCAGGTGTCGTAATTGATAGGCACTGGAAGATGATGGTCATTTAGGGGGGCGCCCGATAGGCGGTCTTAGAACGCGTTATATGATATGAATATATATAACTATTTTCAATAATGTTGGACATTATTGGTATTAAAGCAATTTGTGATAATAAATTATCCTTAATTTACATTTCCTGGATGGAAGAAGGGAAATGGGATAAATGGTTTGGCTTCGGTAACACTTCCTGGATGGAAGAATGGAAATGGAAGCATATGATATGGTAAAGGCATTTTTATGATAATGAAAATGGCTTTTAAATACATTTCCTGGATATAAGAAGGGAAATGGGATGTTTTGAAATGGAAAAGCATTTTTATGATAATAAAACTGGCGTTTAAAAAGTTATATGATTTGTTAAAGCAATTCATGATAATGAGTTGGCTTTTAAATACATTTCCTCGATATGAGAAGGGAAATGGAAAGTTTTGAGATAAAAATGAAAAGTATTGATAAATACTTGTTATATGAATCCTCGGTCCGGGAGATAGATCCGGATGGATATTGTAATATAAATATGTATATATGGATGAATCGAGTACCGAGGGTCTAATGGATCCTGACGATCTACCTTGCCGCATAGTAGTGTATCGGGGGGTTCCTTGTTTAGATTTCTCTTTGCGAGACACCCCACGCACGAATATGGCAATGTGTTGAGATAGGGAGAAGTTTAATCCTTAGTGCTCTTATATTGAGATGTATCATATGATGTATATATATAAATATATATTCTGTACTGAGGGACTGGCGGATATCGACGATCGACCTTGCCGCATAGTAGTGTATCGGGGTGTAATACCCCGTAATTTTAAATGACTTTTAAAATGGGTTATATTTTAAATTAATGGATTAATTGGATTTTATTATTAATTAATTCATTTATGTTTTATCCAGATGGTGGATATTAAAATGGATGATTCTGAATATTACTTAAAGATATTTAGGTAATATATGAATGTGATGTCATTGATATGACTGTATGATATAAATTCGGTAATTTATATTTTTAGTCAGACGCGGTATGGGACGTGTCGGGACTAGTTTATTAAATTAAAAAGGAAATTTATTTTCTATCAATACAATAGTCATTTCGACTGCGTCGTTACGTCCGGAAGGTTCGAAATAGTCAGAAAAGTCTATTTGGATGTTAATTTTGAGTCTCGGGTCATTTGGAAATGAATAGACAACCCGAAATGGCATTTTGGTCATTTTTCTAGGGGGGGTGAATAGTGATTTCGGGTTTGTCCTATTATAAGTATTGGTAGATTAAGTGTATGGGGGTTATTCATCTCCTCTACACAAAGTAGAGAAGTCATCTTCCTAGAGAGAGTGAAAGAGTGCTTGGGAAGGGAAAAGCCTACTTGGGAAGGAGAAGAACAAGAACCAAGGTTCACCACCACCAACCACCACCTGAGTTTGACCGGAGAAGGGACAACCAACTGAGGTATACTACACCAAAGGATCAGACCTTCAGTAAAGGCAAGTGTTTGATAATTGCAACTTAAGTTCGTATATTGTCCATGTTAGAATAATTATGAAAAGAGATGATTTTCTTGTTTGGAAGACATAATGGAGTTGTTATATGGATTTATAGAAACTGAAATAATATAGGAAGTAAACTTATATTGTAGGATGATCTTAATCCATGAAATGATCATGAATATGTTGAAGAAAAATCTGAAAAACCATTGTAGTGTTCTTGAAGTTAATATGTTGATGATTTTCTGGAAATAAGGAGAGAAACATACTTTTAATCCAATCCCTTGATGATTCTAGGATGTTTAGATTATTGGAAATCGTTCATATATGTTGATATATCATGTAGAAATAATTATAACTCATTTTGGAGGTTAATATGAAGGTTTGAATGAGTAAAAATGGTGAAACCCGTAGTTGCAGAAAATGCAGAAAACCAGGCTTGGACCTGAGGGATCGATCGATCGACCCCTGCCTTCGATCGATAGACCTCCCCAGAATATGTAAAGTTGTTTCTTTTTAAATGTTGATTCTTATCCCAAACCTTTTGTGGATCTTTGGTGATTATTATTTGGATATTATGGGACTTAGAAAATATCAGTAAACCCTTGATAAGATTTGAATTAATTTGATTTGGATTCAAGTGATTAAAATGATGAAAATTATATCGAATGGAATTTCGGTTGCTAGATTCATTTGTTAAATTCTAATTGGAGATGTATGAGGATTAAAGATAGGACTAGTAGGGGTGATTTAACATAACACCTTGGTATCCTTAAGTTTACAAGAGGGTTTAATCCAAAGTGAAAGAAGATGTGTTTATAAGAGATTTGAAACTATCGATTTTAACCTTAAATAAAAAGGAGAACTAAACTCGTAGTAATTCGGGAGAAATGATGTTATGGACCATTAGGATATTAGTGAATTCTTACTGAATATATGTTGAGGAAAAAACCTATTTGAATCTCGTGTATTGAGTGAGGGTAGCCTTAGGGTTACAATTTGAACATCAAGGACTGAGTTTAAGCTCAATATTGATTTCGCAAGGACGGAGTGTAATACAAGAGTGTAGTGGTGTGTCTCCTGGATAGAGATGGGAGTTAGAACACATTTGGTTGAAAGAAGTTATGAGGTTATCCCGATCACATAGTTGTAATTGTCGGACCTCCTCGATCGACAAAGTTAAGTAGTAGTGTATTGGAGGGGTTCCTTGTTTGGATTTCGCTTTGCGAGACGCTCCGCGCATGAACCTTAACGACGTCGGGAGTGGAGAGATGTTATAGGATGCGAGGATAATTAAATTATGAAGTAAATATATTATATTTTAATACGTGAAATTTTAAAGAGATATAATGCTACGTATGAGAAATATCTTTGGGTAGTGATAATTACCTTATTGATATTATATTATAGGTATGATAATACCTATTGGATTGATTGATGATTTATGTGTATGACATACCTAGCTTACTTGCTATCGGTGGGAGGTTTGCGCGTGCGGGCGGTCATATCCTGATGAATCCATGGGATCTTTGATTTGTCGCTCGAGAACATAGGTCTATGAAAGACTTATCGGGGAGTTGATAAGTCCGCTGACTGTGGGTACGTAGGTATGTACGTGACCCATGGATACGAGAACTATGTTCGCCTCCAATTTGTTTTTTGTTGATTGTGGTTCGTGGAATCTTACCGAACCTGTAGTCCCCTATTCGGCGACCTGCAATGATGGGACATGATAGCAGAGTAATGCATTGCACCACAGCTGTGACTCGGGGTGCCGTACTATATATGAATATATATATATATATATATATATATATATATATATATATATATATATATATATATATATATATATATATATAATGGATTAAATGATTAAATGGATATATTGTGGTCAAATCTATCTACGGTGATAATTGTAGATAATGGTGAATAGAGAAAGATAATGGAATTAAGTTAATAAATGTTTATGCTTATAGAGCTGAAAAGTTTAATTCATGTTAATGAGAAACGATTCATATTAATGAGTAATGATTCATGTTAATGAGATACTAATCATATAAAGGAGAAATGTAAATGAATAATAATGTGACGTATGGTATGGGACATACGGGGATTATGATATGGGAATGGAATTATAATATGGAGACTAGAAAAGAGGAACCATTAACTAGGAGGTTAATAGGAAACGTTAAGTGTGCACTCTAGTTGAGAGGTGAGAATAGCAAGTGAGAGTTGGATCTAACATGTACATAATAAATGCTTTATTGCACTTGTTAAATACTTGTTGTTTTGAAAATCATCTACACATTCGGGCTCTGACCCGTTTCCTTGCATATTTTCTCTTCTATTGTATCTCTATATCAGGTGTCCAGCAACAGGGACGCCAACTTTAGCGGATTATGACAGGCTATGGATTTATGGAGTTTTACTTAGACGCCTATCTTCATTTGACTCACAGTATTCTTAGTTAGGGCATGTCGCCCAAAGGATTTAGTTATCTTTTCTATCGAGGTCAAATACTATTGTATTCGGGACTTTTTAATACATTTGACATTTTTGGGATTATTGTAAAGGATTTATATTATTTGGGAATGTTTATTCCAATTGCATTTAAATTCTTTTGTGTTATCTATTTGGTTATCAGTGTTGTAGAATAAAATGTGTTGGGTTATTCTTAAACTAAAAATGGTTTTGTTGAAATTTAAATTTGTAAAGTTTTTAACACCAGCTTAATTGGGTATTGGGTGTGTTGTAAATGTTTTCGACAGTGATGCTAAGAATGAGCCAACTGTATATTCTGTTTTAATTTGGTATGGGACTGGCCACCCGGTATTTAATTAGGCGAGGTGTTACACGGGGGGGTTCCTTGTTTTGATTTCGCTTTGCGAGACACCCCACGCTCGAACATGGCTTAGTGTTGAGACTGGGGAGAAGTTTAGCCCTTAGTACATTACTTGAACTATCTAGGGTGATAGTGGTTGAGGGATAGACTAGTTTAGCAGGGTAGGTTGACTAGGATGTTTAGAGGGATGCGTTAGGAGTGCACTGTTAGTAGAGAGGTGAGGGGTATCTCATGGGAGTACGATACCAAATTTAATTATAAGATAAAACCTTTTTCTAAAAATAAGGCATTTATGCACTTGCTAAATATTTTCAAAACTCGACTCTGACCCGTTTATCTACTTTTCCTCTCTTGCTATATATATATACTAGTATATGCCCGTGCCTGAAGGCACAACTAAAATTTTCCAAAGTACGTAATCACAAAACGGTATTCCCCGACAAAAAAAAGTAAAATTTAAAAAAATGGCTATAATTTCCTCTGTTTATAGGACTATCCACCCTGTTTAACAAATAAAAAAATAGTCCAATAACATTCAAATAGTATAAATTGATCGAAAAAGTTCACATAATATGAAATATACAATATTCATCAACTCAATTCACATTGTGCCTCAAGTACACAGTGTCAATTTTAAAAAAAAAGGGACAGAATCTCCTTTGTTTATCGGACTATCCACCCTGCTTAAGGGATAATAATAATAATTCCAATAATATTCAAAGAATCCAAATTCATCCAATAACTACTACAACAAAACAAAGTTGTTAAAAAAATTACGTATATATATCAAATTGAGGTCGTCCCACATACTCCACCATATATATTGTCCATAGTTTTCAAAATGCGACCTGATACAAAAAAAATATAGTTAGAACTAAATGAACCAATAATCATATCAGTACAAAGTATCTCACAGCTGCTGAAAAAGATAATACAATGGATGGATATGAAATTAAATGAATCAATAATCATATTATATAAGATGTGCATATCAAAATATCCCAAGGAATGGCACCACCCACAGTTAGGTATGTCATGCTAAATAATAGGCCAAATACAATAAGGACGGCCTATATGGAAAAATAAAATTTCAGTACTTGAGAAACTAATTATACTTGAGAAGCAAATCAAAACAAAAAAATGAAATTCAAGTGATTGTGCCTAAGCACCAAGTGAAAGAGTGATATATAAAAACAAAAAAATGAAATTCAATAGTCACGGGTAGACACACTAGTTAAAAACCTACAACTCTAAATCGATTAAGAGACAAATCGGTTACCTTTTATTGGGGCAGCCCTGCCTATATACTCATTGGGGCAGCCTTGCCTATGTACTCAAAATCAGTCGTTCCACGAAGAGTATAAAACCTCACCAACAGATATCCTTTTCCATCGAACACGCAAGTTTGGACTGCAATAAAATTACAAATAAATATAATTCAGCAATGATATATATAACACAAAATAGCATTGCGTCTCATAGACTTCTTCTAACAGATATGGCAGCAATTAGTAACTGATATGGCAGCAATACCTTAATGCCATTTTATGGAAGCAATGCTTGATATGGTCATGTGTTGTCTACCAGGGAAACTCCAACATTATTGTAGAAAACCAAAATCCCAAATGATTTCTGAAATCAAAACAATTAATGAACAAAAGTGGATAGCAATTAAACAACTTAGTCCATTAAATTTTAAACAGCTTCAATATGAAAAATGTGCACTGTTGTCACCATCGACTAACACAAAGCCGACAACATGAAAAATATAGAACATGTTTTAATGAACAAACTAATAGTAATTTTTAAACTAAAACAACAATAAATATGATATGCTAATAAATCTTCCACATACGAAAATTCTATGACGTCTAGATAATAAATAAATACAAATTCAGAATGTCAAGACTGATTAAAGAAAGTAAAAGGGGGGGGGGGGGATTGGACTAATCAACATAATGTGACAATAATATCAAAGATCCGAATAAAACAAAGAAAGAAAGGTGGGAAAATACAAAAAAAAGTAATGCCAAACAACTGCAATTCATAACTGATGCAACTTTTTTTTTCCCTAAACAGGTAAAAGCTTTGTTACTTGATTAAGAAAAAAACATATAAAAATACACGTTGAACCACCTGCTCTTCTTGCGCATCTCGTGACTCTTTTCACTCGCATCTAAATCAATGTCATCGATCACATATGCAGATGCATTTAGATCTTGTGAGAACCATCACATGTTTAAGGATAGAATCTGCAAAGCATATCATAGAAGAAATCAGACCTATATTCTGAAGCAAAACAACATAAAAAGATTAAAATTTTCAGATCTTTTGAGAACCCGGTTCTAAAAAGAAAATAACCAACTTAAAAACTCCACCTGAAGGCAAATATGGTACCAAACAATTATAAAATCTCCATTTCAAAACCCTTATTTGAAGATAAATCTTTAATACAGAGTACCTGCATTGGGTTTTTTATGGGTATGCGAGCCTAGATGCAAGCGTGAGATAAACCAAGTGACGGTTTGGGTGCATTTTAATAAAAAGAAAAGTAAAAAATAAATTGCAAGACCTCTAAAAATAAGGGGTGTAGGTCAAATCGGAAACCCCCGAAACAACAAACCATCACATATGCACAGATGCATTTAGATCTTGTGAGAACCATCACATGTTTAAGGATAGAATCTGCAAAGCATATCATAAGAAGAAATCAGACCTATATTCTGAAGCAAAACAAAAAAAAAGATTAAAAATTTCAGATCTTTTGAGAACCCGGTTCTAAAAAGAAAATAATCAACTTAAAAGACCCACCTGAAGGAAAATATGGTACCAAAAAAATATGAAATCTCCATTTATAAAACCCTTATTTGAAGATAAATATTTAATACAGAGTACCTGCATTGGGTGCTTTATGGGTATGTGAGCCTAGATGCAAGAGTGAGATAAAGAAGAAGATGAAGGGGTATGTATGTTCGGGAGAGCGTATGCTTTGAATTAAGGTAAAAAGTATCAATGAGACTCGAGAATAGAAGTGCATCTCATCCACTGGTGCACTTAACAAAACCAACAAACATCTTAGTATAACAGTCGAACAAAATAAACAAACATCAAATAATTAGTAGACCGGATGGAGATCTGACGATTTCGTACCTGGGAGATCGGTGGAGATCGATGCAGATCAGGTGGAGATCTGACGATTTCGAAGAGGGAGGAAGCCTGGTATTTCGGAGTGTGGAAAGAAGCGGCAGCAACCGGAGAGGACATTATACTCGCTTTCAACATTAACTGCAGAACCACATTTCACAGTTTAACATGACTTGACTTTATAGGACCAATACTTTCGAGTAAAATCAAAAAATGATTACAAAGTTTAGGTGCATATTTCATGGATCAGTGGTTTTCCAAAATCGCTATGTATTCATCAATAATCAGCAATTATTTGTCAATCTTCTATCCGAGGGAAGAACGTTGAAACCTGCATAAATTTTTCCCATTTCAGATAATCTCCCTGCTTTACACTCACCAAATGCCTAAACTCCCGCTGCGATCAATCTCATGCCACCGTTTCGATGAATCCCAAATCCCCCATTCTAGGTCTTATTTCCACTCTGACCATTGGTGAAGCTAAAATCCAAGAGAAAAAGAACATTTTATTAGTAAATTTACAATAAATGGCAAAGTTGTATTAATCATTAACACTGAAACCCAGAAATAAATAAGTGTAAGCACATCAAGGATAATAGAAGGCTTACCAAATTATGCACCACATTCTACCACTGATCTGCAACACATATCAACTGTTTGCCGCTAATCTGTAACACATCAAACAATTGTCTGCCAAAATAATAAATGCAATGAAAACTGCACTTTGTAATATGGACTCCATCACTCTACCATGATATGTCAAGGAGAAGGCACTCCCATTAGAGTCACAACAAACGAAGCTGTTCGAAGTACAGATTCTAAGAACCGATATTTTGATTTTAAGAAGTTAGCAGATGCAACTAAAACTATCATAGCGAATATTAACAAACTAATTGATCTAAATTACTACCCGATTTAAAATGGAAGAAAATAAGATTTGCAATATAGGCCGATTGGTATTAATGTCATAGTCTTGCTGACACTTTTATCATGTTAGGGATGGCATTTGGCATTTGATTCATCGTAGGCCCAATAATTAAACGAAGTTAGCGATTTGATGAAAGAACTCATTTACTTTTTGATAAATAACTCAAACCTGCAAGAACTCATTTGCGTAAGACACAGGTTTCTTTAGTTTCCACCATCTACTAAGTGATGAAGTTAGTACCTGCAAATAAATTTAGACTCTAAACAAAATAATAAAACACATACGCCCCTCACCACATAAGGAGGGATAATGTACCAACGTCTTGTAGAAATTGGATGCATACATTACCATTTCACAACAATTTGTCTCCCTATGATAAAAAAAATCTAAAACCTTATAGCAACTCTAAAACATTATAGCATTAAAATTAATCATTAATGGAATCAAAACTAAGTTTTTAATTCACATGTGAAAGAACAAAACTATGGAGATGAATGAAATGAAAAAAAACTCAATGAAATAGATTGCAAATTGACCAAATATATGAAGAGATGGGAATGACCTTGATGATGCCAGGCCACCTAATTCCACGTTCTTGCTTAGTCCAATAAATACGAAGTAGGAGGCCCTTCGAATCTCATCCTTACAATCTCGTTCATCCTATTACATCACTGACAGATATTAGAGAAAGCTCACATTATTTGCCTTATTAAAAACTCCTAATAATCCACAATAGAGACATCATTTGCCACAAATGCAAAACAAAAATGGTTTAGAAATGTAAACTTAATGTGTCAAACTGAATTATGTTTCAACTTCATGCCAAACATAAGAGTAATACAAACTATAAAAGTACTAAAACCTGTTTTTTTACTATAAAAAAATACAAATCATATTATAGTCAATTTCATGCTTTCAAACATTTGACACATGATAATTTGAAAGAAACTATCTCTTACTGGTACAAAAAAAGCTCTAGAATTATAATTTAGAAGGTATAAGATTGTAAAAAGTGTAAAAAGGACAGGTGATCTTGCTTTACCCATTGTAGTTGTTTCTAATGGGGACTTGCTGCACTCTGGTATTCGAGTTTTTATTTTACTTGGCACAGCTCTAGTGTTTCTAGGGTCTCCGTCCTCACTTGTTGCTAGTGTTGTTTATGGTATCATTGTTATGTGGATTCAAATCCACCACATACAAAGATGAGAGATCAATCACAATGGTGATACTTTTTGCATATCAAATGTTAAATGATCTTAACAATTAAAACTTACCAAAGTTCTCCACATCTTCCTATTAGCCCTTGCATTTCTCCCTATCAAGTGTGTGGCCACGTATATGATCTAAAAAAAAGAAAATACTAAATATCAATCATTTATCCTATTATGTCCATTATGAAAATATTCTAAAAGTAATCTAATAAAAACACTAAATAGTCATTCCATGATAATAAGATAAAATTTATCTAATGTGAAGAAAAGCAATGTAACAACAGGTATGGTCATGAAACCCTAGAGTACACCACTAAAATCACACAAAAAGTAAGAAACTTCCACAAAATAAATCCCATTTACGTATATTATCATGTTCTATGATTAGTGTTTTGTCACATAATGCTTAATTACCAATTCGATTCACTATTTGCGATTCACGATACGATTCGCGATTTGATAACTATGCATTTAAGTTTAAAGAATTGTTGAATTCAGTAGTGGCATTTAAATCTATAGGGTTACCCCCAATTTTCTGCTCACTGGTTCTTACCACATTGAAATCTCCAATGTGGTAAACTACTGCAATCCCCAATTTTCTTTTAAGATATGCACATCTTAAAAGAGATAGATTGGACTTCATTTTGAGACTATGCAATCCATTCCAACCCTCCAAAACTACCATACCATATTAGATATTATTAATGCAGACAGCAAACCCTAAAGTTATTTTCATATTATCAAAACCAATCATAGGTTCTAAAATGTCAGGAAACCTCTTGCATTCCGGACAATCGCTTTGATAATTTAGACGATGTTCGATTTGCATTCCAGCCTATCGCTCTTTTATTTTGAGAGAGAAGGTGGTCTTCTGCGTTCACACATCTAATGCATTTACTGAATTCAAGCTATATACATTAAGATGTACTAAATGTAAATAATAACATAGAGCTTTAGTTTTGAATTGCTATCCAAAGTTCATTTAAGACTATGAATAAAAAGAAATCTTACTAATAAACATAAGTATCAGTTTAAAATTCAAAAAACAAAATACCTAGGGTCTTCAACTTTGATGTCTTAGATCTGAAAGCACAGGCCTCAGTGTTGTGATAATACAGATCAACATGCATATTAAAACCAATTAGTAACACAAAAGGAAATGAACCGAAACCAATTCCGTAAAATGGCTAGCAACATGGAACTAAAATCCCAAACACTTGTGGGTAGAGAGCAAACATATCTGAGATCCACACACAAAAAGGCAAATATTTCAAAATAAAAACCTCAAAATGTAAATATAGAAGTAGAGATAGTGTGTATACCTGATAAATCCCAAAATATGTATACAAACTCGAAAATTGCAGTTAGATCTGCAAAAGTAAACCAAAAAATACTCAGAGTTAAATCGAAACCAACCAAAATCCAGAACTAAAATCGAAAAAAAAAAACTAACAATAGTAAAGATTTATAGGTTAAAATGGTTATGGTGATTTTTTTATTGTGGGTACCTCGTTCGACACCAGGCATGGAGAATGTAGGTGGCCGCGGGGGGCATCTTCTTGTAGGTGAAGACTGGGGTAGATGACATAGATGAGCAGGGGCGGCGACATAGATGACGTGCGGTGGCAGAAATGAGGAGGCCGGTGAAAGGGAGAGAATGTGAGGTAGGGTTTGTGTGGGCAGCTGATGAGTTTACGGGGCAAGGTAGAGAATGGGAGGTTTTGTTTGAGGTAGGCTTTGTATTGTGAGAGGAGTTTTTTTTGTCTCAACCCTTGGATTGTACACGTGTCAAAATGTAGACCCTTGATTTTTTTGATAAGATAAGATAAGATGGCACTATTCATAACACCATTGTCCTATATTATATAGATATATATATATATATATATATATATATATATATATATATATATATATATATATATATATATATATATATATATATATATATATATATATATATATATATATATTGGTGTCCAGACACAGGGACGCCTGGATGACACATCCTTCGAGTCAGATGTCTGCTGCAGCAGCTGTGGATGCGTGCAAGATCCTCGGTAGATGCTTCCATTCTTGTAATCTAGATTGGAGGTACTGTATAAACATTCGGGTTAATAACCCAATAGCATTTATTTATTCTTTTAGTAGCAGCATTCGATTTGGTTGTATATGTTGATCGAGTGTTCGGTTATTTTATTTCCTTTCTGTTTCATTTCTGCAAAACTGTGTAGATGTTTTATTTTATAATTGTTAAAAAGAGTAGTTAAGTAAAATTTTGACACCGGCCTAATAGGTTATTAGTAATTAAATGGATTTTCGATAGTGATGCTAAGAATGATCCATATGAGACTCCTGTTATAATTTGATATAGGAGTGATCGCTCGGTATTTTATTAGGCGGGGTGTCACAGATGGTATCAGAGGATCAGGTTCTACTGTCCTTAGGAATCTGTGCGGACGTACTACGCTTTCAGCATTGCTCTCGATTGTTATAGAGCCTCAGGTTTAGGATTGTTGATTTCTCTTGTGAGATTTCGTTATCCTGCCATAGTATAAGATTATGTAAATCTTTTGTGCGCTCGTTCGAGAATCGTATGCGGATCTTGGATGGCGGCAGGAGGTGGGGCTTAGTTGGAGCTTTAAGGTTGAAGCTCGTAGTGGAGTTTTCTTTTAACGAAGAAGTTAAGAGGACTAGTAAGATGATTGTAAGGAGCAAGGTGAAGTTATTGTTATGAGTTTTACCTCAAGGAAGAGGTATAATTGGCGTGGCTAGATAAAGTCACGGTGTTTTGTTAGTCGTAGACTCGTGTGTGTATTTTGAGTTTTGTGGCGGTATCGATAACATTATATCATGTATGCCTGTGTGTTTTCCACGGTAGCGGAGTTTTATTTTCCTTCATTCGCCATAGAGGCGGGTGTTGATATATTGAATGTATATATATATATATATATATATATATATATATATATATATATATATATATATCTAGGTTGTTATACTCATTTTTTATGTCTATACGAGTGTGGTGATATGGTGAGTATATAATGTTATTGGTTTTTTGGAGCGATAGCTGGCTAATGATGGCAAGACTATCGTGTCCGCAGTTCCAGGGTGGAACGGGTTATCGTTGGTATTTCTCACCTGGATAAAAGTTGAGTTCGCCTTTATTATTATGGGTAGATGGAACTTCGATGAGCAGAGGTTTCATTATCGTGATTTGAGTATTGGCGACCTTATACATATGATTTGAGGTGCGTCGGATTATTGTTAGAGCTATAAAATTAAGCTCATTATTGATTGCGCAAGGACTTAAAATTAGTGCGAGCGCTAGGTGGTGTGACTCTTAGTTAGAGATAGGAGTTCAGATAACCTTTTTATTGGAATAGGGGATAGGGTATCCCGATGGCATGTTTGGAATAACGGACCTCCATGACCGACGAAGTTAAGTGTCAATGTGTGGAGGGGTTCCTTGTTTGGATTTCGCTTTGTGAGACGCTCCACACATAACTCTTAACGGCGTTGGGAGTCGAGAGATGTTATAGGATGCAAGGATGTTGGTTTTGTGAAAAGTCTTATAGTGTGGATGAACCGCTATAGACTATGAGCCATGTGATGATGGTATGTTTATGGAAATATCGTGCTATGGAAAAGCACTAAAGTGGTCCTCTCACCACAAGTAGGTGGGTGGAGTAGGACTTAGAGAAATTGATTTGAGGATAATAGCCAGCCTTGATGAAAAGGCAAACTTTGAGGAAATATGTTTTGGGTATGATGTACATAGTGCTTTTACAGAGATTGGGCACTTCGATTAGTTAGGTTTCCTTTCGTATGGGCGGAAGGATAGAGTGGTAGGAATGCGTTCGTAGGTTAGTGTGGTAGAATTTAGGACGTCCCGCTGGTGTGCCTTAGGTCGCTATATCTCGATGACCGACTACGAGAGGGAGTAGTGTAACGGGAGGGTTCCTTGTTTGGATTTCGCTTCGGCGAGACGTCCCATGCATGAAACCGAACAAATGTCGGAAGTTGAGAGAGGCCTTGGGCACTAGGGATATACTTAGGAGTATATTATTTTCGCGTAGGTAGGACATAGTATAGACCTTAGTAGTATTAGGATGTAAGTTTAGTAGGATTAGTGGCACCGAGGAAAGGAGACCCTTATTGGGAGGGAGTGTTACGTGTCTGACATTCGCTATGGATGTGCAGATGTGCACAGGTTACAAAGGTGTATGGGCACCTTAGTAAGTTGGTTTATATACCGCCTGAAATAGAATGGGTGTAGTATATACAGTTGAAATTATGTCGTTAGGCACTAGTAATGATGGGTGCGATCTGACACTATTGGAGTCACTTTACGACTGTGGAAGCTATATAGAATATGATTGGGAGCCACGGGGTTAGTATCGTTCCTCTTTGAGTTATTAGGATTTGGAGCGATTCTAAGATTTGTGGTGTAGGTTGTATCCAAATTTCGAGGATGAAATTCCATTGTAAGGGGAGGAGTATGTAACAACCCGTCCTTTTGGAGACAATTAAATTCCATAATTGGATATAAATTGGCAATTTGAAGAATTTCTTGAAATAGCAATTTTTGGGATTTTCGAGGATTTAATGATTTTCGATGGATTTTGTAATTTCTTTTGGGACCCAATAGGTCGAAATATTTTAATTATATGTCATCGTGGAGTAAAGCGACAAAAGAGGTAAGATTTTGATTAGAAAACCCGCATTAACTTTTATGGGTTAGAATAGTGATTTGTGGTCTAGTACCTCGGACTGGAATTTTGACTGCGCTGTGAGTCTCGAAATGTCCGAGATAGTCGGAAAAGAGTGTCCGATTGTCGAAATTGAGTTTCGAGGAATTTTGGAGTTAAAAGGGCTCGTAATTGAGTAAACGAGTCGTTTTTTGGGTTTTAAGGGGTATAACCCTTTTTCTTTCTATATAAAGAGGGGGGAAGGAGAAAAGAGAAGAGAAGAGAGAGAAGACAGAGAAAAGGAAAGAAAAGAGGAGAAAAGAGGAGGTTCCGACCAAACTCTGCGGGATTCGGCTCGAGGTCGTCGTATTATATCCACGAGACAAGTGTTTACTTGCTATATTTACTTTTGAGCATAAATCTCATATCGTAGTTTGGTATAAACAAACCCTAAAGATTTTGGGTGGGGTTTTCGTGGATAAAAACGGGTTTTCGAGAGTTAACACAAATAAACCCCAATAATAATTAAATTTGAGGAAATTAGGTTTTAACCTAAATTATTGGTGATTTCGGGTTCTAGGACGTTTCGAACCCGTATTATATGTGTATTTGTTGTTGGTTGGAGTTGTAGGTCGTTGGGTGAGGAGATGGAAGATTGGGGGAAGCATCCATGGCTGAAACAGCTTCTCGGAGAAGAAGCTACCGGCCATGATCGATCGATCGATCATGGGGGTTTGATCGATCGAAGCCATCGATCGATCGACAGCCATGGGTCGATCGATCGACCCCTGCTGAAAGGTGGCAATTTTTCTAGGATGAGTTGGATGGGATAGATTCCAATTCATATTGCTTTGAGGTTAATTATGTGATAACATAAGGGACCTTTTAGGACTATATGGTCCTCTAATTAAAGGAATTTAGGAGGGTAAAGTGAGGGTTTTAAATGTATAACCTTTATACTATATTTTCGAGGAAAATAGTGTAATTGTAGAATTTGATGGTTTAGGGTTCCTAAATTATATTGGGGACTTTTAAATGATAAATTGGACTTGATGTAGTCTTTGGGTTTATGGAAATGAAATCCATAATCCACTAAATTTAAAGTGGTTAGGGAAATATAAATCCCTAGGATATTTTAGTGGGCTTTTAGGCCCATATAATTATGCGTATAGTAAGCATAATTATAATTGATTGTGGAGTATTATAATTGGAGATATCCAATAAATCCGTAGATGAGATTTAGGTATATGTTACTTATTAAAGTAAGGAAATACTTTGGGTTTAGTATCATGCTTACATGAATTCATGATTATAATTCTTTGAGAGAATCTTTGGGATTATTGGTCATCGCTAGATGTAATTGGCAAATATGGCCATTTATATATATTCGAGGAGGAATATATTGTATATGTATATACTATGTGAATAAATTATATATATGATATGAGGTAAATGATTTTGAAAATGTAAAAATGAATGTTTTCAAAATGGAAAAGAAATGATTTTCATAATTAATAATCTATGGTCAACACCCTCTCTAAATGACATCATAGGGGAAGTCCGCGCATGAGGTGAAGCCCCCTGGCTAGTGAATGCAGGGTGGATATATTCCTAGGCCATATGAGCGTTTATGTTATGTTTTTCTGCGATGGTTAGGTAACTTGGGGTGTGGTTATGACTAGCCCCCAGGCATATGGCCGCTTCCCGGCGTGTTGCGTATAGGTGCCCAGGTGTCGTAATTGATAGGCACTAGAAGATGATGGTCATTTAGGGGCGCGCCCGATGGGCAGTCTTTGAACGCATTATATGATATTAATATATATAACTATTTTCAATAATGTTGGACATTATTGGTATTAAAGCAATTTATGATAATAAATTGTCTTTAATTTACATTTCCTGGATGGAAGAAGGGAAATGGGATAAATGGTTTGGCTTCGGTAACACTTCCCGGATGGAAGAAGGGAAGTGTAAGCATATGATATGGTAAAAGAATTTTTATGATAATGAAAATGGCTTTTAAATACATTTTCTGGATATAAGAAGGGAAATGGGATGTTTTGAAATGGAAAAGCATTTTTATGATAATAAAATTTGCTTTTAAAAAGTTATATGATTTGTTAAAGCAATTCATCATAATGAGTTGGCTTTTAAATACATTTTCTGGATATGAGAAGGGAAATGGAAAGTTTTGACATAAAAATGTAAAGTATTGATAAATATTTGTTATATGAATCCTTAGTCCGGGAGATAGATCCGGATGGATATTGTAATATGAATATGTATATATGGATGAATCGAGTACCGAGGGTCTAATGGATCCCGACGATCGACCTTGACGCATAATAGTGTATCGTTGGGGTTCCTTGTTTGGATTTCGCTTTGCGATACACCCCACGCACGAATATGGCAATGTGTTGAGACTAGGGAGAAGTTTAATCCTTAATGCTCTTATATTGAGATGTATCATATGATGTATATATATAAATATATATTCTGTACTGAGGGACTGGCGGATCTCGACGATCCACCTTGCCGCATAGTAGTTTATCGGGGGGTTCCTTGTTTGGATTTCGCTTTGCGAGACACCCCACGCACGAACATGGCTTAGTGTTGAGACTGGGGATAAGTTTAGCCCTTAGTACATTACTTGAACTATCTAGGGTGATAGTGGTTGGGGGATAGACTAGTTTAGCAGGCTAGCTTGACTAGGATGTTTAGAGGGACGCGTTAGGAGTGCACTGTTAGTAGAGAGGTGAGGGGTATCTCATGGGTGTGCGATACCAAATTTAAATATGAGATAAAACCTTTTTCTAAAAATAAGGCATTTATGCACTTGCTAAATATTTTCAAAACTCGGGCTCTGACCCGTTTATCTACTTTTCCTCTCTTGCTATATATATATATATATATATATATATATATATATATATATATATATATATATATATAGGTGTCCAGACACAAGGACGCCTGGATGACACATTCTTCAAGTCAGATGTCTGCTGCAGCAGTTGTGGATGCATGCAGGATCCTCGGTAGATGCTTCCATTCTTGTAATCTAGATAGGAGGTACTGTATAAACATTCGGGTTAATAACCCAACAGCATTTATTTATTCTTTTAGTAGCAGCATTCGATATGGTTGTATATGTTGACTGAGTGTTCAGTTATTTTATTTTCTTTCAATTTCATTTCCGCAAAACTGTGTGGATGTTTTATTTTATAATTGTTAAAAAGAGTAGTTAAGTAAAATTTTGACACCGGCCTAATAGGTTATTAGTAATTAAATGGATTTTCGACAGTGATGCTAAGAATGATCCATATGAGACTCCTGTTATAATTTGATATAGGTGTGATCGCCCGGTATTTTATTAGGCGAGGTGTCACAACTAGCACTTACGGACCACCTAAATTGGTTACACAATGTATTTAACGTTTTCCTACTCCGTCTATTCTTATACCCTAAAACTACATATCAGCATATTGATTCAGGTGAGATTTAGTTAGACTTGGATGCATTATACAATGAGTATTTTGCATTAACGAATCCAAAATTTGTTTTCCAAGGAGACACCACTAGTACGAGTGTAGTGAAATTAACTCAAAGAGGAGGAATCTACTTGGGATCATGAGAACTTAATGAGGAAAAAATATCCCCATCTATTTTGACTTGGGTATATGAGGTGTTTGGAGATTTTGATCCATTCTTATTTGTGGAGATGCTTTTGACACATTCTTATATAAGGAGATGATTGGACTCATTCTTATATAAGGAGATAATTTTGACTCATTCGTATATGAGGAGATGATTTTAACTCATTTGTATATGAGGAGATGATTTTGATATTTCTATATATGAGGAGATGGCTTTGACTCATCCGTGTATAAGGTGATGATTTTGACTCATTCATATATGAGGAGATGATTTTGACTCATTCGCATATGAGGAGATGATTCTGACTCATTCTATATGAGGAGCTAGTTTGACTCATTCTGTATGAGAAAATAGTTTTTGAGTCATGTTGTATGAGGCAATATGATTTTTGACTCAAGTAAGTAAGGGATTTATTATGAATTTCGAGGACGAAATTATTTTTGTTATGAGGAATATTGCAATACCTCGTGAATTTAAAAGTATTTAATTAATAAAACTTACTAATTAATTTGGATTTGTGGAAGAATTTATATAAATATGTAAATATTTTAAGTGAAAAGAACTGACTTTTATAATCATTTAAGAAAATAATAAAGTTTTATAATGAAATTTGAAGTTGAAATGGGATTTATCGAAAATATGGACTTCATTTGGAAAAAGAAAGTAGTTAGGGTGTTCAATTGTTATTTAGAATTTTATTAAAGTAACAATTAAACAAAAGGGGGAATTGTACTTCAGAGTATGGTAATAGTTGTAATTAAATCATACATGGAGATAAATTTAGGTTTAAGGACAAAGGAGGAAAGAAATAAAAAGGAGTGAATTAGTATAAGAACATAAATAAAATTCTACTACCTCATATCCTAAGCCCACAATCCAACTTCCAAACCTCAACCAAACTTCACACAAAATATATACATCTAATCCACACATTATCCCCTTTTATTATAACCAAAAATATTACAATTCTGAATTTGGTTTTGAAAAAATGTCTACCCAATAAAAACAAGACCTTTGGGGACATTTTCTTTTCTACATCATTGGGATCTTCTTTAAATCAATTGAGGACTTTTTAGTAGCAATGGTTTTTTTTAGAATTTATTTTATCTTTGTTTGGGGGATTTTTATTCATCATTCAAGGCAAGATAATTTTACTCTCTCCTATTGTGATGGAAATAATTATTTCTATCTAAATAAGGTCTTATAGATTATAAAAATTATGTAGAAATAATTTGAGTTATCTAATGTATTGAAAATGGTGATTTTTATAAATAACTGAATGAACTCAATTCCTAAAATTATATGTTTAGCTTAAATTAGTTTAATTGAATTGAGTTAAAGTTGTATATTCCTATTAGATATTCCTACGTAAATGGAATCATATGGTAGACTACTCTTGTATATGTATTTGGATATCTCTCTTTAAATCTTAATGTAGCATTTGGGTATGAAATTATATGTTGAAATCTCATAAGTAAATATTGGGAAGTGGGATTTTTAAGTTAGAATGGACTTTAATAACTATCCTAGGCCATATTCGGAGGGTATTGGGGGAATTGAACTTCTTTTCAGAAAGAAAATTATGATTCTGAGTTTTGAGCTTATGATAGAGGACGTAGGTTGAATGCATATATTTTTCTGGATAGCTTTACTTTTATACACCGTGCTCACGGATGTTTTTATACTCGTATGAATGGTTAGCATATGCACGACTAAGATTTTGTACCATGCGCATGGACCCAGCAGAGTTTATGATTTAGTTAAATTTAAGGCCTTGTGTGATAATTTTATAGAACTCAACCTATAAAGAAAATGGTGGGGGTTCTAAAACATAGTGATTGAAAATACATAAATCAAAGCTTTTGATACCGTTAAGGGTGGGGTATAAAGATTCACCTAATAACTATAGAGCTTATTATTTATACTCATGATTAATAGTTTTACTACTCGAGTGAGTTTCTATTATCTTTTTGCAGGGGCCTGACCCATCGCATTGTTACAGGTGCTCTTATATACTCAACTTAGTTTCTTACCAAGGCACGCTGTCTTCCGTTCCATTCACCACCAAGATTGGAAGATGTAGGGAGTCTGTCTACTTTTAGATTCACTTCATTTATTTTAAGAGATGCGAGGTTTACTTTATTCTTCGTATTTATACTCAGTTGTAAAGATAAATTGAATTTGAGAGAATTGGTATGTATCAATTGTTGTCAGACAATATATGTTTTACTTGGTGATGTAACACTTATTTATTATATATCAATTTTGAGGATTTCTCATGCTGATCTTTACTTTAGTAATTGTTGATCTTTGTTTCTCATTACATGCTAAGGATGATATATGATTGATTTAACAACCTGCGTAAGTTTAATAAATAGACTTGATCAATTAAATTATTACTAATATACGGGGTGTAACTATAGAGCTAAACAAAATAACTCAAAAGTTAACATCTTATATATATAACTACGGTGTACCCATGCCGATGGCACGGTTACACATTCATTATAGTGCATTTATCTCTATGGAAAATCAATATATAATTTTTACAACTTGAGTTAATTGATAAATAAATTTAAAAAATTTAAATTCTAATCTTGCTCAAGTTTATTCATAACTGTAATGACATGTTCATCATATCGTAACACGCCCATGTATCATATTTTTAGCACATTACATAATTAATGGATACAACATAAATATCTGTCAACATAATCATGTTAAAAAATCTATTGAAAAATAATATTTACATACTAAAAAACATTATTTGTTTCAAGAAAAAAAAAATTTACATTAGTTAATTTACATATATTATTTTTGGATATAATGCATCTAGATAAAAGTTAACAAACACTCTAAAATAAATCCATGTGACACATAAAATCACACATGAAAAAGAAGAAATAATTATTAATAAATGGAATTTTAAAGAATAATTTAGAATGATCAAAATTTAAAAATTAAAAAAAAACTTAAAGTAAATTATGATGTGATTTTTATTGCAATTTGAAAATAATCACATGTTAAATAAAAATAATAATATCTACTTGTTAGTAATATTAAAGTAAATCATGATGTATTTTTTTAATTACTATAACATTTTTATAATTGTTTTTAATTAATTAACAAAATATTATTGATGTTGCCAAGTATCTCATGTGTTTTAAATCCATCTTTTTAGCCTTTGACAAATACCAAGTGCATACAAAAGGTAGTATAAAATATTTTATCAACTTTTAATCAACCATACGATATCAAGATATCAAAGGTACAATCCTTCCTCAATATATATATATATATATATACATACTAGGATGTACCCATGCCGATGTCACGGTGATAAATTTGCTCCCGAATATTTGTAGTTATAGATGACTCACACTCCCATAAGTTAATTTTCTATCAACACGATATATTTAAAATTGATTACAAAGTAATGAAACGTGTCATGTTGTTAAACATCTCAAAAAATGATTATTTGCTTCCATTCCATCCCCCAAAAAATAGGCCATAGTTCAAAATAAAAATCACTTTGATAAAAAAAAACTCTTAAAAACACTTTATCTTCACAAAAAAAAATTAAAACATTTTTATATATTAAATAAAAGTCTTAAATATTAATGATAAATTTGAATTAGACTGAAAAGGGAAAAACAATTTTTACTAATAAAATTAAATTTTAAATAAATAAGAATATTTTAATTTAATTATCTATGTGTTACTTTTAGGCCCATCATTCTTATATACAAATCACACGTGCACACACATTAGTTAGAATTCACATGTCTAAATACATTTAATTGTTGTATATTAAACTGTGTAAAACATTTTTATTATTCCAAGTACCGAACTTTTAAAGTTGATGACACATTTTTTCCTTTTCATAAATCCTTGCACCTAAAAGTCAAAGAACATCAATTTATAACCCCCAAAAATCAACAATATAAAATTTAAAAATTTAACATCAATTCATACCCCTTGTCCCATCCATCATTGTAAGGACATTTTTGTCCATTACCATTTAGTATGTCATATACCGTTACACCGTCATTGAAGTTCAAGCTCACACTCACATCAAGACGCATCTGAATAATCAAGGATCTTCAACAAAGTCTCGACGAGATTTATTTTGGTAAAAGTTGAGTTTTAAATTCCTTAAAAGTTTCATTTTAGTATTGGGAATTTTTCTAAAATGTTTTTAATAAACCAAGGCATTTTTATAAAAGAATTTTTTTTGTTTTCCAGAACAGGACCGATCCTATTAAAAAAGAAAACGGATGGGTCCCCTTCGCAAATCTTTCTACCAAAATTTCCTAATCGGGCCGATCCTATTAAAAAAGAAAACAGATCGATCCCATACCCGGACCCGTCTGATACCGGACCGGTCCCCTCGCAGATTTTGTTCACCGCCTCAAATATTTTATTTTTTCTATAAAAAGCTATTTCGGTGGTGTATTTTCACAAGACTTTGAGAGACATTTTTTAGAGACAAAATACATCAAGTCTTCATATTTTTTGAGTCCTAAAACTCATGTTTGATTCACACCAAAAATTCCAATTACTTTTGTGAATCTTTTGGAACCCTAGAACACTACTTTGCTTTTGTTCATCCTTTGTGTGGAGATCTCTACAATCGAGAGCTGCGTGCTATTATGGAGGGAGTCTCTATGAAGTTTCTGGGCTACGGTCCTTGTGGTATAGTTGCGCCTGAACCACTGTAGATTTCTAGTCGATGCTTTAAAGGTTTGACGAAGATACCGTGTGTTACTCGTGTGGGCAATATCAAGATTGTATGTAAGTCAATGGTCTTGTAAACTTGTCAAATTTCTAGAAATAAAAAGGTTTTGCCCTTTGGAAATTTTTCCTAAATTATTATGTCGCATGTTGTCTTATTTGTATTGACATGTAGTTTCATGTTTAGGGACTGATTTAATTTGGTTTAAAATAGACTCTAATTAAATAAGGTTAAATTGGAAATTTACGAATTTAATCAATTATCACACACCGACTTTCTACAAATTGGTATCAGACCAGGTATCACTATTTTTTGTGATTTCCTATTTTTTCGCAAAATTTATGTGATATTGATTTTTTTTGAAAAATTTAATTTTGTTTAAATCGCAAGTTTTTCAATGGATCACTTATATAATCGGATGCCAATCTTTGACGGAACAAATTATGCTATTGGAAAGCCCGTGTGAAATCTACTTTAAAGGCTATTGATGAACGTGTTTGGTTGTTGTGTGAAAGAGGGTGGACTCCTCCCACTGTCACCGTTCAAAATATCACCTCTTTAAAATTCGTGTCGGCCTGGACTGAAGATGATTTTAAAATGTGTAATTTTAATTCACGTGGTTTGAGTGCTGTTTCTGGAGCC
Source organism: Sambucus nigra (assembly GCA_949130495.1). Taxonomy (NCBI): domain Eukaryota; kingdom Viridiplantae; phylum Streptophyta; class Magnoliopsida; order Dipsacales; family Adoxaceae; genus Sambucus; species Sambucus nigra. The sequence continues at coordinate 482,144,469 of OX422221.1, read as the reverse complement.
ATCACTCCTGACGAGTTTCGCCGAATTATGATGTGCACCACTTCTATAGAGGCATGGGATGTACTCCAATTGACACATGAGGGTACGAATGCAGTTAAAGAATCAAAACTGTAAAATCTTGCCACCCAATTTGAGACCATTATTATGTTAGAGTTCGAAACTTTTGATAAATTTTACGCATGTCTTTCGAACATTGTCAACACTAGTTTTAATTTGGGTGATGCAATTGATAACACGCGTGCCGTTAAAAATATTTTAAGATCACTGTCGAAAAAATTTATTCCTAAAGTCACTGTTTTAAATTCAATGGGAAATTTGAGCACCCTTAAGTTAGAAGAATTAGTAGGAGACTTACAAACGTATGAAATTGATATGTTCCTTAAATATGTCAAGTCTAAGGATAAAGGGATTACACTTAGAACCCGTGACAAGAGTGAGAAGAAAAATAAAGACCGTGTTTGTGAGTCCGACTTTGAGGGTGATTTTAATTTTGACTATATGGCCTTATTTGCAAAAAAATTTAAAAAGTTTCTCAAAATTTCTAAAGAAAATTCTTCCAATAAAAAAACATTTTTTGAGAAAAATAAAAAGAAAGGAAAGGCAAAAAAAAGTGGTGAGAAAGAAAAAGAGAATGACTTAGATGAGGAGTGTGAGGAGGATTTTGAGGACGTGACTTGTTTTAAATGTGGGGATAAGGGGCATAAGTCGTTTGAGTATCCTACGTGGCTTAGAAAGAAAGGGTAGATAGTAGCCATGCCCGCCACACTTAGTGATAGTAGTGAAGGTGAGGGTGATGTGACTAGTGGTGAGAAGTTTGTTACATTTTTAGCAAGTCGTGTGAGCACACCCACTTTGTCCCATAATAGTGCACACGAATGCGATGGTAATGATTTGAGCGCTTCAAGTGTGGGAGAAAGCGAGTGTGAAAGTGAAGATGAAAGTGAGCTCCAAAAAGACTTTAGAGATTTGTACACCGAGACCTTAAAAACAAAGAAGTATAATAAGGATTTAGGTAGTCGAGTGTTAGATTTGGAGAGTGAGAAGGAGGTTTTAAGAAAGGAAAAATGTGATTTGACCGACACGGTGTCTAGTCTGACGACACATGTATTCCAACTCGAGAGTGATCTCGAACGTGCCAAGGAGGTCAAAGTTCCTTTAGAGAACGCATCTAAGAAGGCTGGAAAGATGGTTCTCAATTCCATTTTAGGTAGTGGTGAGAGTTTAGGAATAAGTCATTGCGGTGCGTCAACATCCCAAGTAGCACCCGAGCCGATTTCCACTTTAGTGTTAGATTCACATGAGTCTCACCCCACCCCACCTAGGAGTCTGTTTCCCATTAGGAGAGCACGTCATAGAATTTTTGAGAGAATGGTTCACATGCCTATTTATGTTTGTTCCCATTGCAACAGGAGAGGACACCTTAGGGAATTTTTCTTTAAGTTGGGTAATGTGCCAGGTTTTTCTACTATACGCGTTTCTGTCACACATGCACCCACACATGATACTTTACATGCTCCTGGAGACTACATAAGAGATTTTGCACATCTTAGTGAGCAAGGTAAGTTTTTAGTCAAAACTTCACATGACTTGATGGAGGTTTTTCATAAGTTGTCACCACCTTTGGAAAAAAAACCTGCACCTAACGATTGAGGTTTGACTTGTTTTCTAGCATAGGATGTTTTACATGATGATATTATATACCTTTTGCTAGTGTGTACCATGTTTATATGTTTTTCATTTTTTTGAAAAATACAAAAAGATTTTGTTTTGATAAAATTTTGAAAAATCCAAAAATATTTTTGTATTTTGTTTACACCTTTTATGGATAAACACTTACGATGACCATATCACAACATCATTCCATTTCCATGTGACTTTTTGATAGTGTTTTGAGACAATATAGCATGTCATCCATGTGTTGTACATTGTTTGGAGTCATTGAGATGTAATTAAGTGTTATTACCTACATGATTGACTCACTTTGTCCTTTGATGCACATGAGCACGAATCTATTTTATTATTGTTCTTGTCAAATCACATGTTGGTTGCGTGTTTTAATCTCAATTTTGTCTATTAAAACAAACCAAATGCGATAAATCAAGATAATAAAAGGTGTGCATGTTTTAATCGTTTGCCGTGAGTTTGTGTGATTTTTTTAAAAAAATAGTGAAGGGCTACGAAAGGTACACAGTTATCCTTCGCGATTAAGCCGCCGTTTAATTATACCTATAAAATTGAGGTATTTTATTATCCGGGGTTCAAAGATGTTTAGAAGAGCCTGAAATATTTTTTAAAGGCAATAAAAAATGAATATTATGCCAAAAATGGGCCATTTAGGCTTTTCTCCAATTCTCTAATGTTTGATAATTTAGATCCCTTAAAAAAAGATATATATATATATATATATATATATATATATATATATATATATAAATATATATATATATATATATATATATGAGGTAGTTTGGCTGGAGAATTAAAACGGCTTTGCACGTCTTTAAAAAGTCTTGAAAAAGTATTAAAAGGTTTTTAGACGTTATTGGTGTGAAAATCATGTGACTTTGATTTGTTGATTTTGATTTAAGACGATGCCACTTAAATTCAACTTTTTACACCTAAGGACGATTTTGATGCTCATTCGTTAGGAATATACAATATGCATCGTGCACATATTCTTGATAGAGTTGATTTTCCTATCAAATTTGATCACACCCATTCATTCCATATTCACGAGTTGGTCATTCTAGTAATAAATTCATGGACTGTTTTTTTTGTATGAAAAATTGAAAAATCAAAAATAGTTTGTGGATGATTTGGAAGCCCTTGAGTTAGTCCTTTGCATGCGTAGTTTGACCCATATTTGCTATGCTTTGTCGTGACACTCCATGTTTAGTTTGTTTCTTCTTATCTGTCTATTTGGGGACATAATAAAAAGGGGAGAACGAATTATGATTTTATGGGGGAGTTTTTACATTATGGGGGAGATTTGAGTTTTGTATTGATTGATCTATGTTTATATCTCATTTCAAACTCGATGCATCATGAAGGTATTTTTCTTTATCTCATGTGTGTAGGTACAAAGTTGAGGATTATTTGGCACACCCTGATGCGAAAAGCTTTGAGATTTAATATTTAAGATTTTGAAGAAAAGTTTGAAGACTTACACATTTTACCTTTTCTCTTATGAGTTTATGGGAGGGTAGATTTGTATAGGTCATATTTGAATTGATAATTCAGAGATTTTTATTTTGTACCGGCATAGACATAGGGGGAGATTTGTAAGGACATTTTTGTCCATTACCATTTAGTATGTCGTATACCGTTGCACCGTCATTGAAGTTCAAGCTAAAACTCACGTCAAGAAGGATCCGAATAATCAAGGTTCTTCAACAATGCCTCAACGAGATTTATTTTGGTAAAAGTTGAGTTTTAAATTCCTTAAAAGTTTCATTTTAGTATTGGGAAATTTTTCTAAAATGTTTTTAATAAATCGAGGCATTTTTATAAAAGAATTTTTGTTTGTTTTCCAGAACCGGACCGATCCTATTAAAAAAGAAAACGGATTGGTCCCCTTTGTAAATCTTTTCGCCAAACTTTCCTAATCGAACCGATCCTATTAAAAAAGAAAACGGATCAATACCGTACCCGAACCCTTCCCCTTCTCAGATTTTGTCCACCGCCTCAAATCTTTTATTTTTTCTATAAAAAGCTATTTCAGTGGTGTATTTTGACAAGACTTTGAGAGAAAAAATACATCAAGTCTTCATATTTTTTAGTCCTAAAACTCATGTTTGATTCACACTAAAAATCCCAATTACTTTTGTGAATCTTTTGGAACCCCATAACACTAGTTTGCTTTTGTTCATCCTTTATGGGGAGATCTCTATAACCAAGAGTCGTGTGCTATTATGGAGGGAGTCTCTACGGAGTTTCTGGGTTGCGATCCTTATGGTATAGCTGCACGTGAACCACTACAGATTTCTAGCCGATGCTTTGAAGGTTTGACGAAGACACCATGCATTACTCTTGTGGGCGATATCATGATTGTATGTAAGTCAATGGTCTTGTAAACTTGTCAAAGTTCTAGAAATAAAAAAGGTTTTCCCTTTGAGAATTTTTCCTGAATTATTGTGTATCATGCTATGTCTTATTTGTATTGACACGTAGTTGCATGGTTAGGGGCTGATTTAATTTGGTTTAAAATAGACTCTAATTAAATAAGTTTAAATTGGAAATGTACGAATTTAATCAATCATCACACACCGACTTTATACAATCATTATCTCTCTTTATCCCATCTGAGCATATATATTCTTTGAGCCACACCCAAACTGCCTTAGGCAGTCCTATATCCCATCGGCGAATTGTTTTATTTGTTCACTATTATAGGTGCCTTAGCTATAAGTTTGTTTGCCAGCTGTTATAAAGGTAGCAATGTAATAACCCATACAATTTTAGATTATAGGGTGTTTTCAGTTGAAAGCTATTAAGGATTTTTTGGCCTTCGTAATTTTTTTAGCACCTTCAGTTGAGGTTCACATTTTCTTCTCGTTAATTGGTCCATCCCATTAAATTAATCTTAAATATTAGCTTTCTCCCTTTTTTTATAGAAGTTTGGGGTTGGCTTAGAAAAATGTGAATACATGGCAATAAACTATTGGGTAAAATGATAAAAAAAAATTGCGGAGCTTTACGAAATATATATATAGATAAATTTGATAAATGGTTCTATTTAAATGGTTCCTCACAAAAACTGTTCAGTTAGTATCAATAGCCAATAAGACTTTTGAAGTCAACAAATGGGAGTAGCTAAATCTAAAAAACTATTTTTTTTAAAACTGTTTCCATTTTTCAAAACTTTATAAATTGATCTACCCGAGTAATATTGATAGATAAGGAAGTTAACTGCACTTCCAAGCAGTGAGTTTCCCTCTACTTGCACCACTGCCCAATCAAATCACTTCCATAACTTTGCGAAATAATTTGTTGTAGGTTGTAGGTTGTAATGTGGTATATTACAGTTGTTCATTACTAAAAAAAATTATTAAATTACAGTTGTTCACTACTAACAAATTTTATTACATTACAGTTGGTATAATACAAATGTTCACTACTGACACTACAGTTGGTATACTACATTATTAATTCTTTTTTCTTGGGAAACAAATGCAAGTATTGGTATATTACAGTTGTTCACTATTAACAAAATTGATTCCTACTAGTAAAAATCATTTTTATTTCAAATTTCAAATACTAATTAAAACACAAAATTTCTAGAAATGCTATTAATAATAATAAAAATGCAATTCATATTAAAAATATCATAAAAACCCTCTAAAACTCAAGCCACGATGCTCAAAATTCAATCTCCGTGAATGCAAAAAATAGTAATTCCTTTACATAAAAAAGAGATGTAATTTAATCATAATAAAAATACTCAATTAAAACTTACTCTGAAAGATAATTACCCTTAAAAGGAAACACTGCCCATATTTACATGTAAATATGTAACATAGCAACTCCTAATACAAATTGCTAATACCCATAACATGTTGACTCACTCTCATCTACTTCACCTTCAGAATTCCGATACAACTCCAATTTTAATAACCTTCTCCACCACTCATTCGTCATATGATATATTTGCTCGGAGTAGATACCAAAAGAAACAAAAGAAAAAACCATTTAATGATCAACTCTCAAGTTCTAAAAGAAAGAAAAACTATACAAACTAATTACAAACACAATAAAGTCAAAAAAATCAGTTACAACTAAAAACTAAAAGAAAAGAAAATGAGAGATGATAAAGAACCTGAGATCTGAATCTTTCTTTTAATGGATCCAAGCTGAGATTTGTAACACAAAATCAAAATCAAACTTTCTTTTTAATGGTACATGTTAATCTACTCTAACTTTCTTTTTAGTGGGTCTTATGAACAACCCGAGATCTGAAAAAAAATACACATCCAAAATAGATTGAAACACAGATCTGAAAAAAATACATATCTAAATGTAAAACTTTGCACCATAAAACGAAGAGGTTTGAGTACCTCAAAAGACGGATATGATAATGGTAGGAGATCTGCAAAAAAAATTGAGTACATTTGATCAATCGCGTCGACAAGATAGCAAAGAAAGAGAATCGATAAGTTTACCCGATATTGCTAGAAGACGATCAGAGAGAGAGCCAAGAAAATGGAGAGAGAGTTGTGTATCTACCTCTTTTCTCTCTCTTGTGTATCTCAAGAAAATGGAGTGGGTTGAAGAGAGAGAGAGAGAGAGAGAGAGAGAGAGAGAGAGAGAGTACTTACGTTAAATCTGACACGGTCATATTGAATCAAGATAGGGTTATCATGTTATACACCTCACCGTAGATAGTCCTCACATTTAATCTCAGTCATGAGTTAGCTTTGACAAACATAAGATACAAACCACAAAGATTGCATCTCAACCGTGAGTTAGCTTATACAAAAAAACATTCTTGCTTTATTATATATATATATATATATATATATATATATATATATATATATATATATATATATATACTTGGGTGTGCTTGTGCCGATGGCACGGTGCAATACGATCTCCTCCCTAAAAAATTGTAGACTAACCTTAAATTTATTTTAAAACATTGTTTAAAGTCAACGATTTAGTTTCCCAATATTGCATTAAACAATTGTATTTTTTTTATCATGCAAACATCACTTACGTAAATAATTCAATCAAGATAATACAACAAACTAGGTATGACTCTTTTGTTAGGAAAATTTGAAACTGTAACATTCCAAAGTAAAAAAAAAAATAGTTTTGGAATTTCACGATGAGCATCTCCATATTTGATTGTAAGGGTGTCTTAAATGACCTTGAACTCCACGGATCTTTTGAGTGAAACTAATTCTTCTAAGACAATTCAAATATTTGCATTCATCCTGTTAAAAAACTTAAAATTCTTGATGTTAGAATCTTTTATGAAATAACAAATGTGTGAATGAACTCGAATAACTATCAACCCAAGAAAAATAATATAAAAACAAAATAATATAAAGGGAAGATAAGATTGTACATCAAAATCGAGCTTTAAATACCATTAATTAATGTTAGTGTTTGTAATTATGAACCTTTATGAAACAAACACCAACAAGGGTATCTACTTAGATAAAAAACAACGAAATATTTTTGGATAAGAAAATGTAAAAGATTGATCAGGGATGGATGCAAAATTTAAGTGATAGGCACCATGGTGAGTTATAAGGTTTGAGCTTCCAGGTTAACTAAATCTCGAGCAAAGAATAAAAAATAGGTCTTTGACTTATAATAGCTAAAAAGATACTTACAAAAATCCAACTAATAGCTAAAACTATGTAGGATATATATATATATATATATATATATATATATATATATATATATATATATATATAGTAAAAATGCTTATATAAAAGCATAACATTAGTGTGGCCATATGGGGTCGGATTCTTTCAGCGCGCGCGGATACGAAGTTGGCAGTCGTTAAATGGGGTAACACGAAGAGATAGAGTCGTCAGCCTATTTTGCTCAAAACAAGCAAAAGAATGTCGTCACCTTGAGAGAATGGCATCGAGGTCAAACTAATGCAAGAGAAACTAAGTAGTTCGAAGGCCTGGAGACTAAGTTATAGAATGGGAAGGTGTTAGGCACTCATTCTATCCTTTCATTCTCTCATGGGAAAATATTAATCTTCACCTTTTTAACTCTGTGATGTGTGTGCACATGCGTATAATATAAGTGATAGGAGAATGGAATCATCCAACCCGCGTTATGGAAGGGATGAAGCAGATTCATCCGTAGGAGTGTTTCCAAAAATAATGATAAAAATATGATGTAAGTGTTCACAGAATCACAAATGAATTTGGAAGACCGAATGTGCACATCAGACAAAACACAAGTATGTAGGAGCCTAAAACTCACAAAATAGATATAATAAGATAAAAAGATATATATCATAAAAAGGAAGAGGAAAAGGATGCCACACCTCGCTCATTATGGCGTCGGTCGTCGCCAAACTACACCGGGCGTTACTAAATAAAATATCATTCTCAACATGTGGTAGAAATATGAGATAATAAAACTTTCATTTACAAGATATAATGAAATTAAATCCAACGAATATCTGACCATTAATATCCAGCACCGTGCTAATCTCCAAAATAAATCCAACTATGTATGTATCTAAAACTCAAATGAAGTAATCCAACAATAAATATCTTACTGCAACCATAAACAACTGTGGAACCGATTGGCCCAACAAATCCATAAATGAAAATCTCATCATATAAACGACGGAATGGAAAGTAAATCTAAACTACTAATGCGGATAAAATATATCTCTAGTTGTACTTTTAAATATCTCCAATCTATGTTATGCAGCTACTCCAGCAACTGTACCTGAAATGTTAGTCAATGCAATGGGCGAGAACCCACCGTATGAATACAAGCTACTCCTCCCAATTAGGGTCCATGAACTCAGACAATAACATTATACGTGATTAATATCACAATATAGTATTTTAAATTGAACGAGATACATATTTACATGCGAGTAAAAAAACTACAACAACTACTCATGTAACTAAGCCACTCCAAATGTTTAAGTCCAATTATTCCATTACAACTATAATTTAAACATTATCTCTTATTCTTACTTGATTTAATTATCCAATTATTCATATTCATGCGACACCATTTTTTCCAGTCGACCCTTTATCGGTCTTACACACACTCTTAGCGCTTATGTTCCAACACATCACACCCATTCGCCTCACTATAGCTAGTCAGCCCAACCCATATTTTGTCATCCATGCACATACTCGTGACGCCAACACACACACGTCGCTATAGTCAGTCAACCCAATTTTTATTAGTTCTGCACATACATGCGATGCAAATTTATTTTAATACCCGTTTAATATCTTAGGCATTAATTATCAATTTTCTCGAGTTTCTCATTATTTACTACTAGCCCCACCCTTTTATCGAGCATAATTTCCTCAAGCCACCCCTAGTCCCATACCTAGAGGTCTCCAAAATACAAGTATATCCTAACCTATTATTTAGGAAGAATACCTACCAATAACTACTACTTAGCCTCGCACCTAGACTAACGATTCAACGAAAATGACGTATAAATCATCCCCACCCCGGAATCATCCATCCGTAAAAATCCACACTATCTAATCCAATACCTAGAAAGTGTTACCAACATCTAAGGCCTACCTACTAGTCCCATACCTAGTAAGCAACCTAAAAGTAAGGTGAGAGTAGTAACTACCCCAACAATCCCGTCGTTCCCATTGTGACAACTATTAATAACATTAACAAATCACATATGGCTTATTTTTAACTTATAACAAGAATTATTCAAATTAATCGCAAGATCATTATTTATCAAAACTATGTCCAGTTAATTATAACATTAATTAAAATAATTTTTTGTCATCAATTTATGAAATTTCTATCCACATGCATATATTTTTGGAAGCAAACAACAATATATCCCTACTCTATAAGATGCACATAATTAACGTGATTTTACACGTCAAAGACAATTTAAAACATCCCTACGATTTATTCTACATGTGAACGTCATAAATTCTAACTGAATCCCAACCTCTATTCTAAGTATACAAGGGTTTTGTGTCTTAATTCTTATTAAAGATTTGAATAAAATCAATTCCAAACTTTAGTTTCAATTTTTCTAATTATTCTTACTAATTGAAAATAAGAAAACAATAATTATTAGCGTTTAGGCCACATTTAAAATGCATAATACAAAAGGGGAACAATAGAAGTATTCATGACTGTAAACAAGTCATCTTAAAAAATTTGATTACACAAATTCATTCCTCTCATGAAAATAACAAAGGCACGTTCTTGGTGTTTTTTAGAAAACTTGATTTAAATTTTCAAAACTTGGGTTGAAGTTGATTTAAATGGGTCTTAGGTTTTGTAGATGAGAGGAGATAATAATTTGGGAGGATACTTCTTTTTTAGAAGGGTTAAAATTATTTTAAAAAGTCTAAACCCATCCATTATTTAAAGGATTTAAAGAAATATTCCTAATCAAATAAAAACACACAAAATTACATTTCGGACGATCGGACCTTTGAAATTCGCTGAAATTTTGATATGTCGTAGCTGAAGGTAAGCCGTAGCCGTTATCCAAAAATCATCTTGATCGAATGTCGTTACGATCGTCTGCATCACGTTTTAGAGTTCAGACCATCGAATTATCTTGAATTTTGGATATGTTCTAGCAAAAGGTGAGATAAAGTCGTGTAAATCAACTCGATCGGATATCGTTAAGGTCTTCCGCATCATGTTTTAGAGATCGAACAGTCGAATTTTAAATCCTCCTTAGTTCGGATCCGCCCCTGATTTTGATATAAAAAGTTATAATTTCCTAATTTTAATCCCCATTTAGATTCCACTTAAAACCTTATTTTTATATATAAAAATAAGCATTTTTACATACCAATATTAAGTAGATTTCAAAAATAGTTTTTTCGAAATTTTTAATTTAATAAAGATTTTATGGATAAAAAATCACGGGGTGTTACATACTCCCCCACTAATACAAGAATTTTGTCCTCGAAATTCGACGAAGCGTAAACGTAAAATGTAAAGTCGCGCAAATAAAATAAGGCTTACATATGCATGCCCATAGAATGCTACAATTGGGCACCCATACACCCAATCATGCACGCACCTACCCTACAAACAAAGATACAATATATATCTTAACTATATATATATATAAGCATAACTATGAAAATATCGACGTACCATGCTCTCCCACGAATCACCACTCGATTTTATCTCCAAAAGTCATCGCAACACTTAAATCCTCAAATTAAACAACCTCACTGCGTCAATACTAGAAATACCTAACATCCATTCTAACGATCTTCAAAATAAATCTCATCTACAAAATCAACTCTAAAGATACTCACATCAAGATTACTACTTCTAACCTAAATGACTACGATGGTTTTAACACAAAACACACCATCTCCAAGAATCATAACTAACACGTATGCTAGACCCAATATCTTAGAGAGTAAGAATAAGTAAAGGGAATAAAATATCGATATCACATAAGCAATAACAAACTCACAACCTACGAGGCCTAAGACCATGATCTAATACCATTTGTAACACCCCGCTCATTCTAGCGTCAGCCATCGCCAGACTATACCGGGCGTTACTAAATAAAGTACCATTCTTAACATGTTATAGAAATATGAGACAATAACACTTTCATTTACAAGATATAAATCAATTAAATCCAACGAATATATGAAAAACATCCAACCATTAATATTCACCACCATGCTAATCTCCAAAATAAATCCAACTCTAATTTTATTTAAAACTTAAATGAAATCCAACAATAAATATTTGACTGCAACCATAAACAACTATGGAACCGATTGGCCCAACCAATCCATAAATGAAAGTCTCATCATATGGATGGAATGGAAAGTAAATCTAAACTACTAAAGAAGATAAAATAAATCTACAATTGCACTTTCAAAAATCTTCAATCCATGCTATGTAGCTACTCCAACAACTATACCTGAAATGTTAGTCAACACAATGGGTCAGAGCCCACTGCATGATTACTAGATACTACTCCCAATTAGGATCAGTGAACCTAGATAATAGAATTATACATTATAAATATCACAATAGAGTATTTTAAATTAAATGAGATATATATTTACATGCGAGTAAAAATAAACTACCACCATCTATCCACGTAACTAAGTCACCGCAAATCTTTAAGTCCAATTATCCCATTACAACTATAATTTAAACATTAGCACTTATTCTTACTTAATTTAATTATCTAATTATTCTTATTCATACGACATCATTATGTCCAGTCGACTCTTTATTGACCATACACACACTCTTAGCGCGCTTAAGTTCCAAAACATCACACCCATTCCCCTCACTATAGCCAGTCAGCCCATTTTTTATCAACTCTTCACATACTCATGAGGTTCCATGCACGACACGTCATTATAGTTAGTCAGCCTGTATTTTATTAGCCCTTCACATACTCATGACCCCAACACAGACTGATGTCTCTATATCTAGTCAACCTAATTTTCGTTAGTTCTGTACATACAAGTGATGCAAATTCATTTTAATACCCATTTAATATCTTGGACATTAATTATCAATTTTCTTCAGTTTCTCATTATTTACTATTAGCCCCACCTTTTATCGAGCATAATTTCCTCAAGCCACCTGTATTCCCATAACTAGATGTATCCAAAATACAAGTATATCCTAATATATCATTTAGAAAGAATATCTACCAATAGCTACTACCTAGCCTCGCACCTAGACTATCGATCCAACGAAAATGATGTACAAATTAGCCCCGCCCTGGAAAATCCACCCTATCTAGTTCCATACCTAAAAAGTGTTACCAATAATTAAAGTCTACCTACTAGCCGCATACCTAGCAAGCAACCTAAATGAATGGTGAGAGAAGGAACTATCCCAACAATCTCGTCATTCCCGCAATGTCAATTATTAATAACATTAACGAATCACATATGGCATATTCTCAACTTATAACAAGAATTGTTTAAATTAATTGCAAGACATTATTTATCCACTTTATGTCCATTTAATTATAACATTAATTAAAATAATTCGTTTTCTTGTCAATTTATAGAATTTCTATCCACATGCATATGTTTTGGGGAGTATACAATAATAAATCCCTACTCTATGCACATAATTAACATGATTTTACATGTTGAAGTCAATTTATAACATCCCTACGATTTATTCTACATGCGAACATCATAAATTTTAACAGAATTCCAACCTCTAGTTTAAGAATACAAGGATTTTGAGTCTTAATTTTTTTTAAAGATTTGAATAAAATCAGTACCAAACTTTAGTTTCAATTTTCCTAATTAGTCTTGATAATTGAATTTAAGAGATCAATAATTATTAGTGTTTAGGCAATATTTAAAACGCATAATACAAAAGGAGGAAAATAGACGTATTCATGCCTATAAAAAAGTCGTCTTGAAAATCTGATTTCACAATTGTGTTCCTCTCATGAAAATAACAAGGACACGTTCTTGGTGGTTTTTGAAAAAAACTTCATTTAGATCTTTAAATCCTGGGTTGAAAGTTGATTTAAATGGGGTTTAGGTTTTGGCAATGGGAGGAGATAATAATTTGGGAGGCTATTGATTTTTAAGAAGGGTTAAAAGTGTTTTAAATAGTCTAAAGTCGTCTATTATACAAAGTATTTGAAGAAATAGTCCTAATCAAACACAAACACACAAAAATACATTTTGGGTTATCAGACTGTCGAAATTTGCTAAAATGTTGATATGTCGTAGCTGAAGGTAAGCCGAAGTCTGTGTCTAAAAATCATCTTGATATAACGTTTTTAAGAACGTCTGCATCATGGTTTATAGTTCGGACCATCGAATTTTCTTGAATTTTGGATATGTTCTAGCTGAAGGCGAGACAAAGTCGTGTAAGAAAAATCATCTTGATCGGACGTTGTTATAGTCATCTGCATCACGTTTTTGAGATCAAACAGTCGAATTTTTCATCCTCCTTAGGTCGGATCCTCCCCCAATTTTGATATAAAAAGTTATAATTTCCAACTTTTAATCCCGATTTAAATTCAACTTAAAATCTCATTTTTTATATATAAAAACCAACATTTTTACATACCAAAATTAAATAGATTCCAAAAAAAAATGAATTTTTTTAATTTAACAAAGAATTTTATGACTAAAAAATCACGGGGTGTTACAGAGGACTCGAATATCAAGATTAGCATAAGATGCCTACGTCGCCCAAGGGGCATCAAAGCCCATGTAGTTCGAAAATAGCATAGGGGTGGAGTTCAATTCATAAATCCAAAGGTGGGACTCCTCTTATGTGTATGTGAGGAAAATGTGTTTTAAGAGTGAAGACGTAAAAATGGAAGTCCCGCTCTTGGCGATTACGGATAAATCCTTTTCTTTTTCTTTTTCTTTTTTTTATGAAAATAGGTTATGTGCAATACTACTAATAAAGAGTAAAGATTAGTGGATGTGCTATAATGAAACAAAAGCCCAAAATAGAAATAAGATGAATAAAACTTAAAAATAGATAAACTAGAAAAGGTGGTTGAGAAATAGACCTCATTATGGATGCCTGTTGTTGACTTTAGAATGCAAGTGTGATGATTTTGAGGTGGTATGAAAGTGATGTAGAGAGGTGGGGTAAATTACCAAGTAAGGTAAGGAGGTGAGGTAAGAGAATGTGTGAAAATGGCCCTTTTGGGAAAGGGCGAGGCTCTTATTACGAGGAGAATGTTCTCTGATTTTATGAAAGAGTGTTTCTTCCAATGGTGAGGTCATGGACTATTTATAAGGTAATTTAGGCCATGGGGGTGCCGATCATCATGGACCTTGGTTTGCCTATCGGCAAAGTGGGAAAAGGATCGATAAGGTTCTAGAGGTGCCAATAGGCAATCCAGAACGTTTTTTTTTTGGAAAAATGGGCATAAAATGCTAATCATAAATTCGAATTGTGCACGCGGTGGACCATTGGAAAGGAAATTCAGGGCTTTTTAAGAATCCATTAGGCTATTCCAAAGTCTAGGAGTTGACTAAAAGTTAAACGGGGCTCGAAATCGCCCAATGGTCTCTAGACAATAGATTTTTGGAGGAAAATGGATCGTTCATCCAAATCGTAAGGAAGATTCATGAATGGGATGGACTGGTGGAAATGGAATTGTGACCTTCATAATTTTATGAACTTCATTTGGTTTGGAGAGTTGCCCAAGGTCAAATGAGGCCCAAAAGTGGTCGATGACCCTTCGAAGTAAAATAGATCGTTTGTCCGAACTGTAAGGTTGATTTACACACGGGAAAAATATTTGAAAAAGGTATTTAGAGCCCTTAACAGATTCATTGAGCTTATCTCAATTTGGGGAGTTAACTGCAGTCAAACAGGGCCTAGGAGTGCCTAGTGGCCTCCAAATCAGTACTCGGAGTGAAATGGATATCATTCGTCTGAACCGTGAGAACGATTCTCGCACGGGATGGACCGTTGGAAAGTAAATTTAAAGTCCTTTGAAGATCCATTAATATTACCACAACATAGATAGTTAATAGGGTCCCTGGGATCATCTGGTGGCCTGTAAATCGATACTCAGTGTGAAAGGGATCATTAGTCCAAAACATGAAGCCGATTCGTGCATGGGCGGACCATTGGCAAGGGGATTCAGAGCCCTTCTAAGATCGATTAATCTTCCCTCATAATGGATATTTGACTATATTAAAATGGGGATCAAGAGAGTTTGATACCTTCAGATTAGTACTCGAATAATGAGATAGGGTTTATGATCAACGGATGAGTGCTAGGGACCTAAGTAAGTGCTTAGGGGCATCCTAGGATGGGGTGTCTACAGAGCCCATCGATGTGCGTGCTTGGAATATGAAAAGTCCATCATAAGATAGACACCACATTGATGCTGAAGAAGAGTAATTATGTCAATTTTGCAGACCTACGGGTAGAAAATTATCCATTTAGAAGGCTGAGGTCAATTCTGAGGACCTAAGGAGCATTCAGGTCGATTATGCGAACCTAAGGGGTAAAAATAAGCAATTTAGTAAGTCGAGTTAAATTTTTAGGACCTTAAGTTGTGATGACCAATTATGTGGGTCGAGGTCAATTTGGAGGACCTTAAGAGAGATGACCTATTCTGTGGGTCGAGATCAATTCTGAGGAACTAAAGTTATGACGACCAATTCTATGGATCAAGGTCAATTATGAGGAATTTAAGTTATGAAGACTAATTCTATAAGTTGAGGTCAATTTCGAGGACCTAAAGTTGTGACGACCAATTCTACGGGCCAAAGTCAATTCTGAGGACCTAAAGCTATGACGACAAATTCTGTGGGACGAGTTTTATTCTGAGGACCTTAAGAGAGAGGGCTAATTATATGGGTCAAGGTTAATTTTGAGGACCTTAAGAGGGATGACCAATTCTGCGAGTCGAGGTCAGTTCTGAGGACCTTAAGAGGGATGACCAATTATGCGGGTCGAGGTCAATTCTGAGGACCTTATGAGGGATGACCAATTCTGTAGGTCGAGGTCAATTCTGAGGACCTGGAGTTTGTGATTCGTTGGGAATTAGTCCCACTGGGGAAGAAGTTGATTTTATGATTCCACTGGGGATCATGTAGACCCTAGTTTCGACTGATGGAAGGTGGGGTATGTTTTGGGTGCAGATACACTTTTATCTCCATTAGGGATTATGTTGATAATAAGAGTGTGCAATTATTTTAACTGGCAATTTTAAGAGTTTATAAGGGGCTGGGTTCTTCAAAAATGGTTTTCTTAGGAAAAATAATGTTATTTATTTCTCAGGGATTTTATGAGATTTTTCGTAATTTTTGGAGTAATTTCGAATTTTTTTGGCATTTTCAAGATGAAATTTGGAGGAGATTACTAATAGGTAGGTCTGGGAGGTGGAAAGGTCATTGTCGATTTTCGTATTTTTTGTGGATTCAAGACTTTTCTTCTGGGTGGATTACTGACTCTTTATTGGGGATGTAGGTAAGCTTCTTCCCTTGGATTCTTCCTTCGAGGGACGCGGGGTCTGCAAGCATGCAAGTGTAGACAATGAGGTTGCTGGCACATGAGTCTGGGTACGTATGGTACCTTGGAGAGAGAGCGGTGCGACATATGAGTTAACATTCATTTCTGATTCTTTCCTTTTGATATTTTTTTGCAAATCCATCGTTATGACAGGTGGATCTTGGTATTGACCATGATTTATTCTTGATGTAGAGAATTTCTTGTACCTGAAAAGAGAGACCCAAGAAGGTAAAAATGATGCATTTTTTGTTTGATTATTTTGATTTAGTGGGTTAGTCTACATGAATTTTAATTTGATGTTAAGGTTTTATTTTGAAAAGATGTGGGAGAATGGATTTTTTGGAATTTTTAAATCAAGCAAGGCCTTGGAGGCTTGGTTGGTATATGGATGAGGAGATAGATAGCTTTATGTAAAGTGGAGTTTATCGCCTTTATTGGGTTATGCTAAATTCGATGTGTCGGGGAAATCTTTCTGATGCTGATTTTACTGGAGTTGTAGTCTTGGGACTGATTGCTAGGCTTTTGTTTATGATGGTTGACCTGATGGTCGATCCTCAGGTGGCCACGATAGTGGCGTGGATGTCTTACCACTATAGTCCTGCGGTGGTGGTGCTGGAGAAAACCTTTGATGCTTGAAAGGAGGGTCGTTTCGACTTTCTATGAGGGAGCCATGTGATGCTGTTTTTATGACTTTTCGAGAGGTTTTGCCTGGCGGCCCCTCCTGAGTTTCCCCTGTCGGGGATCAATAACTTCTTCATCCAACCCTTATTCAGTTAAACCCCTTCAACAGAGAACTATATTAACTATTACGTGGAGAACGGAGTCCGGTGTCTTTTCTGATCAGGGAACTTGCAGCCCCCATTTTGTAGTAGGGAGAGTACATGTATGTGGGTTGGTTAGCCTTCTCTAGAAGTCAATCTATTTTCCTTGGCGACTTCTGTGCTATGTGGGGTAGGAATATATAGTGCCTCATTATATAATCAACTTCTTCCCAATATAGGACTTGAATGAGTCTTTACGGATGATACTAGAACCTTTGCAGTAGCGTCGTAGGCCGCCTACCCATCCATCACAATTCGTTGGGGGGGCTTGGCATATGTTTTGGGATTATCTGAAATGGTTTCAAAGTGGGTAATGGGGAAAATTTTGGAGGAAGGGACTGGGAAACGGTGGCTTGTGGATTTCGATACCATGGAGGAAGGTATTATGGTTTCAGTAAATCTTGTCAAGGCATAATGAGATATGGAGCACATTCAAAGCATCAATTAGGAGTGTAATACCTGGGGGACCTCCGAGAGCAGGCAATGAAGATGAGGCGGGGTTGTCTGGTAGCAGAGGGGGGCATTTTGTGAAGATGGGGAAATTAATTTTAGGGTGGTTTATGTAGGTGTTTGGCATGTTTTAGGATTTTTTTTGTGAAGTTGGTTTATTTGGTAGGGATGTAGTAGGTTGGTTTATAGATTTAGTTTACAATAGGAAAGGTGGTGTTGTTTTTTACTCCCTCTACTAATATTTCATGTAATGGATATGTTTCTTGATTTGAAACTAAAAGTGATTTTGATCATATTTTATTATGCCTTTTGATGAATTTTGTGTTTCAACTATCTATACCAATCGCTAAGGCATACATACTCCTTTGTTCAGGTAAATAATGAAATGGACCACCGTTCTTGGGGGTTGCACTACATCGAAACTGGCGATTTTTCACGACCAAAATCCCTGACCAAGACTGTGGGTCGTGGACTTAGGCCGTGACCATTTCGGGCGTGACCAATTTCATGGGTCGCGGCCCAAGTCCGTTACCAAAAAATGGTCACGCCCCACAGAGGGTCACAGCAGATGGTCGCGAACTTGGGCTGTGACCCATATCGCGACGGGGAAAAAATGGTCGCGGCCTAAGTCCGTGACCCACAGCCGTGACAAAATTGGTCGCAGCCAAAGTCCGTGAACTACACCAGGACGCAAAAAAAAAATTTCAACGTAAATTATCATTGTGTTCTCAAACCGAGGGTCCCGTGATCACGCGATCAGTTCCTACGAGTTACATTGGTTCCGTGCGAGGTGTTGGTACCACTCACGGGGCCGTTCAGGGGATGTTTTGGGTTTTCCCCCGCTAACGCCATGTTTTTAAGATTAAGTCTATAAATATGTAAATTATCGTCGTATTCTCAAACCGGGGGTCCCGTGATCACGCGGTGAGTGCGTACGAGTTACATTGGTCCCGTGCGAGGTGTTGGTGCCTCTTACAGGGCCGTTCGGGGGCTATTTCGAGTTTTCACCCACTAACGCTATGCTTTTAAGCCTAAGTCTAGAAATATGCAAATAATTATTGTATTCTCAAACCGGGGGTCCCGTGATCGCGCAGTCATTTTCTACGAGTTACATTGGTCCCATGCGAGGTGTTGGTGCCACTCACGGGGCCTGTTTCGAGTTTTCCCCCACTAATGCCATGTTTTGCCTAAGTCCTGATATTTTTAAATTATCGCCGCATTCTCAAACCGAGGGTCCCGTGATCGCGCGGTCAGTTCATACGAGTTACATTGGTCCTGTGCGAGGTGTTGCTGCCACTCACGGGGCCATTTAGGGGTTGTTTCGACTTTTCACCCACTAACTCCATGTTTTCATTCCTAAGTCTAAAAATATGTAAATTATCATCGTATTCTCAAATCGGGGGTCCCATGATCACGTGGTCAGTTCGTACGAGTTACATTGGTCCCGTGCGAGGTGTTGGTGCCACTCACGGGGCTGTTCGGGGGCTGTTTTGGGTTTTCACCCACTAACTCCATGTTTTCATGCCTAAGTCTAGAAATATGAAAATTATCATCGTATTCTCAAACTGGGGGTCCCGTGATCGCGCGGTCAGTTCCTACGAGTTACATTAGTCCCGTGCGAGGTGTTGGTGCCACTCACGGGGTCGTTCGGGAGTTGTTTCGAGTTTCCCCCGCTAACGCCATGTTTTTAAGCCTAAGTCTAGAAATATAAAAATTATCATCGTATTCTCAAACCGGGGGTCCCGTGATCACACGGTCAGTGAGTACGAGTTACATTGGTCACGTGCTAGGTGTTGTTCCTCTCACGGGGCCGTTCGGGGGCTATTTCGAGTTTTCACCCACTAACGCCATATTTTTAAGCCGAAGTCTAGAAATATGCAAATTATCATTGTATTCTCAACCCGGGGGTCCTCTGATCCCGCGATCAGTTCCTACGAGTTATATTGGTCCCGTGCGAGGTGTTGGTGCCACTCACGGGACCGTTCGGGGGCCGTTTCGGGTTTTTACCCATTAACGACATGTTTTTAAGCCTGAGTCTAAAAATATACAAATTATCGTCGTATTCTCAAACCGAAGGTCTTGTGATCGCGCGGTCAGTTCCTACGAGTTATATTGGTCACGTGTGAGGTGTTGGTGCCACTCACGGGGCCGTTTGGGGGCTATTTCGGGTTTTCCCCCACTAACGCCATGTTTTTAAGTCTAAGTCTATAAATATGCAAATTATCATCGTATTCTCAAATCGGGTGTTCCATTATCACGCGGTCAGTGCGTATGAGTTACATTGGTCCCGTGCAAGGTGTTGGTGCCTCTCACGGGGCCGTTCGGGGGCTGTTTCGAGTTTTCACCCACGAACACCATGTTTTAAAGCCTAAGTCTTGAAATATGCAAATTATCATCGTATTCTCAAACCGGGGGTCCCGTGATCGCGCGGTCAGTTCCTACGAGTTACATTGGTCCCGTACGAGGTGTTTGTGCCACTCACGGGGCCGTTCAGGGGCTATTTTGAGTTTTCTTCCACTAACGCTATGTTTTGCCTAAGTCCTGATATTTTTAAATTATCGTCGTATTCTCAAACCGAGGATCTCGTGATCACACGGTCAGTTCGTGCGAGTTACATTGGTCCCGTGCGAGGTGCTGGTGTCACTCATGGGGCCGTTCGGGGTATGTTTGGCATTTTCACCCACTAAAGCCACGTTTTTAAGCCTAAATCTAGAAATATGCAAATTATCGTCGTATTCTCAAGCCGAGGGTCCCGTGATCACGCTGTCAGTTCCTACGAGTTACATTGGTCTCGTGCGTGGTGTTGGTGCCACTCACGGGGCTGTTCGGGGGTTGTTTTGGGTTCCCCCCCCCCCCTAACGCCATGTTTTTATGCCTAAGTCTATAAATATGCAAATTATCTTCGTATTCTCAAATCGGGGGTCCCGTGATCGCGCAGTCAGTTCCTACGAGTTACATTAGTCCCGTGAGAGGTGTTGGTGCCACTCACGGGTCTGTTCAGGGGTTGTTTAGGGTTTTCACCCACTAATGACATGTTTTTAAGCCTAAGTATACATATTTTTAAATTGTCATCGTATTTTCATTTGTTTTTTTCATTTCTAAACCCATAAAGGTCCGGCCCTAATACATAGTGGTGTTTTCCTGTATTAAGTGGTGATAATTATAATAGTAACAATACTAATTATGGATGAAATCGTTTTCAGATATAACCCTTTGTGGAGCCATAGATTCGCTCATCTCCTCGTAGAAACAAGAAAAAACAAATGTATTTGTATATTTGTGTATTTGAAGCTTACCATTATAAATTGTCACACCAATGGTTGTACCAGTAAACCCAATTGAACTAAAAGTACACAATGCATTCACCCATCTCACTGAATGGATATATGGGAGTTGAGAAAGAAAAAGTTCAAAGGCCCCAAAGATAATTAGAAAGTGTTGTAGCATTAAGTTACCGTCCCTATGATAATATTTGTATACTGCCTATATATTATATATAAAAGATATAATCAACATTAAATTTTTTCAGCTATTAGCATCATCACCAAGAGCTAGTCAGTTAACAAACCTTAAGGCTGCTTCCAGCAGCGATACGAATGGCAATGTTATTACCCAGAGAAGCTAGATGTTAAAAAAATGCAATAGACCAGTAACCCCAGGATCCTTTAAGATCAGAAAAAATTATGAAAGTCCAGACAAAATTAGGTTCAAAATAGAAGTGCACATGGTTAGGATTAAACCCCAAATCCAAGTTTGTGAAACGTTAGTATTGTTATGTTATATAACAGTTATATTAACTGTTATCTAACAGTTTTATATAACAGTTAATATAACTGTTATATAAAAGTTATATAAACTGCTATATAATAGTTCTATAAACCGGTATATAACAGTTTAGATAACTGTTATATAACAGTTTAACAGTTATATAAACTGTTATATAACAGTTATCTAAACTTTTATATACCGATTTATATAACAGTTTAGAAAGTGTGAGAGAGAGATTCCTCATGTTCATAACTACATCTACATCTAGAGCCCAATTGAATATTCAATTTCATAAATTTAGACTGCAGAAGAATAGCATTATGCAAAAGGTTTTAGGAGAAATTATACAATTTTAAAGGACGGGAGCTAGACCATAGGCATTTCCAAATTAAGGAAGTAGGTTTATGAGATTTGCAAAATTCATAAGCAGACTTAAAAGAGAATAGGCCATCTATTGTAAGGGTCCATACCTGAGAGTCCCCCTCTGATATAATAATGTCATCAATTAAGTCAGCTATAAATCTGGTTCTTTTTATCACATGGGAGCCATAAGAGCCTGAAAAAAGAGAATTTTTATATTTTTGATGCATAAAAAAGCTAGAGACTTTTTTAGGATAGCAAAGACCAACACATCTTCAAACTAGTTGTTTTAATGACACATCTTCAAACTAGTTTCTTTTTTAGGATAGCAAAGACAAACACATAAAAAAGTTGATGTCTAAATTGTGCCAATTAAGCTACTAGCAAGTGCTCGGATTCTTCTGATGTGCAACATCTACATAGGTCGCCTCTTTCTACCCATCCGCCCAAGTAAGATAGTTCAATCACTTTATTTGATAAGAAATAAGCCTTTTGCTACAGCTCTGGAACTGCCAGCTATAACATATTACACCTACCTATACCTATTAGTTAACGGACGCTTTCACAGCATTGGTTGATACTATTCATTTCATACTCGATGAGATGATTTTATTTCCGGTGTAGAAAACGAAGACGATCCTAACAGACGTTGTGTCGAGTTTTTTCCTTCTAACGCCATGTTTTTAAGCTTAAGTCTAGAAATACTCAAATTATCGTCGTATTCTCAAACCGGCAGTCCCGTGATCATGCGGTCAAATCCTACAAGTTACATTGGTTCCGTGCGAGGTGTTGGTGCCACTCACGAGGCCGTTCGAGGGTTGTTTTGGATTTTCTCCCTCTAACACCATTTTTTAAGCTTAAGTCGAGATATTTTCAAATTATCAACGTATTCTCAAATCGAGAGTCCCGTGATAACACGGTATGTTCCTACGAGTTACATTGGTCATGTGCGAGGTGTCGGTGCCTCTCACAGGGCTATTTCAGGTTTTAGTACTCTGACGCCAAGTTTTAAGCCTAAGTCTACATATATTCAAATTATCACCGTATTCTCAAACCGAGAGTTCCGTGACCACGCGGTCAGGTCCTATGAGTTACATTGGTCCTGTGCGAGGTGTTGGTGCCTCTTACGGGGCCGTTTGGGAGTTGTTTCAGGTTTTCACACTCTAAAGTCAAACTATAGAAATAAATAAATGAAAACATATCTATTCTAAACAAAAGAACCGATAAATCACCTACCATTTGCACAAATAGCAAGATATTACACTTAAAAGTAGATGACATTCATACATTAAATTAAAGGGCTAATACAATGTCAATATCATAATAGGATACAAACAACATTGATGAGGATAAAATAATATTTTGATACTCAATCTTCCTCTAAATCAACTAAAAGATCCTTCAAATTAGGGTTGTCATCAAGAGCTGACTGGATCAACTTTGCAAGCATTCGTTGTATCCTCCACCTTTACCCAATCACAATAGAATACGGTTTCTGTGAATACCAAGTAATAAAGTTGTATGATTTGTTGAATTATCCTATAATAGGTTAGCACCATATTTTTTGAATTTTTATCACTTTTGCTAGCGATACCGGTGGTCAAGGCAGAAATTGATATTCAAATATTTTGCATCAAAATATTTTCCTCATATGGATATGAAATGAAATTAAAATCGTTGGTACGGAATTTCTTAAACTCTTTCGCACGAAAACTAGGACCTTTTGCTAGGCGTGCAAGTCTGGAAGAGACATCGCCTCTTTTTAGAAGCTGCATTTATTAATGAATTTGTATTAGGGCATGTTTTTACCACACATGAATAAATAACCTCACACATAAGATGTGAAAAGTACCTCTTTTGACACCCATGCCCTAAAATCAGTTTTCGTCCAATTTCTCCTTTGATTTTGGACAATTTCGTTCTCATACTTCCTACTGAAAAATTGTAGAGTTTAGATCATAAAATAAAAAATACATATAATCAAAGAAGAAGAATTCAGTAGATACTCACTCTCTCCAGTCTTCGACTTCATCTTGCGATTCGAAGACATGTCGATTCGAAGAATTCAGTAGATACTCACTCTCTCAATGGACGATGTGTTAGTGAATCATGTATCACTTCTACTCCTTGGGGTTTTGTTACATGATCGGGTGCTAGTAATTCTTCTGGAAGATAAGGTATAACTTTTTCACCATGGTATGTCCATATTATATAGTCTTGACAGATTCCCCACTGTAGTAATTGCAACTCAACATCTTCCAATGACTTATATTTTCTGTTAATACAATGAGTGAACGGACACGGAATCTTCTCACTTTTATGATTTTTGGAACCGTATTTAACAAATTCATAAACGAACTTTACATGATTATTTGATATCCGGTTAGTCTTTCCCATCCACTATTTGTATTGTGGGAAATCCATGTAATAATCTTCAAATTCCAGTCTTGTGGTAATAGGTTAAAAAATATTATTACAACTGAAACAAAAAGAATATTCTTACGACTGAAACAAAAAAAATGCATTACAAAAGAAACAAAACCAACATTCTTACAACAGAAACAAAAAAAATATCATTCCAACGAAGCAAAACCAATATTCTTACAACTAAAAAAAATTATCACAACTGAAATGAAAGAAAATATTATTTCATCTTGGCCAACAGATAAACTGGCCAAGTAATAAAAGATTTTGCATAATTCCTTAATTCCATCCCATCCCCGTTGTTAACGTACACGTGTACATCTCCGCAGCCGTTGTATATTTCATCGACCAATATTTTAGCCTCACCCTTATCCAAAGGTCGGCCATGTACTAGAGTTCTAAGAACTATGGATATGAGTATGCACACGCCAACAAACCTCGAATTGCTCATATCCTTGATATAGTACTCTTTGCCATAGTCACCGTGAGTTGTTGATGATTATCCAAGTCCCGTGATTGGTAGAGGTGCAGGGGAGGGGAATGTTGGAAGATGAGGCATTTGATAGGGGAATGTTGGAGGAGGAGGCATTTGGGAGGGGAATGTTGGAGGGGAAGGATGTGTGAAACCTTGAGTATGAGTAAGGTGAGGGTAACCTTGAGGAGGCATTGGTGGCCTATAACTTTAAAAAAAAGTTCACAAGTTTCCCAATTTGATTCGTCAATAATCCCAAGGTATTTTTAATCTCATGGACATCCCCATCGGTCTTCAACTGGTGCTCCTTTTGGGATGAGATATAATTCTTGACCGAAGAAAGCTCGTCCACAAGAGGTGCAGTGTGTTGATGTTTTTTTTTGGCATATGTGAGCCAACACCTCTTGTCCTCCCCCTTTTTTCCTTTGCAAAGGTCGGTGCCAGGGAATCATTTTCAAGGTCAAGGTCAAAGTCATGAATAGGCCTCGAATTGGATTGACTCTTGATGGCCTCTATTGATTCCAGTGTCTTAGCTAAGTGTGGCATAAATTTTTTATCTTTGTCTCGTCAATCATAAAGGAATAAGTTGGACCTGATTTGGGTTTTTACCGGTATCTGGACCATCCTTTGTCCTACTCTCCCATTCATTCTTCAAATCCTCATTTGATTTGGATCCCAGCCTATGGATATCAGTTTTTTGTTCCCTATTTTTTTTGTTTTGATCCCTCTAGACTAAATTTTTCTCCTTCGCCTCATTCTCCAAAAAATTATTCCACTGCTCCAACGGAAATTCAACATTGGGAGGCACTCTCTCTTTCAAAGACAAAATATCTGAGCTCGCTGCCTCTTTCGAGAAATGTTTCTTCCGAAGATTTCTCTTGTATGTCCTCAATCCTTCAGCAACCCAAGATAGAACCCTATTCTTGGAACGGTTAGGAAATGAGAAATGCTTGCAAAGTTGGTCATGTATGTCATCTTTGACATCTTGATCAACAAGGTTCCAATTGTTTGGTCAACCGACTCCCATATTCATTTTTCCCAGCGATAAATATCGGGCTTTAAAGTTCAGCACGTCATTTCTATCACCCTTCGGGTTATTCCCGAGAAGGGAGAACCCAATAGGCTTCTTTTCATTTGAGCGGGAGGCATCAGGAGTGCTGGATGGGGGCGTTAAAGTAACGGGAGTGCTGGATTGGGGCGTAGGAGCACTTGGAGTTGGACTTGGTGAGGAGTGAACCATTGGTGGAGTTGTGAATTACTCAGCCATTGGTGTTGAGAATCCAAGTTCTGCATGAGATGGTGAACCTCGTTGTGGTGTCACCTCGGCACTTGGTACCATTACGTTGTTTCCTCTCGACATTATCTACAAAAATGAAAAACTATAAGTGACTAATTAATTATAATAATATGAAATTATAACTAATTAATCAAGCTCATGACTATATATAGATAGATAGATAGATACCTTTTCAGAGTAAGACTTTAGAATAAGTTCAATTTGTCTGATCTCCATCCATTCGATATTAGTTTTTAAGAACCTATGAATTTTTGCACGTGGCCAACTAGGAGGAAGGTTATCTATGATTGATGTGTAGATATCCGCGACATGAACTCGGAATCACATATTTCTCAACATGTTGGCAAGATTCAATTTTACATGCATGTGGCGCGAGACATCACAGTCTATGTCAA
This sequence comes from Sambucus nigra, assembly GCA_949130495.1. Classification (NCBI taxonomy): domain Eukaryota; kingdom Viridiplantae; phylum Streptophyta; class Magnoliopsida; order Dipsacales; family Adoxaceae; genus Sambucus; species Sambucus nigra. Next base: position 482,117,796 of record OX422221.1, on the reverse strand, counting down.
TGCTCTCTGTACGCAGTTGTATCCATAACGGGTGGATTTTTTTTTTGCCTTCTCCAACAAACTAACCAAGGTCAGGGCTATGTCGGGATTATGTGCGTGAAATATATTTTGTATAATGTCATCCCAGTTTTCTGGTAGAGAAAATAGAATACGATCGAACAAGTAATCTTGCTGGAGATCAACTCCACGATTTACAAGGTAGTTAAATTATTCGATCTTTGTGTTTCCATACCTATAAGTAGGAGTACCCTCTATATGACACACACTAATAAAAGAGTTATGTGTTTGGTCTAATTGCAATCTCTCCCACTCTTGTTGACAGTAATTATCACCGTGCCTCATTTTCCTTGAGAAAAGTATACGGGGGCGTGAATACGAGTCCTACTATTAAGGTTTGGGTTTGAAAGTTATGAGAGTTTAAAAGTATATGTGAAATCCCAACAACAACCCGTCGTAATTGTTTATAACATGTTTTGTTAGGGATTATTATAAGAGAGTTTAAAAGTATATGTGTATTATCTATTCAATAAACATACAAACTGCAGAATCAACAGAAACACACACTGTACTTACACACATATTGTAGTGCAAACAAATAACCAATGCATAAACACTACAGCATAAGGTAAATGTAAAAAATCACATATTGTAGTACTTACACACATATTGTAGTGAAAAAAATCATGACATGCATATAACCCCCAATATAATATGATGGCACACATATAGCCCCCAATAAAATCAAGACAAGGTGGATGTAAATTTTTTTACTCATTAAAAATCCATTTAATTATATTTTGTCAAAAAAATACACACACATAAAATCTAGGGTTTATTGGCATAATCTATACATACACACACATACAATCTAGGATTTATTGACATAATCTATACATACACACACATACTATTTAGGGTTTACTAAACCCTGATATTTTTTTTGACATAAATCTATGCATACACACACATACAATCCTTCTAACAAGTATATCTAGTTTCGTGTATTTTCCCTAAGTTTTGCAGGTATTTGAAGCATTGAGGAAGAAAGAAACTGGGTAAGCAATGAGCAAAGTCAAAGAAGGAAATTCAAAGGGTAATTTTGTAAATTTGTAGCCATCGTTCGGAGTTGAAGCCAACTAGAAAGTTGAAGAGAATTCAATTTCAAGAAAGTTGGAAGAAATGACAAGTCAATCCGCACTCCGGATCAAGTTACGAAGATTTGAAGTTTATAAAGAAAAGACCCGCGGATGAAAAAGGAGAGCGATCTGAACCTTTTATTGGAAAAGGATCCGGACAGCATCATAAAAAACACTTTGTCCCAAAATAGGGGGCGATCCAGACCTTTTTTCCGAAAAAGATCAGGACCGCCTTGGAAGAATTCTCTGTCTCAAAAGGAGGGCGATCCGTACCTTTTTCCCAAAAAGGATCCGGACTACTGGTTCAAATAAGGGGCCGATCCGGACCGCCTACCCCGATCGGTCCGGACCGCATTAGATTTCTATGAACTTTTCTTTTCTTTCTCAGAGTTGTAATGGAGTTAAACCCTTGTAAATTTCGTGGCTATTTTATTTAAATTAGTTCCCTAATATAGGAAGTTCGATTTTTTTAGGTTAGCTAAGTAGGAGTAAAGGGTTTTTGTAGTCAAAAACCCTAGTTTTCAATAAGAATCTTTGCTGTAAGGATTCAAGTTTTGGTTTCTGCAATTCAAGTAATATCTTTCTTTAATTTTCGATTGCTCATTAGTTTTAATTGCTGGTTTTGAATCTGAAATCCTCTTTTTAATTAGTTTCTTTCGAGTTAATGTTTTCTGTCTCAAAAATCATCTTTCTCTAAGTTAATTATGTCTGGCTAAGTTTATAAGGATTGGGGTGCATGAACCCCACCCGATATAATTCATCAGCATGGAAATAGACTTTTGAATTAAAATATTAGGTGAATCGTGTTGTATAACTGGTGCAACCGTCGTAGGACTTTTGATCCCATTTGCCCTAAGTAATCGGGATGCTTAAGAGTGCGACGCGAGTATTGGTTATTACGACACCGCTTTACTCGTCCTTTGCATACATACTGTGCGAACTATAATCCCTCATATATGTAATACTTGGGAGTACTAAAGACCGGGTTCATTTAAAATTCTAATTCCGAATCTAGTATCCTACGAGGTGAATTACTAGGGTGTGGGGGATTATAACCCGACCTATTTGTTCTCATTTCATAGTTAAGTTTTTCAGTCCAATTGTCATCATTTTTTTGGTTAACTAGTGTAGTTGCATTTTATTCATTCTAGTTTTGGTAGTTAATCATTCTCAAATTTGCATTTAATTGTAGTTATTCCGTAATCCAAGTCACCTGTTCCTTCTTTTTAGAGTCAAACATCGTTACGACTCCGTTCATCCTATTTTCCTGAGCATAAATACCCGACTTATCGGGATTATTACTTGAGCGATAGGCTTGCACTTGAGCCTACATAGCACGCACACTAGACACATTTGTGGTCGCGTCAAGTTTTTGGCAACGTTACCGGGGATCTAGGTAGACTTAGGTTAGATCGAGTCAATCTAGAACTTTGATAAAAAAATCCAAAAATATATAAAAAAATGTATATATATTTATTTCATCTTTCAAAGGCCTTTAATGCAAAATCCTGAACATACTCAGACTCCTCACAATACTCCAACCAGAATCCACAAAAATTCGATTGTTGAGTATAACTCTGAAAGCCCCCACACACCTCGCGTTCCACAATTTTGGGTTCCACTTCCTACTCCTGAGCACTCTATCGGTAGTTACACCCTGAGTCAACCTTAGAGTCACACATCTAGGACACCGAGTGAGTATACCTAGGCATTTGAAGAGAGCGTGAGTGCGATGTCGGACGCAGTGAGTTTCGGCACCGGAGAGGGAGAGTTACCCTATCGTCTCATGAAAGATTTACTCTTTCTTGAGCGAACTGTCAAGCTTGGTTGCATTTTAAATCGTATAATGCCGGTCAGTTCCACTTTCATAATTGGATGATACAGATTCTCTCTACTTTTCACGGCTAGGATTCGGAGAAACCATACCTGCATATCCGTGAGTTCGAAGAGGCGTGCGACACATTTAGTGACCAAGATTGCACACAGAATACCATTCGCCTAAAACTTTTTCCTTTTTCCTTAAAGGATAAAGCCAAGACCTGGCTATGGTCTCTACCCCTTAACTCCGTAACTTTCTGGAGAGATATGCAATCCAAGTTTATCTCAAAATTCTATCCACGGCACAAGACCAACTCTGCCAAAACTCAAATCCAAGGTTTCTGACAACATGATAATTAGTCTTTTGATAGGTGTGGGGAACGTTTCCAAGAGTTAGTAAGCGAATGCCCCCATCATGGTTTTGACAAACACCTTGTGATCTTTTTCTTCCATAATGGGTTGACAGTGGCTTCCAAACAACTTGTGCAAACAATGTGTGAAAGACCTTTTGGGACTTAAATTCTAGCGATGTCGAGGCCCATCTTAAGTATGTCGCAGAGACTAATAAAGCATGGGACACATCTGATCCTAATACCTAAGCCCGGCCTAGACAAGCATATATCCCTCTGATTTGATAGACCATCGATTTGATCAGTTTCAAGGAGATATGAAAGAGTGGTTTGATGGTCGGTTGAGAGATATCTACGGATCCAACCATGTTTCGAAAGAAAAGGTGTGTTCTATCTGTGAGGCGGGCCATTCCACAAAGGCATGCCCGAAGATCTCCACATACAAGGCCTTGCACACTGAGCAGGTGGATGTTATAGGAGGATTCAAGGGAAATTTTAACGCCTCGCATGGGAACTCGTATAACCCTTCGTTGAGAAACCATCCTGGTTTTAACTATGGATAACCACAAGCTGCGATGAATCCACATTCACAGGTTATCCCACCTCCACCACCTCCTCAATACCAACAAGCACCACCACCTTCAGCTCCATGTGTAGCTCCACGTCGGAGGAACCTCGAGGATATAATACACTAGTTTATAAATTCTCAAAGTGCAACCAATTCTAGAAATGAACGCATGTTCTTCGACATAAATGCGCACATCTCCAAGTTGCAATCATCGTTGAGTATCCAAGATAAAGGAAAATTTCTTGCCCAGGGCCAAAGACCTCCCCAAGGTCAACCTAGTGTCAGCTCCACCTCTATAGAACATCAGGATCAGTGTCAAGCGGTAACCACTCTTCGTAGTGGGTAAGTTATTGATTTATCACCTCCCCCACACGACACTTCGAAAGTCAAGGAGAATTCGCCCGGCACGAAAGAGGCCGAAGATATGCCCTTGAACAAAAGTGAAAAGGAAGACAGACCGAGGTAGTTGTAAAGCATCCCTTCGCTGCACCATTCCCTCAAAGATTGGTTCTTTCCCATAAAGGTACCATAAGTGATGAAGTGCTATAAGTCCCTAAGAACGTGAAATTGAACTTACCTTTCCTCGATGCAATAAGGTAAATTCCATCCTATGCAAAAGTCATAAAAGACTGATTGACAGTCAAGAGGAGGATGAGGGTAAAGAAAATTGTGTTCCTAGCACAGAACGTGAACTCAATTATTCTTAACGATCTCCCACCTAAATATAAAGATCCCGGTACACCCACCATTTCCTGCACCATTGGAGAGAATAAATTCAAAAAGGCCTTACTCGATTTGGGGGTGAGTGTCAATATCATCCCCTATTCAATTTATAGGCAACTTAATTTGGGTGATCTTAAGACCACAAGAATCACTCTGTAATTAGCGGATCGAACCGTGAAGATACCGAGGGGTATAGTTGAGGCCGTGATAGTCCAAGTGGACACTTTCTACTTCCCGGTAGATTTTTTTATTTGGGACACGAAACCCTCCTTCGCCTCGAAAAATCACGTTCCCATCATTCTTGGGCACCCATTCTTAGCTACGGCTAACGCATTGATCAATACTCAAAATGGTCAGACGCAACTCACTTTTGGAAATATGACTTTAGAAACAAACATCTTCAACATAACCTAACAAGCAGGATAAGAAGATGATGTTCATGTGGTGAGATTAATTGATGAGATCGTAGAAGAGCACTTTGAGAAAAATTACTATGGAGACGCCTTAAAATCTTGCCTAGTGTCTAGTCATGAGAGCGAGGGATCTTACACCGAGTTTGAGAGAGATATTGAGGAGTTGAGAGGCTTACTCGATGAGAGAGCGTCGGATGAGGACGCGAGATATGTTAGTTGGGTTTCTCGATTCGAAGAGTTACCACCAAGAGGGACACGCATGGTTCCCTCTAGTGACACATTCTCGACTCTTGAATTGAAGAAACTACCCTCTAACGTTAAATTTGCTTTCCTAGGTTAAAGTGAGACATTTCCTGTTATTATCTCCTCTAGCTTAGATGAAGAGCAGGAGGGTAAACTATTAAAAGTTATGAGGAAGCACCAAAGTGCTTTTGGTTGGTGTATAGCTGACCTAAAGGGGATAAGCCCTCTAATTGCACCCATAAGATTCACCTCGAGGAGGATGTTAAGCCTTCGAGAGAAATGCAAATAAGGCTAAACCCCACAATAAAAGATGTGGTGAGGACTCAAATCATAAAGTTGTTGGATGCCAGGATTATCTACCCAATATCGGATAGCAAGTGGGTGAGCCCCATTCAAGTCATCCCGAAGAAGTTGGGCATGACTGTGATTGAAAATGCCAAGGGAGAGCTAGTTCCCCAACGTACCACCACTGGGTGGCTCATTTGCATTGATTACCAGAAACTCAATGCGGGAACTAGGTAAGACCATTTCCCCTTGCCATTTATCGATTAAATACTTAAAAGAGTAGCGAGACACCCTTACTATTGCTTCCTAGATGGTTATTCCGGATATAACCAGATTGAGGTAGATGTACTTGATCAAGAGAAGACAACCTTCACTTGCCCTTTTGGAACGTTTACCTACAAATGTATGTCATTCGACTTGTGTAATGCACCGGTGACCTTTCAAAGGTGCATGTTGAGCTTATTCAGTGACATGGTTGAGAGAGGGCTAGAGGTGTTTACGGACGACTTTAGTATTTTTGGCACCTATTTCGATCTATATCTAGCCAATCTTGAGAAATTACTAGCCCGACGTGTGGAAAAGAACTTAGTGTTGAATTGGGAGAATGCCATTTTATGGTAATCAAGGGTATAGTTCTTGGCCACATCGTGTCATCCAAAGGGATCGAGGTTGATCGAGCACAAATAGATGGCATAGCTAACCTACCCCCACCAAAATTGCTTAAAGAAGTGGGATCTTTCTTGGGCCACGCGGGGTTTTATAGAAGGTTCATTAAGGACTTTAGCACCATCGCTAGACCCTTAAGCAACCTTCTTATGAAGGACACCCCGTTCGAGTGGTATGAAGCATGCCAAAGTGATTTTGAAAAATTGAAGAGCATGCTTGTTTCCTCTCCCATCATGCATGATTCGGATTAGTCCTTACCATTCTATCTTATGTGTGATGCGAGAGATTATGTGATAGGGGTTGTTTTGGGTCAAAGAAAAGATAAAAATGCTCATGTCATCTACTACGCTAGTCGGACTCTTACTGGACCACAACTCAACTTCTCCACCACGGAGAAGGAATTGCTAGCGGTAGTCTTCTCTCTTAACAAGTTTTGGTCCTATCTTATCGATTCCCCCATAATTTTCTTCACCGACCACGTGGCTTTAAAATATCTCTTTGCAAAGAAAGACGCAAAGCCACATCTCATAAGGTGGATCCTACTCCTACAAGAGTTTAATCTCTCCATTAAAGACAAAAAAAGGAGTAGAAAATGTCATCGCCGATCACTTATCACGGCTTTCGTCCGACGTACCTAGTGATCCTACACCCATAAACGAGTACTTTTATGATGAGAAACTCTTTGACACCTTTTCTTTGCCCTGGTTTGCGGATATAGTGAACAATCTTATCACGGGAGCCATCCCTCCTGATTCGACACCGCAAGATAAGAAGAGGTTCATCACTTGGTCATGCATGTTTTTTTATGATGATCCATTCCTTTTTAAATATTTCACCAATTAAATCATCCGACGATGCGTATCGGATGACGAAATTCCTAAAGTCATCCAATTCTATCATTTGGAAGCATGTGGAGGCCACTTTTTCGTGAAAAACACAGCTGCTAAAATTCTCCAAAGCAGTTTTTACTGGCCCACAATGTTCCGGGATGTAAACAATTATTGCAAATCTTACGACAGGTGTCAACGAATGGGGGCGATCACCCGACGAGACATTATGCCATTAACCCCGACTCTCATCATTGAGGTTTTAGATTGCTGGGGTATTGACTTCATGGGACCTTTTCATCCATCCTTTGGCATTCTATACATCCTAGTCGTGGTAAATTATGTTTCTAAATGGGTGGAATCTATAACTACTAAGACCAATGACAATAAAGTGGTGATAAAGTTCCTTCAGGAACACATACTTTCTCGCTTCAGTGCACCGAAAGTGATAATCAGTGATAACGGCACGCAATTTTGCAACAAGCCGTTTGAGAAAATCATGAAAAAGTATGGTGTCGTTCACAAGGTTGGAAAGACATATCAACCACAAACGAATGGTCATGCCGAGTTCGCGAATCTTGAGATCAAAAACATCCTCGAGAAAATTGTCTATCCTAACCGAAAAGATTGGTCCCTTAGATTGAACGATTTCCTATGGACCTACTGCACCGTGTACAAGAACCCACTCAAAATGTCCTCGTTCCATTTTGTGTATGTAAAACCTTTCCATCTTCCTATTGAGTTGGAGCACAAATCGTATTGGTCCATCAAGAGGTTAAATTATGATATGGATAAAGCCGGTGAAGCTCGCAAGCTTCAACTGAACGAGTTAGAGGAGATACGCAATGATGCGTATGAGAATGCCAAGATTTCGAAAGAAAGGATGAAACTCGCACATGATAGGATCATTCGATGGAAAGAGTTTCAACCTGGATAAAAGGTACTCCTCTATAACTCCCAACTTCATCTATTTTCGGGTAAATTACGGTCCCGTTGGACAGGACCATTCGTTGTTAAGTCCGTGTTTCACCATGGAGCTATGTAATTGGATGATCCAAAAGGGGGGAACACATTTAAAGTCAATGGCCAACGCCTAAAGCCATATCTAGAGGCGTACGTAGAGGATGTCGACACCATTTGGTTGTCAAACCCCGTCTACGAGGCAAAGTGAGCTGAAGTTGAGAGGTCGTCACACCCCCGATGCGTATGGGGTGATTCTTGTGTACATTAGTTAGGTGTCAATTAGGATAGGATAGGATAGGTAGGTTCACTATATGGGTGTCGCGTACATTCGTAGGTAGGAAGCATACAAGTTGAGACCACGTCGAGATTCAAAAATGAGGGTCGAGCATAATTCAGGATCATAATTGAGTTGAAATTAAGGGGGAATGCATTTCGAGTACGAAAGAGGGTGAGATATGGAGCAGAGCAGAGTCTGTCACAAAAAGGCACCCGATTCGGATCGCCCCTGGGCACCCGGTCTGGACCGCTTTAGGAGAATTGAAAAATAAAAATACGCATAGCGATTCGGACCGCCCCTGTGCACCCGATTCGAACCGCTTTCTAGTTTTCTCCAAACAATTCCCTAGGTTCAACCCCTCTCCCCCAACCCCTTCACTTCCCTCCAAATCGTCCCCCCCCCCCCCCCCCCCCACACACACACACACCATTTCCTTCCCAAAATACACCCCCATTTTCCCTCCTTCTCCTTTCCCTCCAAACCCATTCCTTCCAACCTCCAAACTCACCTATAAATACAAGCCCTAACCACTCGCATCTCTCCCACACCAATCTTTCTCAAACATTTTCCCTCCTTCATATCTCAAACACTTTTTCCCACCCACTCTCTCACTCCATGGATGCCCAAGATCGACCCACCAAATACAATTCCATTTCTATCATCGATAATAACCCCTTTGACTACCGCTCCGACCAAGAAATGCGGTGGTGTAGGGAATATTTTGCCCAAACGAGAAACTTCCAAGTAGGACGGACCATTCTTTGGGACGAACTACCCAATTCTGTCACTAACTTTTTTTGTCCTAAGGGTTGGTGCCTCTTCTTGAATGAACCTCACAACTTCGTTTGGGCTGCGGAGGTCCAGGAATTTTATGGTACCCTCGTACGCAACTGTGAGTTCATGGCTGAAGCGCGAATTCAGGGGAAACGCATCCCATTCTCGTTGTTGACAATCGCCGAAAAGCTTGCTGAAAAAGACGCGACCAATCCTGCTATTTTTGTCTACCCCAACCACTCGAAAAAGATGTCCTAATTGAGCGTATCGCGCCCGAGGAAGTTTGGGGCACAGGTGTCTTTTGGGTCAGTCAGATAAGCGAAAAAGCGCGCCTCACTTTTCAAATTGTGTGCTCAAACATCCTCCAAAATTCCAATGACTCCGGCATGCACCCGTGGCAAGAAACACTTGTGTACCACCTATTTGACCGTACCTCGTCCATCAACTTAGCTCATATCATATACCGCGATTTCCTCTTTGCGACGACGGATGAAAAGGGCGCCACTCCTCTTCCCTATCCTCGATTCATTACCTACATTCTAGATGATCATCTCTTCGGTCATCATGTTGGGACTCTTCGTCTCCCAAACCCTTTTGGGAAGGCCACCCGGACTAAAAGAGAGAAACAAATGGCCATTCTAAAATCCCGAGAAGCTAACGAATCCGATGAGGATGAGCATAGCGAGGAGGAGGAAGCATCAGCCGATGTCGAAATAGGGGCCCAAGAGGTGGGGTCCGATGAGGAAGAAGATGATTATAATTTTGAGCTACCCGAGAATGATACGGACGCGCGCCTAACAGCATTGGAGGGAAAAGTTGATGGGTTCATCTCGCAATACCAAAGGAACACGAGCATGATGCATAGGCTTCAAGGTCACATGTATGAACTCAACTTTGTTGGACCGCCTCCAAGCTTCTTGGATAATCCATACGACCCAAGCGCACTCGGAAGCTCTAATCCTCCACTCAGTGAATCTTAAATTTGGTGTTTGTGTCGGTGTAATATTGTTGGCTTGCTTGACGACTTGTATGCTTTTCCTTTTCATGTACCACAGTCCTTATAAATAAATATTTGCATTTTAAACATTTTCTTATTTTATTTATCTCACTTCTTATTTTGCCTTATTTAGATTTTAGTCCTTTTGATTGGGGACAATGCAAAAGTCTAAGTTGGGGGGTGACGAGTGCGTATTTCTAAAACTTCATAAATTTTCAATATGCCAAAAAAAAATAGAAAACTTCAAAATTTCCAAAAATATTTTGAAAAACTCAAAAAAACAAAAAATATTTTTTTCAAAATAAACAAAAACTTGGAATTCAAAATTTTCAAAAATATCATTAAAATTCGGTTTAAAGTCTCAAATTGTAAAAACACAGTACACAAAGCCGAAATTGACCAAAGATGGAAATTGAGCGAACACAGATGACTTAACGAATAAATGTGGAGATTAACCAACCCGGTGAGATTCGAGCCTATCATTTTTGTAAGTGTGTAAATCAATACGAGTTAATGGTTAACTCAAAGTTGTAATTCATCGTCTAAAAGTCGTCGCGATCTCAATGCCCTTGTTTTGATCGGTTACGGGAAATGTGTGAGATGTTGCCTCGAAAAATGCGCTGAGATGTCTCTAAACTTAAAACAACCTCGAAATGCATATGGTAACGCAATTAGTAATTTGGACAATGAAGTAGACCCTCGTTTGTCACCCAAAAATGTTGGCCACAACCTTTCGTTTGACAAACCGAAAACCCCAATTGGCTCGAAATTGTGAAAGTTGATAATCCCAGAAATTAAGTCCGGAAAGTGCATAAAAGGGGCAAGAAAAGAATGGAAATGCTAAAAAAAATAGCAAGAAAATAAAAGCATGAAAATAGAAAAATAAGAAAAAAATGAGCAAAAACCCGAAAAAGCACTCATGGGCATCTTAAGAATAGTTTCCAATTCCAAATTTCCCAAACCCATTTTCTTATACCCATTACACCTTAAAAACCCGAAAAAGTCCTCACTGAGTCCAAAATTGCGAAAGTGGTTACCGCGTGGAGAGCTAAAACACAAAAAGATAATAAAAGAGATTAAAGATGTGAATTAGAGGCGATGTTCCCATTTCCCTATAACCATAATCCAATGATGAGATCCATTTACCATAGAATTTTGTCTTTCTATTTGTGTACGTGAACTTGGTTCCAATGCATTTACTCTTTATATCAGCACACCGAGAGAAATAGCCACCTTTTTTAGAGATTCGTTTGTGAGAGAACTCCGTGAGAATTTGAATCAAAACGAATTTTTGGATAAGTAACGTAATGGTCAACCAGTGGAAATTCGCGGTTAAATTTTAGGCTTTGCACACACGCACTATGATTTGAGACTATTGAACAAGAATGGATGATGACTATTTTCTGGAAAAGTTTAAATTATATAATTTTTTATTATTTTGAGTTCTTTTAGTCGAATTTTGTGGGTATATTCACTATAAAACCTCACGAGACACAACTCGTCCTACTAGGGTGACCTAGGAGTTTAAAGGCTTAATGCATATGCTCAATGCAATCGCTTGCCCACGAAAGTGGTATTCTATCCAAATAAAATGAAATTTTTGAGAGTTGACCCGTAGTTACATTCTTTTACATTGCTCGGGATGCACAAAGTTCTAAGTTAGGGGGGTTTGATTAGGCTCAAATTCTTTCGAATTTAGCCCCTTAATTTAGAGACCTTTACCATCCCGAACAGTGTAAAATGACTGTACTTATCACGTTTCCTTGACACTAACTCCTTCTAACAAGTATATCTACTTTCGTGTATTCTCCTAAGTTTTACAGGTATTTGAAGAATTGAGGAAGAAAGAAACTCAATAAGCAATGAGCAAAGTCAAAGAAGGAAAGTCAAAGGGTAATTTTGTAAATTTATAGCCGTCATCCGGATTTGAAGCCACTAGAAAGTTGAAGAGAATTCAATTTTAAGAACTTTTGAAGAAATGGCAAGTCAATCCGAGCTTCGGTGATCAAGTTACAAGCATTTGAAGTTGAGAAGGAAAAGACCCCTGGATGAAAAAGGAGAGCGATCCGGACCTTTTATTGGAAAAGGATCCGGACCGCATCATAAGAAACACTCTGTCCCAAAATAGGGGGTGATCCGGACCTTTTTCCCAAAAAGGATCCAGACCGCCTTAAAAGAATTCTCTGTCTCAAAAAGGAGGGCGATCCGGACCTTTTTCCCAAAAAGGATTCGGACCGCCTCAAGCTAAGGCCCGCTGGTTCAAATAAGGGGCCCATCGGACCGCCTACCCCGACCGGTCCGGACCGCATTGGATTTCTACGAATTTTTCTTTTCTTTCTCAGAGTTGTAATGGAGTAAAACTCTTATAAATTTTGAGGCTATTTTATTCATATTAGTTCCCTAATATAGGAAGTTCGATTTTTTCGGTTAGCTAAGTAGGAGTAGAGGATTTTTGTAGTCAAAACCCTAGTTTTCAATAAGAAGTTTTGTTGTAAGGATTCAAGTTTTGGTTTTTGTAATTCAAGCAATACCTTTTTTTAATTTTCGATTGATCATTAGTTTTAATTGCTGGTTATGAATCTGAAATCCTCTTTTCAATTAGTTTCTTTAGAGTTAATGTTTTCTGTCTAAAAAATCATGTATTTCTCTAAGTTAATTATGTCTGACTAAGTTTCTAAGGGTTGGGGTGCATGAACCCTACCCGATGTAATTCATCAGCATGGAAATAGACTTTTGAATTAAAATATTAGGTGAATCGTGTTGTATAAGTGGTGAAATCGTCGTAGGACTTTTGATCTCGTTTGCCCTAGGTAACCGGGATGCTTAAGAATGCGATGCGAGTATTGATTAATGCGACACCGCTTTACTCGTCCTTTTCTTACATACTTTGCAAGCTACGATCCCTCATATATGTAATACTTGGGAGTACTAAAGACCGGGTTCATTTAAAATTCTAATTCCGAATCTAGCATCCTACGAGGTGAATTACTAGGGTGTGGGGGATTATAACCCGACCTATTTGTTCTCATTTCATAGTTAAGTTTTTCAGTCCAATTGTCATCAGTTTTTCGGTTAACTAGAATAGTTGCATTTTATTCATTCTAGTTTTGGTAGTTAATCATTCTCAAATTTTCATTTAGTTGTAGTTATTTCGTAATCCAAATCAGATTTTCCTTATTTTTAGAGTCAAAGCTAGGTTACCCTCATCTTTCCAACGTCGTTACGACTCCGCTCGTCCTGTTTCCCTAAGGATCGTACTCGACTTATCAGGATTATTACTTTAGAGACATGCTTGCACTTGAGCCTATATAGTAAGCACACTAGACACATTATGGTCGCCTCAGTAAGACTTCCCATCCCTCCTTGGGATGGCCACAACCTCCATCACCGACGCATTTCCCTTACAAAAGGAGATCTCCCACTACTAATTGGAGGTCGCTTGAGGGGCGGGGTCTTTGATCGAAGTACTTGCCTCTACTCGGACTCATTAATTTTAACTTGTCGGTTGGGATGAGGGGGTGTTTTGGAGACACCACTGGTCGATGTCCTTTCGATCTTTTTCTTCTTGGCTTATTTGTCTTCTAACCGTTGGCACTCTAGCTCTTGGGATTCTTTCTCCCCAAGAGAGACCATAATCCTCTGTCGTTAACCATCGGTGAAAGGAACCTAGCTGGACCATGTGGTTGCAGCTAATTATATCTTCAAGTTATCTCGGGAAGCTACCAGGTTGACCAATTTCCTTGACCGTCTACTCATTTTATCGACGTCAAATGGGATCGAGGGGAACAAAAAATCCAGAAAGGCGAAGTCCTATTCAGCCCTAACTCTTTCCAAAGATGACCAAATACACTGGGTTTGTAAGAGAAGAGTGGATCAATATCGTTTAAGAATGTGCCAAGATCTTCCTCTTATGTTTCTTTTTATTCCTCGTCATCCATATTTTCCTCTCCCTTTTATCCTTGATCGGAGTCTGACTCTATTAAGATCACGTGTGGGGCAGCTAAAATGAAACTACCTTAGATGTTTGGGATGGCTTTGAAGTTAGTGAAGGAATGGCAGCTGAGATCGTAACCAACTAAAATATGGGTCGCTCTCTAGTGGGGATGAACTCCGGGGGATCAGTCTCCTACAAAAAAATTCTAAGTCTTTAAGGATAACTTAGTAGTCAGACGGTTTGGTGTTCAAAAACCGATCTGCAATGGACAATTAGATCGATTAGTAATAATCAAAACATAAACATTAAACAATATTGTTCTTGGGTGACCTATCAGGTGCCCCTTGTGTAAGAACCCCTAGCCCGTCATAACCTTTACCGTATATTTCCCAAGGAACCACAAGGACATTTTTGTCAATATCCCTTTGGGATCTGAGCAAATAGGTGATCAAATTACGGGCCTTGTACCTAGCTTGGAAGTGGTATAACCCAGTGCTTGGGTAAGAGCTCAAGTCTCAGTAATACCTAATCTCCTCAAGACCTAAGTTAATCCCGTAAATTTGGTTTATTGCAATCGTCCCCATCATTATTCGGTAGAAACTACCATTTTTTTGGGTAAGGAGTATTCATAGTAATAGAGAACCCTTACCAATAATGGGTGAAGGGGAAAACAAACCCCCTTGTAATATGGATATCGTCCGAAAGGCAACTTCTTTAGAAGGGAGGTCAAGAATGTCTTCCTCCTCCAGGGAAACCCTTAGGTTGACACTTCCAGGAACTCTGTATTAATTATGGAACTCCTGAAAGTCATTAGCTGTTGAGATCTCATATTTACTTATACGTTTATACATGGTAGAAGAAATGAAGAAGATGAAGCAGAACATAAATAAGTTCACAGGAAGCTAGAAAAAGGGAAATACCGCAGCAAATAGCGAAAGTGTAAAAGTATAAAACTTATGAAGCCTTATACCTTCCGTTTCTTTGAGTGATGACGTCCATTCAACCGCCATCATGATGCTCGAGGAAATGGACTACGCACCCACGCACAACCATTGCTATGAGTGATGACGTTAATCACATAAAGAATAAGTGTGCAGTCAGTGCGTGGATAATGGTTATTATTCCTCGCAGATTCCCAAAAATAAGATCTTATAAAACATAACGTCGGGTTAAATTAACATGTGGCGTGTGGACAGAAGGTAGTCTATGGTCGACTGGCATGAATAGTCGATCACATGCACTAGAGCACAAGGTTCGGTCAATCGACGCGCTTTACCGATCACCCCCGCCTTAGGGGAAAATAAAGGGAATAAGACTGAATTGTTGCCATGTGGCCGAATACGTGGCACACCATGTGAGAAACACACGATGGGCGATTAGCCAGATAGTTAGGACTTCAAAGGATAAGATCGAGTCTTGATGATCGTATTAGCTAAGGCAATCTAACCGAACATCCCTTATCAATGGGAATCCTGAGCCTAATCATGGTAAATATGAAGAGGCGCAAAAACGTAGAATACTTTAAGTCTATGAATAGGGGAAACCTCGCTTAGGCAAAGAATAATTGTAAATTACACGTAATAATTTGGACTCTCAGCTAGCATCCTTAGCACTCCAGTTGTTACCACCCCCTCTCTAATAAAAACTCTTTCCCCCATTTCCCCCGTGGATGTAGTCCAACCTGATGGCCGAACCATGCATAAAGCTTCTTATTATTTTTTTTGCATTCATAATCTTTATGGGGAAATTTTGAAAATCTAGCATTCATTGTGGGAAGATCCCCTATAAATTCCATATGCCCAAGACTCCGATAAAAAAAACTTTGATCTTGATGACCCAGATTCAACAATATACTCATCCATAATATAAAATGTATTTATAGATAATTAATGGTCAATACTAATAAAAACACTCCCCAATCTGACAAACATCACTACCAACACACTTAAAATCTTTCACCTTTATTTCAATAAATTTGAATTTTGGCTTCTCGCAACAAAGCAACGTAAGTCTAAAATCTCCATAAGATTCCAAAATAACTATTGAGAAATTTCCAAACGAATATGAAAAGTTAACACTTTCTCTTTCCAAATCTAAAATTTTGCATACACTTCATTGATAAATGAAAAATACGAATATTCGACTTCAATGCTTATAGTAGCCGACATAGAACCATATGAACACATACAAACAGGTTTACGATCCATCACACTATAAAATACAAAAATAAATGAGTAATACACATCATATTATAGTAAAAACTCATCAAAACAATAATTATCCAATACTAAATTAATGAAAACAAGAATAATCCTAGCATCACTATGTAGAACAATCACATAACAAAGAAACTAACACCATTTAATCACAAAACAGTAAATACTTTAAAAAACAGAGCAACATACAAAAACAAATAAGAATAGAGCATACACAAACATATATACCGTGAGTGCAAGAAATCACAATTAGTCATTCTAAAAGTAAAGGAATTTAAAGAGTAAGTAAACATCATAACACACGAAAATTACGTGGTTCGATAACTACCTACATCCATAAAGGATTTCTCAATTTTTATTAATTCTTTCAAAGGTTCATAATTACATGCCCCAGTGCCTCGAGGGGGGTATTTATAGTAATAAGATTAGTTGAGTTGTACATGAACTATCCTAGCTCCTTATTGGCACATTGATGGATCCTTGTTTGTCTCATGTGAGAATGTTTGTGACTAAGATGAGTCTTTATAATTACCCTCGTGATGTAAAATCTGACTTGGATAGCATGTTGGGCCTGTTTGGGTTGCCAAATATTGGGCAATTATAATTTTTTACCCACAATTGCCCCTAAAATTATTTGTCAAGGATTAGTCGAAGAATTTTACATCTTTTGTTAGCCCAAATTACGATTTTAAATTCCGATTTTTGTGCATGGGCTTGTCCATAATTACTTGAAAATAGAGGGTACGCTGGACCTATGCAAGAAATGAACCGTCAATTTCAATCTCAGGCTTTGTTCCATATGATTAAACTCCTAGAATTTGACATTTTCTTATTTCAAACTCTGTACCATCACTTTTCTTCCTTATTCTTTTACTCAAAAATATTTCTTGGAGCTCATATTTTCTCAATCCACTTTATATGCCTTCTTCGTTCTAGCTTGCTTCTTTCATCTTCGTAGTTCCTTTTGTTTATTTTCATTGCGTAGTCTCCTCCCGCTCTTTTCTTCTTGGAAAATGGTATATACTATTAATGAGAGGATCATCGGGGATTTTAGAAAAGCATAATCAATTCCCCCATGGGTTATGACTGAATGTGTCCCAATGTCCAGAAACTACATCCTTGTTGAGGGTGGCTATTGGATCCATACCCTCTCAGTGGCTGAGGGCGGAATAACATTTCCCTTAAACCAATGTCTTTTGGAATTTTATGAGTTTTTTTATATTGTTCCTACACAATATACCCCAAACACATGGTGGATTATAAACGGAGTCCATAGCATAAATAACCTGTATATAACCAATATAAGGATCCTATAAATTTAATATTGTTATTCTTGGTCCTACACAACAGATGGTGTGTTATACCTAAAGGCGAGGAAAGTTAATAGGGTTTTGGTAGTTAATCTCATTGATATTAACAAAGGGTATTAGGATCAGGATTTTATTACTCGGAATTGAGAATATCCACCTCTTTCAGAGGGAGAAAAATATTAAGGGTTTGTGTGCCTAGAGTGGGGGAGTGATATAGGTTAACACTTTATTTTTTTTGCTCTTAAATATTTACTTGATTGTATATTTAATGATAAAATTTCTTCTTTTTTTCCTGACCAGCTCAATTAAAGAATAAAGAACCTTCTCTTGCCCAAATCAATAGGGAAGAACTGCTTAAGGTCTAGAATTTGAGGAAGCCCTATATACAAGGTGGTGATCACCCTCGTTCTACCTCCTTTATAATTAAGTATAAGAACTCTACTAGAAGCTTCGCAACTCGCCCGATAGACATTGTTCTTGATTTTCCACTTCCTTCAACAAGTGAGGACTTTCCACTTGTTCCTAGTTTGAATCATTAAACATTATGTTCATCCATATTGAGGAAGAAGACTCAATGGCTCCCAGAAAAAAGAATTTTACTGATCGAAGACGATGATGTCAATCCCTCCTCCCCCAAGGCTAAGTCCTCAAAGAGAACTGAACAAGAGGGGGCTTCTTACACTGAATCGGACTTATCAGTCCAAGAGAATGACAGGAAGAGCATGGCCCCTTCTTCCATGCCTTCACAACCCTCCAAGAAGGATGATGTCCTCACCTCTGATAGACCTCAGGAGGTGATATCGGTGGCTAAGAATCCCTTATTGGCCTTTAGTTTGCTTAAGGGGCATGTTCGCATCGGACCGTGAGCAAGTCAACTAGCTGTCTTTCAATTAGCTCTCAACTTAAGCCACTCAGGGGTTGTCTTTGGTAAGATAAATTTCTTTTTGTTCTGCCTGAAGTTACTGTATTTTTCATTCTGTGTTTTGACATAGTTTTTATTTATCTATTTGCAATTTGTGGCGGACTTTGTCACCATTTTGGAGAGTCGCTAAGACCAATCCAAAATAAGCAATGATATGGCAATGGACTTGGACAAGTCCAAGAAAGCCCTTGATGTTGTCAAGCGGGCATATGATGAGGAGAAGAAGTCCACCGGTGATGCCATAAGCATGTTAGAGAATAATTGCGACAAGTTGAAGGTTGCTAACGACCAGCTTATGGCTGAACATGATTATTTAAAGAAGGACTATAAAGATCTTTCTTTATGCAAGGAGACTAGCTATGATAAAGGCTACTCAAGCCTTTGAGGATGCCGAATGCCAGTTATCTTACAACAAGAAGTCCAGCTTCAAGGGTAAATATCCTTGTTGATTCTGAGATTTTTGGCGAGCACAACCCTAATTCCCTACTAAAAGTTAATGAGGAGGCTACCACGTATTCCCCAGTCGACCATACTTTCTCTGTAGTTATCGAAGGTAAATCCCCAAACACCCAAGAGTAGGTAAAGAGTAAGGTGAGTAGCTAGAAAGAATTAGCCTACACACCCTTGTATTTTTCCTTTTATCTTTATTTTGTAAGGACCTTGCCCATTTTGATTATCAATGAAAGATTTTTGTTATGAATTTTAATTTTGTCTTGAATTATTTTTGAGCCCTCCCTTTTTATTCTTACTTTCTCTAGCATACCAATTTTGTCGAAGATACCCCTTTTCTGGAAATCTTGATGTCATTCTTGGTTGGCAGGTAAGTGCTCAAGCTCGTAGTGCATTTATATTTATTTACAAGTCCCTCAATAAGATGACTGATGCCTATAAAGTCTAGTCTTCCTTAGTGGCCAAGATTAAAAATGATGTGAAAAATTTGGGAGATGTGGGCAATCTCATGGAGGAAGAGGTGAACTCTTCGAAGAAGCAACTTACTGATGCCAAGGATATTAGGGATGTTGGGGAACTTCTCCAAGCTTACGATTAATCCCTTAAGAGGAAACTTGTTGAGGTGGAGGATGATTACAAAAGGGCTCATGTTATGACGATGGCCCTTAGTCGCGATATCCTTAAATTGTGCTATCTCTTCAAGATAAATCTTCGAGCAGCCTGGTCTTATGGCTATAAACAAGGGTGGATGGATGCCCCCATTAATAAAGATGAGGTAAAGTAACTAGATTACAAGCATGGTTGGCTAAATGCCTAGGGGATATTAAAAGTTCTCAAAGACTCTCAGCTTTGGTACATGTTCCAAGTTGAGCGTCCGACTTACAACATTCACCCTTTGGCAGTGAAGAAATTTGGGTTCTGTTGGAAGTCATACCTCTCCACTTGGTCAAGAAATACTTGACTTCTCATGAGAGTGACAATGAGTTCCGACCAGATCCTAATGATAGCCAAAAAAGAGCCATTATTGCTACTCTTATTAGCCGATAATAATTATTCTTTATTTTCTCATTTTATTATTGTAAACAAACTTTTTATAACTTATAAATTTTTGTAACAAGTTATTTATATAACATCATCATTTTGTATTTTTTCACTCCATTATGTCGAGCATATATTTTATTATCTTATATTACCTTTTAGGTTGTGTCGTCACACTACCTTAGGCCTATAACACACTATGGCAAAAATGCACCCAGTTTTAGGCCCATTCAGCCCATTCAGGATTTTTATCCGACAAAAGTCAGGCTCATTCAGTTCCTAGGGATCCCCCGTAGGTCTTTTATTTGTCTGGGCAATTTATGAGGTATTTATGTTTTTCGTAACGAAGACTTTGAGACCTTAGGTTTAATTGTAATTGAAAAACTTGTAATTACAATTAGACCAAGGTAATGCTGATTAATACTGTGATCGCTAATTTAAAATATAATCTTGCCATTCTAAAATAATGTTAAGAAAATAACTGAGCCACTTCGATTTTTCTTTAAAATGCTAGATCAAATCGCGAGCACCATAAATTCTGAAATAAAAATTTGTAAAAAATAATTAAGATATAAATAACTTAAACAAGAGCGAACTCAAAAGTAAAACTTCTTAAGGTTAGCTACATTCCAAGCCCTGGGTATCTCATTCCCTCCATTATTTTTAAATGATAGGCCCCTTGTAGGTCGTCTCTAATGACTTTGAATGGTCCCTTCCAGTTATGTCCCAACTTGCCGTATGGAGCCTTTTTGTCATTACTAAGGAATTTTTTGAGGACATAATCACCAACATAGAATTTCCTTGGATTGATGTCCTTATCTTACTGCTTGGCTAACTCTTGTTGGTAGGAGGCCAGTTTTATCATGGCATGTTCCCTTCATTCTTCTTCTAGGTCAAAATTAGCGCTCATAGATTCATCATTAAAACCTTGCTCGACAATAATGGACCTCATGGTCGGTAGACCAGCTTCCATAGGGATAACAGCCTCCATCCCATATGTTAGAGTGAAGGGCATTTCCCCAATAAACCTTCGAGGTGTAGTATGATAGACCTAGAGAACATGGGAAAGCTCATCCACCCAAGCCCCTTTTTCCTTCTCTAATCTCTCTTTCATGTCGTCGAGCATCATTTTGTTGGAAGCCTTCGCTTGGCCATTGATTTAAGGATAGGTCACAGAGCTGAAATGGTATTTGCTGCTATGGTTATCACAAACATCTTAGAAGGTTCCACTTTCAAACTGTATTCCATTAACCGTGATAATTGTCCTAAATACCCCAAATAATGTTATAATGTTCCTTTAGATGAATCTGATCATATCAGTATCCTTGATTTCGCCATTGGCTCTACTTCAATCCACTTTGTGAAGCAATATGTGTTGACTAATGGATACTTACGATTTCTTGGTATTGTTAGGAGTGGTTCTATAATATCCAACCCCCACTGAGAGAATGACTACGGACTAGTTAGTTACTTTAAGTAGTTAGTTAGTTGATGAATCATGAGGGAGAACTTTTGACACTTTTCATACTTCTGGACATAATAGGTCGCCTATTTCTGTATATACGGCCACTAATATCCTTCTTTGATCACTCGAAAGGCAAGAGACTTTCCTCTTGTGTGGCTTTCATAGATCCCATCGTGTAGTTAGTAAAAAACTTGGTCAACATCAATTGGGTGCACACATTGGAGGTAAGGACCTGTGAAAAACCTTCTGTAAAGTTTTTCTTTAGGCCTTAGATAAAACTGCGCAACATTAACCCTGACTTGATGTGTTTATTTTTTATCGATTGGCAGGATATCATTCTGCAGATAAATAATTATTAGATCCATCCAACTAGGAAATTTTTTCATTGTGAGAACGTACTCAAAGACAACTGTCTTTATAATGTTGGCTTGGTGAGGAATTCCACTTCAACTATTCTCCTTATATTAGAGTCTATTACTGAGCTTAGGGTTGCTAAGGCGTCGATATGTCTATTATGTCCTCGGGAGAACTATTAAATGTGTACTTCCTCAAATTTTGACATCAAACCATGGTCCATTTGTAGGTACGCTACCATCCTTTCATCCTTGACATTGAAGTCCCCAATTACTTGGTTGGATATTATCTTTGAATCATTATATACATCAAGGTATCTTTCCCCCAACAAGTGAGCCCTATGCAGTCCGGCTATAAGGGCCCCGTAGTCAACTTCGTTGTTGGATGCTTCAAATCCCAACCTGATATCTTGCTCGATCATGGCATTCTCCAGTATGATCAACATAATTCCTACTCCAGCTTCTTTAGAGTTAGAGGCCCCATTCACATAAAGTGTCTATTTTTTTGGATTGGTCAATCCCACATAATTTCAATTAATCGATAATCTGTTGATCACCAGGTGTTCCTTCCCTCACAAATTCTATGATAAAATCAGCCAACACTTGTCCCTTAATCGCTATATTTCGTTCGATAGTGTATATCAAACCTCCCAAATTCGATTGACCATTTAGACATACGTCCAAATAAGGGGCATTGTGAAGAATAAATTTAAGGGGAAATAATGTGATGACTATAATTGAATGAGCCTAAAAGTAGTATTTTAGCTTACGAGATGCGATGACCAAAGAGTAAGTTAATTTCTCTCATGGGAGGTAGCGTTTCTCAGCATTCAAGAGAATTTTATTAACATAGTAAATGGGGGATTGTTGTGCTACCATTTTTCAAACCAAGGCTGAACTAATCGTATGGCTTGAAACTTCTAAATAGTGATATAAAGGGTCTCCTAGGTTTGGGATGGCCAACAGAGGAGGTTTGATCAGATAGGATTTGATTTCTTCAAGTGCCTTTGAGCATTCGCCATTCCAGTTGAGGCCTTTCTCCTTCTTCAACAGTTGAGATAATAGTTGGTACTGCTCAAATGGCTTGGAGATAAAAGTTCAGAGCTGCCAATATCCCAGTTATATTTCAAATTTTGTACACAGTCTTTGGAGGCTGAACATTGTTGATCGCATCTATTTGGTCAGGGTTTTCCTTAATCCCTCTTTTACTGACCAAATAAATTAGAAATTTTTTGGACTTGACCCCAAAGGAGCATTTTCTTGTGTTGAGCTTCATTCGGTAACGTCTGAGGATTTTAAATGTCTCTATTAAGTTATTCAGATGATTGGCTTTGCTCTTGATTTTGATTAGCATATCGCCAATGTACACATCAACTATTTCCCTTAACTGTATCTTGAATATTTTGGTAACCAATATCTAATACATGGCTCTAGCATTTTTTTAGGGACCCTATAATAGTATAAGCCCAAGGTAGTGATAAAGGAATTCTTATCTTGGTCGGGGCCGAACATTGGAATCTGGTGGTACCTTTAGTAGGCATCCAGAAAGCTCATCCGTTTGTGGGTTGTTGTGACGTCTACCAACTGATCTATCTTTAGAAGATGAAAAATGTCCTTGGGATAAGCCTTATTGAGGTCGATGAAATCCACACTTACTCTCCAGCTACCATTGCTCTTTCGTACCACCATCGAGTTTGAGAGCCATTTTAAGAATTGAACTTATCTGATGGACCTCTCCTACAGAAGTTTTCTTACCTCCTTTTCCACTACCTTGACCTTTTTTAGAGCAATATGATGAGCATTTTGTATGATTGGAGGAAATACTGGGCTAACATGAAGTTTATGGTAGGTGACTCTAGGATCAATTTTAGGCATATCGTATGGTTCCTATGCAAACTCATATAAGTTTTTCTTTAGAATAGCAGTTAAATCCTTCCTTTCTTGGTCGGATAATGTGGTGCTGATTAAAAACTTCCTTTCTTGTCATCTCTCATCAAAAGTTACTTTTTTTAATCCTTTCACGACTCTGTCTATGGGGTTAAGCCTTGTCTCTTTTACCCCTGGCCTTCTATATGTTAGTTGTTATATGGATGGAGTGGCTCCGTCCTAAGATGTTTCTAGGATGACTTGCTTCTCTTTCTTTTGTTTTACTTAGGCCTGATGGTAGCAATAAAACATTTTCGAGTAATGGACTGATCACCCCTGATCTCCATTATTCCTCACTTAGTAATGCACTTGAGTTTTTTATGATAGGTAGAGGGCATTGCCCTCATGGCGTTCAGTCACCCTCTTCCAAGGATGGAGTGGTAGGGTGAATCAATGTCTATCACTATAAACTTGATGAGTTTAGAGAAGTTTTCTACCCTTACTGGAAGAACTACTTCACCCAAGGGCATGGTCATATTTCTAGCGAAGCCGACTAGAGGGGCAGTCGCTTTCTTCAGGTGTTTTATTTTCAGTTTAAGCTGTGAAAGAGCTCCAGGTACATTACTTCAGAAGAGCTACCTTGATCCATTAGTAGCTTATCCACGTCCTAATTTATAATCCTGAGAGTGATTACCATTGCATCGTTGTGTGGGGTCCTCACCCCGATTAAATCATCTTTCAAGAAGAATATGTGCTTGTTGTAGTCCACATCCTCTGATCGCCTACATTTGCTAACTTGGATTTTTATGGGGTCAATTTGGAAGGCTTTCATCATTTTCATGACCTTCTTAAGTTCCATTCAAGCTACACTGCTCTGGATCTTCTTGGGGTCTGATGCCCGGTAAATAATGGTAGACTCGTATCCTACCTCGGCATCCAGAACGTTATCTGGTTTTGGGCCAGCATTGGTGGTGACCTGATTAAATTTGTTTTTTGTATACTCATTTAAATTCCCCGCCTGGGCTAACTCCTCCATATGGGACTTGAGGGATTTATAATTCTTTGTCTTGTGTCCATTATCCTTATGGTAGGCACATCTAAGTGCATTATTCCTCTTGATTGAATCACAACCTATCTTCTTTGGCAACTTAAGGAATTACTGGTAATTTTGTAAAATGGCTTCTTAAAATGGTATCAACTTCTTGGAACACCTTGGATGAGCCTGCCTTTATTTTTGTTTTTGGATCCTTCGTTCTACTTTTTGCTCCCTTTATTTAGGGTGCTTTCCTTATCGTTTGCTTTGGTTGCCTTTGCACGACCAGTCTCTCCCTCGATAAGGTTGACCACATCTTTCACTTTGTCATACTTCTCAATGCGCGATATGAGATCATTGATGGTGTCCGCCTTCTTCTTAGTGAGCGACTAATGTAACATAGAGTTAATAGGCAGGTCAATCTTGAATGATGTTACGTCGACCTGCTTTGAGCCATCTTCAACCTCAGTGAAGGTTTCTCAATAACATTTGTCATATTCTTATAATGTCTCATGTGGTTTATTTCGCATGGTGAGGGGAGAATCCATCCTCTTCGGATGTGAGATGTTGGTTCTAAAGAGAGCGGTGAAGGCCTCAACGAAGGACTTGAAGCTCTTGACTAAATTATGGGGCAGCCTTTCAAACCACTTTTGGGAGACATATCTGTAAGGACATTTTTGTCCATTAACAATTTATTATGTCGCACGCCGTTACACCGTTGAAGAAATTCAAGATTCATACATTCATCAACGGATCCGAATATCAAAATAAGAAGAGGAATCAAAGTCTAACAGCCGGACCGGTCCGCCTCCCTATCGGACCGATCCGCCAACGGACCGGTCCGCCCCTCAACCGGACCGATCCGTTTGTTGCAGATCCAGTATACCCCGGACCGCAAGCGAACCGATGAAGCCTGGAATAAAAGAACCAATCCAGTCACAACCGGACCGATCCGCCTCAGAATAAAAGAACCGATCCGGTCAATCGGACCGATCCCCCCCCCCAAGCCGGACCAGTCCACCTGGGATAAACTTCGCCAGATCTGCTCGAGATTTTTTACGCTCAAAGTTTTCTTATTTAAGCCAAGTTCGGGGAGTTGTTTTTTAAGACTTCCAAGACGATTTTCAGAGTACAAAAACTCTAAGTCTTCACCTATTGAGCCGTAGACTCTAGGTTTTTTTATTCACACAAATTTCCAATCATTTGTGAATCTTTTTGTGTAACCCAAGAACACAACTTTGAGTTTGTTCAACCCTTGTGGAGAAGTCGTTCTCTTCTTCATTGCTGCCCTCCTGGAAAGGGAAAATTCCAGCCGCCGACATAGGAACCGACACCTGCGGGTATTTCTGTGTCACACTGTTTCTAGCCGTTGCTTTGAAGGTTTACTGAAGACACCGTGCGTTACACTTGTGGGAGATTATCAGGATGTATGTAAGTCAATGGTCTTGTAAATTCTTTAAAGTTCTAGAAATAAAAGGTTTTACCCTTCGGGGATTTTTCCTTAACTTTGTGTCGCATGCTTTATATTTGATGGGTTGATTTAGATGCATGTTTAAGGGTTGATTTTATTTGGTTTAAAAGTAGACGCTAATTAAATAAGGGTTCTTGGAAACTTGCGAATTTAATTCAAATCGATATTACACGCGTTCTCAACTTGGTATCAGAGCGGGTTACGCTAATTTATCGCGTGATCCTGATTTTTCGAGGATTTACTTTCTGATACAATTTGTCTACTCACGTTTTCAAATTGGTATCAGAGCCGGTTACACTAATTTATCGCGTATTGCTATTTTCCGCAAAATCGTGTGATATTGATTTTTTTTTTTAAATCAGTTTTGTGAAAAATCGCAATTTTTCAATGGAACGCCCATTTAATGAGGAGCCTATTTTTGAAAAAGTTCACGACCATGCTGAAAATTTAAAAAATTTGAATTTGAAACTTTGCAAAAGAATTAAAGTTTTGGAAAAAGAACATTCTCGTTTTAAATCCGCGATGGATCTTTTGCAAACGGATCAAAATCAAAGAGATTTTTATCGTGAAAAAGTTGTTTCCTTGGACCATGACTTTGTTTCTTTAAAATTGTCCAAGAAGGAGAGTGATGAAAGGGTCCTATTTTTAGAAAAAGAATTGGAGGACCTTAAAAATTCGATGATTTGTGTTTGTCCCAAAGATGATAAAAATATTTTAGTCAATGAGTTTGTGGCACGTGAAGAGACTCTTTGGGAAAAGTTTGCTTTAATTGAGGGGGAGAGGGATACCCTTTTAGAAATTGTTGAAAATTTGAAAAAGCAATCCCTGTCTTGGGGAGAGTCTAATTTGTTGCTTGAATCAAATATTTTGAAGTTGAAAAATGATTTAAACGATTCAAGTAGATTTGATTGTGATGGTAATGGCTCATCTTGTTCTCATGCTTCTAGTGCTAAAGTCAAAACCATATTTTGTTTTAGAGGATCAATTAATCCCAAGGACATTAGAAAAGATCACACATTAGGTGTCATCCCACCCGTTTACACATGCTCATATTGTGGTAGGAAAGGTCACCTTAGGCGCTTTTGAATTGATCTTGGAAAAAGTCCTAGGAAGTTTATGGCTTGTGTTCCCGTGGTTCCCAAATCCCCTACACGACGTTTCACATCTATTTGGGTTAGGAAATCACTTTTAGAGGCACTAGATATTAGACAAGTTGATTCCCGATTGCTTACACATGATTCTTCACTTGCCATATCATATAGATGATTATGTTTGCATGTGTTGTCATACACTAGTTGTGGTTTCATGATTTATACGTGTTTGCTAGTGTTATGACATGTGTACTTTTTGTATATTTTTTTGTTTTGAAATTTTTTGAAAAATACAAAAAGATTTTATTATGACAAAATTTTTGAAAAATCCAAAAAGATTTTTTTTGGTTGCACCGTTTATGGATGACCAAGTCACAACATCATTCCATTATTTTCATGTGACTATTTGATAGTGTTTTGAGACAATAGGTCAATTCATCCATGTGCTTTATAATGTTTGGAGTCATTAAGATGTAATTAAGTGTTACTTCCTACTTGTTTGACTCATGTTTCCTTTAACGCACACGTGCACGGATTTGTTTGATTATTGTGCTTGTCTTATCACATGTTGGTTGGGTGTTTTCACTTCAATTCTATCTTTAAAATGAACCAAGCGCGATAAAAATTTTATAAGGATATTGTGCATTTAAAAACCGTTTTGTGAGTTTGTGTGCTTTGTTTGAAAACGGGGAAGGGCTGTGAAAGGTTCATTTTGCCTTTGCGAATATTAAGCCACCGTTAAATTAGACCTAAAAAATTGAAAAATTTTATTATCCGAGGTCCAAAGAGGTTTAAAAGAGCCCGAAAAAATTTAAAGGCAATAAAAAGAAATTCATGCCAAATAATGGGCCATTTAGGTTTTTGCACCAATTCTCCAAAGTTTGAGAATTTAGTTTATACACCTCTAAAAGAATATATATATGAGGGAGTCTGGTTGGAGAATTTAAAACGGGTTTGCACGTCCTTGAAATTCTTGAAAATGCGCTATATTGTTTTGGACGTTATTGGTGTGGAAATCATTTGACTTTGATTTGTTGATTTGCATAAGACGATGTCATCTAAATTCAACAAACTTTTACACCTAAGGATACCTTTGATGTTCATTCGTTAGGAGTACATGTATGCATCGTGCACATATGATTGATTGAGTTGATTTACCTATCGAATGTGTTCACACCCATTCATTCCATTTTCATGACTTGGTTGTTTGAGTCTAAATCCATGGTGTGATTTTTGTATCATTTTTGTTCATATTGGTATCCTATCTTTGTATGAAATTTTATAAAAAAAAAAAATCAAAAATAGTTTATGAAGTTTTGTTTGAGCATCTCCTTGCAAGAGCACGTTTACCATATTGTTTGATGCCCTGTTTTGTACACCGTGACACCCCGATTTTGCTTATTTTATTCATTCTTCTCATTTGTATATTTGGGGACATCATAAAAAGGGGGAGAAAGAATTATCATATTTTGGGGGAGTTTTTGAGATGTTGCTTATGTTTTTATCCTATATTGATATCCATGTTATCTCATTTCAAACTCGATATGTCACTTGGTATTTTGCTTTTTCTCATGTGTGTAGGTACTACATGGATTATCATTGGATTGCACACCCTGATGAGAAAAGTGTTGAGATTCCTGAAAGAATTTAAGAGAAAACGCAGTAGACTTATTCAATTGTATCTTTCCAGTTTTGGGTTCATGGAAGGGTAGATTTGTATAGGCATTTTTAGTTGCTTGATAATTCGGATGTTTGTTTTTATGTATGTACCGGCATAGACATAAGGGGAGATTTGTTAGGACATTTTTTTCCATTAACAATTTATTATGCCGCACGCCGTTACACCGTTGAAGAAATTCAAGATTCATACATTCGTCAACGGATCCGAATATCAAAAGAAGAAGAGGAATCAAAGTCTGACAGTCGGACCGGTCCGCCTCCCTACCGGACCGATCCCCCAACGGACCGGTCTGCTCCTCAACCGGACCGATCCGTTTGCTTCAGATCCAGTATACCTCGGACCGCAAGCGAACCGATGAAGCCTGGAATAAAAGAACCGATCCGGTCACAACCGGACCGATCCGCCTCAGAATAAAAGAACCGATCCGATCAATTGGATCGATCCGCCCCCAAGCCGGATCGGTCCGCCTGGGATAAACTTCGCCAGATCTGCTCGAGATTTTTTAGGCTCAAAGTTTTCTTATTTAAGCCAAGTTTGGGGAGTTGTTTTTTAAGACTTCCAAGATGATTTTCAGAGTACAAAAACTCTAAGTCTTCACCTATTGAGCCGTAGACTCTAGGTTTTTTTATTCACACAAATTTCCAATCCTTTGTGAATCTTTTTGTGTAACCCAAGAACACAACTTTGAGTTTGTTCAACCCTTGTGGAGAAGTCGTTCTCTTCTTCATTGCTGCCCTCCTGGAAAGGGAAAATTCCAGTCGCCGACATAGGAACCGACACCTACGGGTATTTTTGTGTCACACTGTTTCTAGCCGTTGCTTTGAAGGTTTACCGAAGACACCGTGCGTTACACTTGTGGGCGATTATCAGGTTGTATGTAAGTCAATGGTCTTGTAAATTCTTTAAAGTTCTAGAAATAAAAGGTTTTGCCCTTCGGGGATTTTTCCTTAACTTTGTGTCGCATGCTTTATATTTGATGGGTTGATTTAGATGCATGTTTAAGGGTTGATTTTATTTGGTTTAAATGTAGACGCTAATTAAATAAGGGTTCTTAGAAACTTGTGAATTTAATTTAAATCGATATTACACGCGTTCTCAACTTGGTATCAGAGCGGGTTACGCTAATTTATCGCGTGATCCTGATTTTTCGAGGATTTACTTTCTGATACAATTTGTCTACTCACGTTTTCTAATTGGTATCAGAGCCGGTTACACTAATTTATCGCGTATTCCTATTTTCCGCAAAATCGTGTGATATTGATTTTTTTTTTAAAAATCAGTTTTGTGAAAAATCGCAATTTTTCAATGGAACGCCCATTTAATGAGGAGCCTATTTTTGAAAAAGTTCACGACCATGCTGAAAATTTAAAAAGTTTGAATTTGAAACTTTGCAAAAGAATTAAAGTTTTGGAAAAAGAAAATTCTCATTTTAAATCCGCGATGGATCTTTTGCAAACGGTTCAAAATCAAAGAGATTTTTATCGTGAAAAAGTTATTTCCTTGGACCATGACTTTGTTTCTTTAAAATTGTCCAAGAAGGAGAGTGGTGAAAGGGTCCTATTTTTAGAAAAAGAATTGAAGGACCTTAAAAATTCGATGGTTTGTGTTTATGCCAAAGATGATAAAAATATTTTAGTCAATGATTTTGTGGCACGTGAAGAGACTCTTGGGGAAAAGTTTTCTTTAATTGAGGGGGAGAGGGATACCCTTTTAGAAATTATTGAAAATTTGAAAAAGCAATCCCTGTCTTGGGAAGAGTCTAATTTGTTGCTTGAATCAAATATTTTGAAGTTGAAAAATGATTTAAACGATTCAAGTAGATTTGATTGTGATGGTAATGGCTCATCTTGTTCTCATGCTTCTAGTGCTAAAGCCAAAACCATATTTTGTTTTAGAGGATCAATTAATCCCAAGGACATTAGAAAAGATCACACTTTAGGTGTCATCCCACCCGTTTACACATGCTCATATTGTGGTAGGAAAGGTCACCTTAGGCGCTTTTGTTTTGATCTTGGAAAAAGTCCTAGGAAGTTTATGACTGGTGTTCCCGTGGTTCCCAAATCCCCTACACGACGTTTCACATCTATTTGGGTTAGAAAATCACTTTTAGAGGCCCTAGATTTTAGACAAGTTGATTCCCGATTGCTTGCACATGATTCTTCACTTGCCATATCATATAGATGATTATGTTTGCATGTTTTTCATACACTAGTTGTGGTTTCATGATTTATACTTGTTTACTAGTGTTATGACATGTGTACTTTTTGTATATATTTTTGTTTTGAAAATTTTTGAAAAATACAAAAAGATTTTATTATGACAAAATTTTTGAAAAATCAAAAAAGATTTTTTTGGTTGCCCCGTTTATGGATGAACACTTTGGATGACCAAGTCACAACATCATTCCATTATTTTCATGTGACTATTTGATAGTGTTTTGAGACAATAGGTCAATTCATCCATGTGCTTTATAATGTTTTGAGTCATTAAGATGTAATTAAGTGTTACTTCCTACATGTTTTACTCATGTTTCCTTTAATGCACACTTGCACGGATTTGTTTGATTATTGTGCTTGTCTTATCACATGTTGGTTGTGTGTTTTCACTTCAATTTTGTCTTTAAAATGAAACAAGAGCGATAAAAATTTTATAAGGATATTGTGCATTTAAAAACCGTTTTGTGAGTTTGTGTGCTTTGTTTGAAAACGGGGAAGGGCTGTGAAAGGTTCATTTCGCCTTTGCGAATATTAAGCCACCATTAAATTGGACCTAAAAAATTGAGGAATTTTATTGTCCAAGGTCCAAAGAGGTTTAAAAGAGCCCGAAAAAATTTAAAGGCAATAAAAAGAAATTCATGCCAAATAATTGGCCATTTAGGTTTTTGCACCAATTCTCCAAAGTTTGAGAATTTAGTTTATACACCTCTAAAAGAATATATATATGAGGGAGTTTGGTTGGAGAATTTAAAACGGGTTTGCACGTCCTTGAAATTCTTAAAAATGCGCTATATTGTTTTGGACGTTATTGGTGTGGAAATCATTTGACTTTGATTTGTTAATTGGCATAAGACGATGTCATCTAAAATCAACAAACTTTTACACCTAAGGATACCTTTGATGTTCATTCGTTAGGAGTACACGTATGCATCATGCACATATGATTGATTGAGTTGATTTACCTATCGAATGTGTTCACACACATTCATTCCATTTCCATGACTTGGTTGTTTGAGTCTAAATCCATGGTGTGATTTTTGTATCATTTTTGTTCATATTGGTATCCTATCTTTGTATGAAATTTAATAAAAAAAAAATTCAAAAATAGTTTGTGAAGTTTTGTTTGAGCATCTCCTTGCAAGAGCACGTTTACCATATTGTTTGATGCCCTGTTTTGTATACCGTGACACCCCGATTTTGCTTATTTTATTCATTCTTCTCATTTGTCTATTTGGGGACATCATAAAAAGGGGGAGAAAGAATTATCATATTATGGGGGAGTTTGAATTTTGGGGGAGTTTTTGAGATGTTGCTTATGTTTTTATCATATATTGATATCCATGTTATCTCATTTCAAACTCGATATGTCACTTGGTATTTTACTTTTTCTCATGTGTGTAGGTACTACATGGATTATCATTGGATTGCACACCCTGATGAGAAAAGTGTTGAGATTCCTGAAAGAATTTAAGAGAAAACGCTGTAGACTTATTCAATTGTATCTTTCCAGTTTTGGGTTCATGAAAGGGTAGATTTGTATAGGCATTTTTAGTTGTTTGATAATTCGGATGTTTGTTTTTATGTATGTACCGGCATAGACATAGGGGGAGATTTGTAAGGACATTTTTGTCCATTAACAATTTATTATGTCGCACGCCGTTACACCGTTGAAGAAATTCAAGATTCATACATTCATCAACAGATCCGAATATCAAAAGAAGAAGAGGAATCAAAGTCTGACAGTCGGACCGGTCCGCCTCCCTACCGGACCGATCCGCCAACGGACCGGTCCGCCCCTCAACTGGACCGATCCGTTTGCTTCAGATCCAGTATACCCCGGACCGCAAGCGAACCGATGAAGCCTGGAATAAAAGAACCGATCCGGTCAATTGGATCGATCCGCCCCCAAGCCGGATCGGTCCGCCTGGGATAAACTTTGCCAGATCTGCTCGAGATTTTTTAGGCTCAAAGTTTTCTTATTTAAGCCAAGTTCGGGGAGTTGTTTTTTAAGACTTCCAAGACGATTTTCAGAGTACAAAAACTCTAAGTCTTCACCTATTGAGCCGTAGACTATAGGTTTTTTTATTCACACAAATTTCCAATCCTTTGTGAATCTTTTTGTGTAACCCAAGAACACAACTTTGAGTTTGTTTAACCTTTGTGGAGAAGCCGTTCTCTTCTTCATTGCTGCCCTCCTGGAAAGGGAAAATTCCAGCCGCCGACATAGGAACCGACACCTGCGGGTATTTCTGTGCCACACTATTTCTAGCCGTTGCTTTGAAGGTTTATCGAAGACACCATGCGTTACACTTGTGGGCGATTATCAGGTTGTATGTAAGACAATGGTCTTGTAAATTCTTTAAAATCCTAGGAATGAAAGGTTTTGCCCTTCGGGGATTTTTCCTTAACTTTGTGTCGCATGCTTTATATTTGATGGGTTGATTTTGATGCATGTTTAAGGGTTGATTTTATTTGGTTTAAAAGTAGACGCTAATTAAATAAGGGTTCTTGGAAACTTGCGAATTTAATTTAAATCGATATTACACGCGTTCTCAACTTGGTATCAGAGCGGGTTACGCTAATTTATCGCGTGATCCTGATTTTTCGAGGATTTACTTTCTGATACAATTTGTCTACTCGCGTTTTCAAATTGGTATCAGAGCGGGTTACGCTAATTTATCGCGTATTCCTATTTTGCGCAAAATCGTGTGATATTGATTTTTTTTAAAAAATCAGTTTTGTGAAAAATCGCAATTTTCCAATGGAACTCCCATTTAATGAGGAGCCTATTTTTGAAAAAGTTCACGACCATGCTGAAAATTTAAAAAGTTTGAATTTGAAACTTTGCAAAAGAATTAAAGTTTTGGAAAAAGAAAATTCTCGTTTTAAATCCGCGATGGATCTTTTGCAAACGGTTCAAAATCAAAGAGATTTTTATCGTGAAAAAGTTGTTTCCTTGGACCATGACTTTGTTTCTTTAAAATTGTCCAAGAAGGAGAGTGATGAAAGGGTCCTATTTTTAGAAAAAGAATTGGAGGACCTTAAACATTCAATGGTTTGTGTTTGTGCCAAAGATGATAAAAATATTTTAGTCAATGAGTTTGTGGCACGTGAAGAGACTCTTTGGGAAAAGTTTGCTTTAATTGAGGGGGAGAGGGATACCCTTTTAGAAATTGTTGAAAATTTGAAAAAGCAATCCCTGTCTTGGGAAGAGTCTAATTTGTTGCTTGAATCAAATATTTTGAAGTTGAAAAATGATTTAAACGATTCAAGTAGATTTGATTGTGATGGTAATGGCTCATCTTGTTCTCATGCTTCTAGTGCTAAAGCCAAAACCATATTTTGTTTTAGAGGGTCAATTAATCCCAAGGACATTAGAAAAGTTCACACTTTAGGTGTCATCCCACCCGTTTACACATGCTCATATTGTGGTAGGAAAGGTCACCTTAGGCGCTTTTGTTTTGATCTTGGAAAAAGTCCTAGGAAGTTTATGACTGGTGTTCCCGTGGTTCCCAAATCCCCTACACGACGTTTCACATCTATTTGGGTTAGGAAATCACTTTTAGAGGCACTAGATTTTAGACAAGTTGATTCCCGATTGCTTGCACATGATTCTTCACTTGCCATATCATATAGATGATTGTGTTTGCATGTTTGTCATACACTAGTTGTGGTTTCATGATTTATACTTGTTTACTAGTGTTATGACATGTGTACTTTTTGTATATATTTTTGTTTTGAAAATTTTTGAAAAATACAAAAAGATTTTATTATGACAAAATTTTTGAAAAATCAAAAAAGATTTTTTTGGTTGCACCGTTTATGGATGAACACTTTGGATGACCAAGTCACAACATCATTCCATTATTTTCATGTGACTATTTGATAGTGTTTTGAGACAATAAGTCAATTCATCCATGTGCTTTATAATATTTGGAGTCATTAAGATGTAATTAAGTGTTACTTCCTACATGTTTGACTCATGTTTCCTTTAATGCACACTTGCACGGATTTGTTTGATTATTGTGCTTGTCTTATCACATGTTGGTTGTGTGTTTTCACTTCAATTTTGTCTTTAAAATGAACCAAGCGTGATAAAATGTTTGTAAGGATATTGTGCATTTAAAAACCGTTTTGTGAGTTTGTGTGCTTTGTTTGAAAACGGGGAAGGGCTGTGAAAGGTTCTTTTTGCCTTTGCGAATATTAAGCCACCGTTAAATTGGACCTAAAAAATTGAGAAATTTTATTATCCGAGGTCCAAAGAGGTTTAAAAGAGCCCGAAAAAATTTAAAGGCAATAAAAATAAATTCATGCCAAATAATGAGCCATTTAGGTTTTTGCACCAATTCTCCAAAGTTTGAGAATTTAGTTTATACACCTCTAAAAGAATATATATATGAGGGAGTT
Source organism: Sambucus nigra (assembly GCA_949130495.1). NCBI lineage: Eukaryota > Viridiplantae > Streptophyta > Magnoliopsida > Dipsacales > Adoxaceae > Sambucus > Sambucus nigra. Next base: position 482,082,303 of record OX422221.1, on the reverse strand, counting down.
TGTTCGAAGAATTTAAAACGGGTTTGCACGTCCTTTAAATTCTTGAAAATGCGCTATATTGTTTTGGACGTTATTGGCGTGGAAATCATTTGACTTTGATTTGTTGATTTGCATAAGACGATGTCATCTAAATTCAACAAACTTTTACACCTAAGGATACCTTTGATGTTCTTTCGTTAGGAGTACATGTATGCATCGTGCACATATGATTGATTGAGTTGATTTACCTATCGAATGTGTTCACACCCATTCATTCCATTTTCATGACTTGGTTGTTTGAGTCTAAATCCGTGGTGTGACTTTTGTATCATTTTTGTTCATATTGGTATCCTATCTTTGTATGAAATTTTATAAAAAAAAAATTCAAAATTAGTTTGTGAAGTTTTGTTTGAGCATCTCCTTGCAAGAGCACGTTTACCATATTGTTTGATGCCCTGTTTTGTATAACGTGACACCCCGATTTTGCTTATTTGATTCATTCTTCTCATTTGTCTATTTGGGGACATCATAAGAAAGGGGAGAAAGAATTATCATATTATGGGGGAGTTTGAATTTTGGGGGAGTTTTTGAGATGTTGCTTATGTTTTTATCATATATTGATATCCATGTTATCTCATTTCAAACTCGATATGTCACTTGGTATTTTGCTTTTTCTCATGTGTGTAGGTACTACATGGATTATCATTGGATTGCACACCCTGATGAGAAAAGTGTTGAGATTCCTGAAATAATTTAAGAGAAAACGCTGTAGACTTATTCAATTGTATCTTTCCAGTTTTGGGTTCATGGAAGGGTAAATTTGTATAGGCATTTTTAGTTTTTTGATAATTCGGATGTTTGTTTTTATGTATGTACCGGCATAGACATAAGGGGGAGATTTGTAAGGACATTTTTGTCCATTAACAATTTATTATGCCGCACGCCGTTACACCGTTGAAGAAATTCAAGATTCATACATTCATCAACGGATCCGAATATCAAAAGAAGAAGAGGAATCAAAGTCTGACAGTCGGACCGGTCCGCCTCCTTACCGGACCGATCCGCCAACGGACCGGTCCGCCCCTCAACCAGACCGATCCGTTTGCTGCAGATCCAGTATACCCCGGACTGCAAGCGAACTAATGAAGCCTGGAATAAAAGAACCGATCCGATCACAACCGGACCGATCCACCTCAGAATAAAAGAACCGATCCGGTCAATCGGACCGATCCGCCCCCAAGCCGGACCGGTCCTCCTAGGATAAACTTCGCCAGATCTGCTCGAGATTTTTTAGGCTCAAAGTTTTCTTATTTAAGCCAAGTTCGGGGAGTTTTTTTTTAAGACTTCCTAGACGATTTTCAGAGTACAAAAACTCTAAGTCTTCACCTATTGAGCCGTAGACTCTAGGTTTTTTGATTCACACAAATTTCCAATCCTTTGTGAATCTTTTTGTGTAACCCAAGAACACAACTTTGAGTTTGTTCAACCCTTGTGGAGAAGCCGTTCTCTTCTTCATTGCTGCCCTCTTAGAAAGGGAAAATTCCAGCCGTCGACATAGGAACCGACACCTGCGGGTATTTCTGTGTCACACTGTTTCTAGCCGTTGCTTTGAAGGTTTACCGAAGAAATCGTGCGTTACACTTGTGGGCGATTATCAGGTTGTATGTAAGTCAATGGTCTTGTAAATTCTTTAAAGTTCTAGAAATAAAAGGTTTTGCCCTTCGGTGATTTTTCCTTAACTTTGTGTCGCATGCTTTATATTTGATGGGTTGATTTAGATGCATGTTTAAGGGTTGATTTTATTTGGTTTAAAAGTAGACGCTAATTAAATAAGGGTTCTTGGAAACTTGCGAATTTAATTTAAATCGATATTACACGCGTTCTCAATATCCTAGACTAAATGGGAATATACGACATATGAGAGCGTTCTTGTGGTTCTATAGAGTCATCGCTCACCTATATTAGGGCACATGATCTATGGGGTCAATATTTCCATTGTATATCTTGAACCTTGGGTTTGTGAACTTCTTTGGAGGCTCATCCCCTTTAATTTCTCTTAAAAAGGAGGATTGCATCTGGGTGATGAGTGCCCTCATGAACAGCTATTTTATGGATCTTGCCCAATGATGGTCTGGGTGTTGATCCATTTCTCTTTGGACCAGACTTCTATATATTTCTTATGGCATTCTTTATCTCGATTTCATCTTGTCAGATGACTCTCGTGCGTTGAGAGATCCTACTCACGGTCAATTCTCCTTGCTCGACTGCGAGTTTTGCTCGCCTGAGGACTAGGCGTCCGACCACGGCACTTGCGATTTCTCTCATGGAGTTCTTTTTTCATCTTCTCCAGACGTCGTTGGAGACATGTGTTCTCTTCCATTTGGAGGAATGTTGCCTCCTCTTTCTCGTGGAGTCGTTCCACATACGCATCAACCAGCCATGAGATTTACGTTGATCTAGGTTGCTCTTTGCTCTACTTAGAAAGATATTCCTCGAATGAAATATTGGATTTTTGTTTCGATGAACCTCATATCTAATTCTGAGCAAGGACAGATCACCTCGTATATCACCAGTAATGGGTGTACTGCATGGGTGAGACATTGTGTTCACTCTTTGGTTTCAAGTTGCTTTTAGAAACTATAATCGTTCCCACAGACGGGACCAATTTTGAATGCAATAAATCACAATTAATAATTCTAAAAACAAAGGAATTTGAAGAGTAAGTAAAGATCACAACACATTGGACTTACGTGGTTCGATAACGGCCTATGTCCACGGAGGGTTTCTTAATTTTTATTAATTCTTTTAGAGGTTCAAAATTACATTGCACATTGCCCTTGGTGGGGTTTTTATTTATAGTGATAAGAGTGGTTGAGTTGTACATGAACTCGCCCAGATCCTTAGTAGCTCGTTGATTGATCCATGTTTATATCCTTAGAGAATGCAGGTGACTAAGATGAGTCTTCATAATTATTCACGTGGTGCATCGTCATAATTATCCTTGTGATGTTAAATCCGACTTGGGCATCATGTTGAGCCTATTTAGGTTGCCGAATAATGGGCTGTTATAATTTTCCACCCACATATACTTACAAACAATATATAAATCCATGGATAAAACCATACAACATTCAAGCAAACCCTAACACTACAACTAAAACAATATAGAGATAAAATACATCAAATAATTTCACAAGTATTTTACTTTCATTACATAATTAAATATTAATATAACATTATACATCAACTCATAAATCATTATACATCACCCATGATTTTAATATAAACCCTAACAGACTAATTTCTTTTAAAACCTAAAAAACAGAGCATTTACATACCTATAACTATATAATACATAATCTAATCACAACCTATAACCATTAATGATGCAACAAAAATCTAAAGTGAATCGAATCTCAGAAATACATTACCTAATCTCACAAATACAACTTTAAATTGAAAATTAGACATTATTAATCAATTAAACATACTCTTATATACCTATAAACTTAGATTTGAATGAAATTGAGAACATGAATAGAAAATATCTTCGGATATGAATCGATAATTGGATTGAGAATCGGTTTTAGTTTCAGTTAAGATGAGAATTAATAGGTTGAAAGGAATATAAGATTGAATGCATCAAAAATTTGTTTTCAATTTCGTTAAGAAGAAACGAAAATGAGGAACACATAACTACTAACCTGGTTTGGTTCCACCAAAAAAGGAAGGAAAATAAATAAAGTCTCACCTAACAATCATTGCAAAAATGCTAAGGTTAAATTTTGGAAATGCCGAATTTAAAAAATATAGAGAGGGGGACTAAATGGGAGAAACTAAAAATAGTTTTCTTTGTTTTTTTTTATAAAATATGGACTTATGTTGGGAATTATACATTAATTGACCAGTAAAAAAGTATTTTTTTGCATTGTTTTAATAGAAAACTATTTTTTTGTCAATTATATTTATATAAAAAAAATTGTATTTCAGTTTCCTTTTTCATCCCAATTTTATTTAACAAAAACACAAAAAAAAATTGTTCTTTCATCCCAGTTTTTATCTTTGAAAAAACTAGTTTTTTTGTTCGCTGTTTTGTTCCTATTTATTTTATAAAAAAAATTAAAAAATGTTTGTTGTTATCATTTGTGTCCCTCTTAGGGACTTAAGTGAAAAATATGATAAAAATTAGGATGAGAAAAATAGTTTTTTAAATAAAAATTGGGACTAAACAGATAATAATAAAATTATTTTTTTGCAATTAAATCAACTCGGACAAAAAGAGGAAAAACTATTTTTTATATATTAAAATAAAATCGAATTATTCATCATAGTTTTTATTCATCGTAGTTCTTATCTATTAATAAAGAAAAACGATTATGAATACCATTTTTTTTTAATATCTAAAATACGAATGAAGAAAACAATTTGTAGTTCTTTTAAACATATAAAAATTAGGATAAAAAAGCATTAAGAAACAAAAAACGAGGACAAAAAACCCATTTTTTTAGAATAGAAAAAAGAGATGAAAAAAAAAGGACAATAAAAAATTTTAAGTTTCTTGTTACCAAATATAAAAATAGGGAAAAAATAAAAATTCAGTTTTTTTCTTTTAATAAATAAAAACTAGGACAAAAGAAAGAACAAAACATATAATTTTTTAATAAATAAAAAGATGGACGAAAAAGAGAATAGAAAAATATTTTTTTAATAAATAAAACTGGGATAAAAAAGAGTTTCTTATTTAAAACAAAAATAAAATTCTAATTTTTACTTATTAAAAATTCGATTTTAAAAAATAAATTAAGAAAATGTCTAATTTAATTATTATATTAAGTTAATAAAAAAATTTAAGTTAATATCAAAATTATAAGTGAATTGGGTTTATAATAATCTTGAATAAGATTATAACAATATTAAGAAGACACGGTTTTTTAACCCAATTTTGAAACACAGTGATGTGTTATTGTCACATTGAGTGATGTGTGTAGATCAAATGGAAACATCACTCAATGTGATAATAATACGTCACTGTATCTAAAGGGGATTTCAAGTGTCTCCCATGCATTGCAGTATTGCATGGGTCTAGCGCTCCCCATTTAAAATAATAATGAAACATCACTGTATCTTAAAATTGGATTTAAAAACAAAATCTTATCATTTTTCATATATTCAATTGGATTTTTATAAATGATAATGGTTTGATTAGGAAAGTATAAAAGAAAAAAATAATAATACTTAGATCAATTTTGTATATAAAATATTTGTATAATTAACTAAAAATTAAATATACATTTTTTAATTAACTATACAAATATTTTGTGTCCTTGATATATAAAATTGGTGCATGTAGCATCCGTCCCTTATGAGAAAATGGGTGCTGATTGTGACACCTCGTCTAATTAAATATTGGGTGATCATGCCTTTATCAAATTAAAACAGGTTTCTCATATGGTTCATTCTTAGCATCACTGTCGAACACCAAATTAATTACTAACCACCTAAGTTAATTAAACCGGTGCCAAATTTTATCTTTTCAATAAATAGGATAAAGGAATAGTTTGAAAACTAAAACAACATGCACGAGATACTAGAATCCAAACCATCACTAATATGTAAAAGCATCATCGTTATGTCAAACACAACATCGGCTAAAACCACAACCAAACAATAATCCATAATTCAACTACAAAGTAAAACTGATACAAATCTGGAAATGTAATGGAGTCAACTGATAACATGTCTACATACGAAAAATAAGAATGAGATCCTATGCTAGATCTGAATGAAATAATCGGCAACTCAATAATCCTATCAGAATCCACGGTGCTACAGCTCCGAATACCTGGAATGAAATCAAGTATGGAGCCATTGTGGCTGGAGACCTAAAAGGTTTCGAAAATATTTTTATAGCAAGAGTTAGTACTCAAAACAGTTTGAAAATATTTAACAAGTAATTTATCGCAATTAAAATCGATTATTGATTACACATGTTAGGTTCACGCACACTCCTTTGAGTCTCCTCACCTCTCATCTAATGCGCACACCTAACGTCATATACCTAGCCCACATCGCTATCATACCCAAGATATCTCGACTAAATTATATAACCGATCTTATCAATGGTCTACTCTCACGTACCGCCCATATAGCACGCTTCATTATTAACATCCTCGCATATTTCAATTTTCATATAACATTCACATGTGTTATGTTTAATCATCATAATCAAGCCTCACTACTTAATTCATACGGCATTTTAGATTTATCATTCGACTTCCATAATTAAGTTTCACTACTTAATTTACTATAGATATTCCAAATCTATTTTTAATATTGAAATTAAGTTTCTCTGTACTTAATTTATCATTTTGATGTATATTTATCTATCTATATATATATCATCTACAAATATACTTTCGCACATAAGTAGAACATTATGAAGTATATATATTTCACACAATATATACTATAAGGATTATTAGTCCGGCTAATTACACACCCCAATCATCCTATCATTTACATTGGTCCGGATATCCCTCGACCCCAAAGTAAATGTTATGCATATGTATATTGGTCCGGATACTCATCGATCCCAATATCTTTTAACTTCGATTTGGTCTGGATAATCATCGATACCAAACCGAGTTTTCATGTATCGGTACGGATAATCATCGACCCCAATACCGAATTAAGCATACTTTAGGTATTCACACAGCCTAAGTATCAATATAATAGGTATCCACACAACCAAATTATTTATACTGGTACGTAATATTTTCTCTCTAATATTTATCGTACTTTATCATTTATTTGTGAATTTAATTTACTTTCGTAACTATTTGAACGTTCACACAACTCTAAGGTTCCCTTCCTATACCTACTGGCCTTTATCAAGTCCTTACATACGTATAATAACCCTAAAAATATCCCCTTCCATCATTGGTAATCCTATAAAATTCAACCAAGAAAAGAACCCAAAATCTGCCAGGGTCGATCGATCGACATTCATGGGTCGATCGATCTATCGAACAGGTGCAGCTTTGTCTTTTTCGATTTCTTACCCTTTCTGTTTTACCCAACTTCCATAATTCTTCACCAATTCACATCCGATTATTCCTAACTAATTCTATATGAGTTAGGATGATTTCTAATGTTTCAAACACATTAAAACTTCATTGAAATTAATCAAAAATGAATCGAACCCTCAAAACTCTTTCATAATCTAGTTTTGTGTTCATCCATCAAATTTAATTCAAAATACAGATTTAAATACGTAGTAACAATCAAAACTCTTCTAATTTACAATCCTCTACAGATATAAACACTAACTGCATGCAATTTTACCCAACATGAAATCAATTGGTACTCTTCAACAAGGTTTTGAAATAAAAATCAATTTATTCATGAAATCCCTACACATGGGTATTATAACTTCAATTCAATTTGCATTAAACACTTGCCTTAGATTGATTGATCAGATTTCTTGGTTGATGATTTATTGCTTCTTCTCTAATCTTCTTTTCCAATTGTCTTGAGGTGCAAGAAACCCTTCACCGCCTTCTGAATTCTCTCCTTAGGCTTTTGAAAAATGGTTCTCTCTTTTCTCTAATGGACTCTCTAATATTTTGTGTTATGACCCCCAACCCCAATCTATAAATATCAGATATATGGCTCTAATTTTCATAGGTCCCTTGACCTCTTTTTGAAATATGATCGTAACGCCCTTAATAAGTGTCGGTTTGGTCCAAAATTGACCCATGACCCAAACTATAATCCCGGGTACACTATTTCGACTATTTCGACCCATATGGAATCATTCGTGACCTCTAAATTTTCATACGAGTCACTAAAAATATATTTCTCATTTCTCTCCTCAAAATAGTCTACACGCGACTCTCGGCAAGATAAACTAGAATACGCACATATCACTCACTATGTCGTATAATAATAATCATTTATTATTTACTATTCACTCTTGATAAATTTCATCAAAATATTAATCAGTATCTATATCTCGATTAATATTTTATAATCACATTTATTAATTTAAATCACATTAAATAACATCACTCGTGTAATTTAAATAAAATTTATTTTCCTAATTAATTTTCGAATTAATTAATTTAAAAATACGCAAAAATACGGGGTATATACTTCCCCCTTACAAATGAATTTCGTCTTCAAAATTAGGACATACCAGAAGTAAATAACTCTGGATACTGCTCTCGCATGTCATCCTTCTGCTCCCAAGTCGACTCCTCAATATTGTGGTGACCCCACTGAACTCTCACCAAGGGCACCACTTTAGATTGTAGTTTACGCTCACCACGATCTAGAATATCCATGGGCCTTTTTTCATATGAGACGTCTAGCTATAAGTCAATCTCTTCAAGTGGAACGTGCCAAAAAGCCCTCTCGATCCTCTTATATTTCTTCAGTGATGACACATGAAACACATCGTGTATTTGCTGAAGATGCTTTGGAAGTCCCCGTTTGTATGCTACCGGTCCCACCCTCTTTATAATAGGAAACAACCCCACATACCTCGGTGCTAACTCCCCCTTCTTGCCAAATATCATAATCCCCTTCATAGGAGATACTCGAACTAACACCTGGTCACCAACCTCTAACTCCACATGTCTCTTGTCGGGATCATCATAACTTTTATGCCTATCCCGAGCTATCCGAATGCATCCTCGAATTAACTCAATCTTAGTAGTAGTCTCTTGAATCATCTCGGGTCCTAAGAACTTGTTGTCCCCCACCTCTAACCAACATGTGGTCAAATGACAAGGTCTCCATACAGTGCCTCAAACGGAGCCATCCTGAAAGTAAATTGCTATAATTTGTTATACGCAAACTCTACCAATGGAAGGTATCGCCCCCAACCTCCCCCGAAATCTAGGATACTCATCCTCAGCATGTCCTCTAGCATCTGATTCACCCTCTCTGTCTGACCATCAGTCTGGGGGTGATATGCCGTACTCAATCTCAAGTCAGTACCCATAGCCTCCTAAAAGTTGTGTCAGAAATGAGACATAAATACTTTGTCTCTATCAGACACAATAGTAATCGGGACTCCGTGCAGCTTAAAAATCTTTGAAATCAATAGCTGTGCGTACTGCATCGTGTCGTAGTCAGTGCGAACTGGCAAAAAGTGGGCAACCTTGGTCAACCGATCCACTATCACCCATATCGAATCATGACCCCGCTGCGAAGTAGGTATCCTAGTAATAAAATCCGTCAAGATGCTCTCCCACTTCCACACAGGAATCTCAAGTGGATGTAGCATCCCTAAAGGTCTCTGATGGTCAATTTTAACCAGATGACAAGTAACACACTTTGAGACAAACTTTGTTATGCCTCTCTTCATGTCGACCCACTAGTATTGTCTCCTCATATCCTGGTACATCTTGTCCCCGCCGGGATGTACCGCAAATCTGGAGCCATGAGACTTTATCATAACTACATGTCTAAAGTCCTCATACTCGGGGACTATTAACCTCACATTAAAGAACAGGCCTCCCTTGGAGCTGACTAAGTAGGCTTCTGCACCCTTAGCTAATAATTGTCGTACTCTGACAGAACTGATCATGTGCCTGTGCCTTCACTACACGCATAACAATATCGCGAGTGATAGTCATAACTGCCATGTATGCTCTAACAACCTCATCTTCCTGCTAGAGCTCACTCCACTTTACTTTCCACACCTCCGCTAAATCTCTTCTCTAGTAGGTCGTCGATTCAAAGCATCCGCCACCACATTAGCCTTTATAAGATGATACTGTATATCAAACTGGTAGTCCTTCATGAATTCTAGCCACCGCCTCTGCCTCATGTTTCGATCCTTCTATGTGAAGAGATACTGAAGTGACTTATGATCCATGAACAATGTGAATTTCTCCCCCAACAGGTAATGTCTCCATATCCTCAACGTGAAAATGACCACTGCCTACTCTAGGTCCTGGGTGGGGTAATTCTTCTTGTGGGGCTTTAGCTTTCGAGACGCATAAGCTATCGCCATCTCTTCCTACTGCAACACACCCCCAAGTCCCTGTAAGGATGCATCCGTATAGACCCGATACTCCATCCCACTCCTAGGCAATGAAAGTATGGGTGTTGATGTCAATCTATCCTTCAACTCATCGAGGGGCAATTGACATTGGTCGCTGATTAGGCATAAATTCTTTCAAAATTATCCCCTAAATCAGTATCTTTTAGCACCTCGGATAATATAATTCATCTTGATTTATCTCATTTATATGCTACTGACCTTTCTACGTAGTATCTCTAACTTTGTGCCTTTTTCATGATATTTATAGGTATTTATTGCTAAGTACAGAAAGGAAAAAGCCAAAGCAGAAAAATGAATCAAGGGAGAAAAGTTAAAAGGGCAAAAGCATGATTTCCATCAGGAATCTGGATGAGAACCCAAACTGAAAGTTGAAGATCTCGAGTCTACGAATGCGTAGGAAGAAACGACATCCAATTCTGAGTTCCGGGGCAGAAGTTACGAGGTTCTAAAGATGAGATAAAATGAAGAGAAATGGGGAGAAATTGAAGAGAAAATAAAAATGAAGACGGACCGATCCTATTTAGAATAAAAAGGAACCGATCCGGACCCTTAAAACTCACTGGAAAAATTTTCATAACGGACTGGTCCTATTTCCAGCAAAAATTTTCATAACGGACTGATCCGAATTTGGACCCGGATCGATCCGCTCCTGGGCGCACAGACCGGTCCGCCGAAGATAAATCCTAATTTTCAGCTCCGATTTTAGAGTTTGATTCAGCTACAAATCTGCATTTTTCGTGATGTATTTAACTTCTAGTTATTGTTAGACATGGGGAGTTCGAACAATTACATTTTTTTATTAGTTTTTAGAGAGAGAAAGCTCTCTCACCTGTGTTGTAAACCCTAGTTTTGAAGATTGATTGCAAGATTCAGATTTGATTTCCAGATTTATTGAATGCAAGTAATTTCATTTCATTGCCTTAATTTAGTTAATTAATTCTTCCGATCTCAATTGCACTTTCAAAAATTACCAATTGTTCTTGGTTGTCTCTTTTATGGAAATCATGAATCTTGTTAGTTTAAGAGTTAATGTTTTCCATCACCTAATCATGTCTGGCTAAACGTCTTTAGGGTTGGGGTGCATTAACCCCACCCGATGTAATTCACCGTAATTGGAAATAGATTTTTGAATTGAATCTTAAAGGAATCGTGTTGCGTAGTTAAGGCAACCGTCGTAGGACTTTTGATCTCGTTTTCCCTAGGTAACCGGGATGCTTAAGAGTGCGATGCGCGTGTTAGTTAATGTGACACTTCTTTATTCTTACCTTTGATTTCGTATGATGTGGGCTACGATCCTTCATATATGGAATGCTTAGGATTAATAAAGACCGGGTTCCGTTAAATTCTAATTCTGAAATCTAGTATCCTGTAAGGTGAATTACTAGGATGTGGGGGATTGCAACCTACCCTTTTGTTCTCATTTGCAGTTAAATCTTTTATACAATGTCCATCTGTTTTTAGACTAAATTAGCGTAGTTCATTTCATTAATTGTTAATCTAGCTAGTTGTTAATTAAATTTTGCATTTAGTCCATAGTTGATCTTCCACTCAAAGCATCTTTTCGTTTCTTTTGGAGTCAATTTAGGATTCTCCGTCTTTCCAAACGTCGTTACGATTTTCTCGTCCTATATCCCTGAGGATTCGACCCCGATTTACTGGGATTATTACTTGAGCGACAGGCTTGCACTTGAGCCTAGATAACACGCACAGTAGAACACATTTGTGGTCGCGTCAAGTTTTTAGCGTCGTTGCGAGGGATTTAGGTACACTTAGGTTAGATCGAGTCAATCTAAAACTTTGAACAAAAAAAAATATCCAAAAAGAAATTATATCTCAAAAGCCCGTTTATGCAAAATCCTGAATAAACTCCTCAAAATAATCCAACCAGAATTCCATAAAATCCTATCGTTGAGTATAATCCTGACAGCCCCCACACCCCTCGCGTTCCATAATTCTGGTTTCATCCTCCTACACCGCCAAATTCACTGTCCAATTACACTTCGAGTGATCCATCTGGTTACATTTCAGGTTACACGCCTAGTGCACAGAGTGAGGATACCGAGTCATTAAGAGAGAGAGAGAGAGCTATGTCAGACGTCGCTAGTTTCGGTACTGGGGAGGAAAATCCACCATATCGTCCCATGAAAGAACTCCTTTTTCCCGAGAGAACTATCACCCCTGGTTGAATTTTACTCTCGTATAATGCCGTTCAGTTCCACTTTCACAATAGGATGATACGAATTCTCCTTACTTTTCACGGTACGGATTCGAAGAAACCATACCTTCACATACATGAGTTCGAAGAGGCGTGCGAGACGTTTAATGATATAGCTTGCACATAAGATGTTGTTCTCCTGAAGCTTTTCCATTTTTCCTTAAATAATAAAGCTAAAACTTGGATGTGATCTCTACCCTCGAACTCCATTATCTCTTTGAAGGATATGCAATCGAAATTTCTCTCATAATCCTATCCACGGCACAAAACCAACTCCGTCAAGACTCAAATTCTAGCTTTCGGACAACAAGATAATGAGTCTTTAGATAAGTGTTGGGAACGCTTTCAATAATTGCTTAGCGCTTTCCCCCATCATGGATTCGAAAAACATCACCTAATCTCTTTCTTCCATCATGGGTTAACAATAGCGTTTAAACAACTTATGCAAACCAAGTATGAAAGACCATTCTGGGAATTAGATGATAGTGATGCTGAGGCCCATCTTAAGTATGTCGCCGAGACTACTCAAGCATGGAACATATCTGATCCTAATGCCCAAACCTGGCCTAGACAAGTATCTACCACTTCGACTGCATCCGGTCTATACCTACTAGATAGTAACACTTTACTAGACCATCGATTTAATCAGTTTGAGAGAGGTGTGAAAGATTTACTTGAAGTCTGATTGAGAGAAATTTTTGGATCCAACCGTGCTGTAAAAGACAAGGTGTGTGCTATTTGTGAGGCGGGCCATTCCACAAAGGCATGCCTGATGATCCCTGCCTACAAGGCTATGCATACCGAGCAGGTGGAGGCTATATGAGAGTTTAAGGGAAACTTTAACACTCCACATGGGAAAACGTGCAACCCTTCGTGGAGAAATCATCCTGGTTTTAGCTATGGGAAACAACAAGTTGCGTTGAATCCAAATTCATAGGTTGCCCTACCTCTATCCCCTCCTCAATTTCAGCAAGCACCACCTCCTCCGGCTCCATATATAGCTCCACTGCGGAGGGGTCTCGAAGATACAATACACCAATTCATCAACTCCCAGAGTGCAATCAATGCCAGATATGATCGCATGTTCGCCAACACAAATGCGAACATCTCAAAGTTGCAATCTTCGTTAAGTATCCAAGAGAAGAGTAAATTTCCTGCTCAGGGTCAAAGACCTCCCTAAGGTCAAACTAGTGTAAGCTCTATTTTTAATGCAAATCAAGAGCAATGTTGCACGATAACCACTCTACGTAGTGGGGAAGTTGTTAATTTATCACCTTTTCTCGCACGACACACCTAAAGGAAAGGAGGTTTCGCCCGGTATGAAAGAGGCCAAAGATGACTCCTTGAACGAGAGTGATAATGAGAACACTAGTGAGCTCGAAGTCGCAGAGAAACCCCCCACGGTCGCTCCGTTTCCCCAACGGTTAGTATCTCATGCCAAAGAGTTATCTCGTGAAGATGTGTCAGACGTTCTTAAGCAAGTAAAGATTAATTTTTCTTTTCTCGACACCATAAAGCAAACTCCTGTGTACGCTAAGTTTCTTAAAGACTTACTTACGGTGAAACGAAAGCTAAAGGTAAAGAAAAATATGTTCCTAACACAGAACGTCAGCTCAATACTATCAAGTGACCTTCCACCCAAATTCAAAGATCCGGGTGCACCCACTATTTCGTGCATCATGGGGGGAAATCGAATTGAGAGAGCTCTAATAGATTTAGGGGCGAGTGTCAATATTCTCCCCTACTCCATCCATAAAAAATTAGGTTTGGGGGACCTTAAGCCCACAAACATGACTCTCTGACTCGCATATAGTTCCGTAAAGATACCTCGAGGAATCATTGAGGACTTGATCATCCAAATTGACACACTCTACTTCTCGGTGGATTTTATCATTTGGGACGAGGAGCCTTCCGTTGTACCGAGTAATCATGTCCTCGTCTTTTTAGGCCGCTCATTCTTAGCTATGGCTAATGCCTTGATCAACACTCAAAATGGGCGCATGCAACTTACGTTCGGGAATATGACCCTTGAAACAAATATCTTTAACATCACCAAACCTGATAGTGAGGAGTGCGAATCATGAGAAATGGATCTTATGGAAGAGACAGTACACGTGCATGAGAGGTCCCACAAGCGAGAGCCACTAGGGGTGTGCCTTACTTCATCAAGTGAGAGTGGTAGTTTTGACAATGAGAGAAAGGTGGGGGAGGTGTGTGTAGTGACCGCGATTGAGAGAAAGAGAGTGGTTAGAGGAGAGAAAATAGTAGAGTTAGAGATCAAGCAAGTAAGCGAGGACGTAGGCATTACTCACAAGAGAGAGTTAGGGGACGTGAGCATGGAAGATTTTGAAAAATAATTTGAGCATGTGGATGAGAACCTGAATGTAGAAGTCCAACCTTTATTGGACTCGTTTAGTTACTTGGATGAGAGCGAATGGCAAGATACAATAGATGAATTCCTTCGTAATGACCATCCCTCCACATCACAAAAGTCTTCAGAAGAGAGTGAAAGAGAATGTTCGAAACACACTCGAGAGAGCGAATTAGGAGATATAAGTCTTGAAAACTTTGAAAAAGAATTTGGGTCGATTGAAGAGAGCCATACTGTTGAAGTCCAATCCCTATTGGACTCTTGTAGTCACTTAGAAAAAAGCAAATGGAAAGATAAAATAGATGAATTCCTTTTTTGTGACCATCCAAACATACCACTTGAGGTCCCGGAGGCGATTGAGGAGAAAAGTTGTGTTTCGTCCGACTTAGAGCCCGACCCATTCGTTCAAAAAATTGAAAGAAACCAAGGTGTTCCCTATGAGTCGGTGCACGCAGGACACACTTTGAATAAGCATCACGAGGATATCTTTTCGATTAGTCATGACGAGTCTCCTAGTTTTTCCCTTATCTATGGGCGAGGTCCCAACTTGTTCCAATTATTGGTTTACAATATGAAGACGGGAGAGACAAGGAGAGCATTTAACCCCGTTCATGGGGTTAGGTGATTTTGTGGAGAGATGAGAGGTCATCGCACCGACGCGTATGGGGTAATTTTTGTTGTATTATCAAGTTATGTGTTAATGTCATTTAGTGTCTTTTTGCATTTTAAATATCTGCTTGTTTTATTTGTCACACTTGTTATTTCCTCTTTTTTAGATTTTTAGTCCTTTTGATTGAGAACAATTCAAAAGTCTAAGTTAGGGGGTTGACAAGTGTGTATTTCTAAAACTTCACAAACTTTCAAAATGCCCAAAAAAAATGAAAAAGTTCAAAAAAGCAAAAAAATATTTTTTCATCCAAATAAATAAAAATTAGAATTTAAATTTTTCAAAAATATCACCGAAACTTTATGTAAAGCCTCAAATTCACAATAATCCAAACACATAAGCCAAAATTGACTAAAGATGGAAATTGAGCGTGAATTGATGACTTAACGAATAAGTGTGGAGACTATTAACCCGGTGAGATGTCTAGCTTATCCATTTTTCTGAGTTTTAAAATCAATCCGAGTTAATGGTTAACTCAAAGTTCGATTTAGCGTTTAAATAAGTCGTCGGAGATCTCAATTCTTTAACGTTGATCGGTTATGGGAAATGGAATGTTGTCTTGAAAAATGTGCTAAATATATCTCTAAATTTAATTAATCTCGAGACGCATATGGTAACACAATTAGTAATTTGGACAATGAAGTAGGCTCTCGTTTGACACCCAAAAATATTAGCCTTAAAAAGTTGTGAAAAATTAACCTTTTTGCAACCCAATTTGAGCCGAATAAATCTTTTCCTTCTCATTTGTAGCCCGAAAAACACCAAATTGATCCTGGAATTGTGAAAATGAAAAATTCAGAAATTTAGTCCGAAAAGTGCATAAAAAGGGGCAAGAAAAAAATAGTAGAATGCTTAACAAAAATAGCAAGAAAAAGAAAAAGAAGAAAATAGAAAAAAATAGAAAAAGAAGAAAAAATGAGCAAAAGTCCGAAAAAGCACTAATGGACATCACAAGAAATTTTTCCAATCCCAAAGTTCCCAATCATTTCAATTTTACCCAATATACCTTATAACCCGAAAAAGTCCTAACCAAGTCCGAATTACGAAATTGGTTACCGCGTGGAGAGTTAGGGCACAAAAGATAATAAAAGAGATTAAATGTGCGAATGAGGGATGATATTTCTGGTTTCCCAATAATCGTATTCCAATGACGAGATCTTTCCACCCCAAATAGTCCGTCTTTCAAAATTCGTGTGCGTGAATTTGCAGTCCATTACATTTGCTCCTTATATCACGCATATCGAGAGAAAATATCCACATTTCGAGTGATTCGTTTGCGAGAGTATCCCGTGAGCATTTGAATCAAAACGAATTTTCCGAAAAGTAACGGAATGATCAATCGGTGGAAATCTAAAGTTAATTTTTGGCTTCGCACACACGCACGACAAATTGAGACTTACGAATACAAATATAGGGTGATTATTTTTCGGGAAATTTAAATCGAATAATTTTTAAGTATTTTGATTTTTCTTTGAGTCAATAACGAACTTTGTGGGTATATTCACTACAAAACCTCACGAGATACAACTCGTCCTACTAGGGTAACCTAGAGGTTTAAAGGCTTGTTGCATACGCTAAATTCAATCGCTTGCCCGCGAAAGTGGTATTCTATCCTAATAAAATGAATCTCAAGAGTTGATCCTTAGTTGGATTCTTTTATATTGCTCGGGACGCGCAAAGTTCAAAGTCAGAGGGGTTTGATTAGGCATAAATTATTTCGAAATTATTGCCTAATTCAGTATCTTTTAGCACCTCGGATAATGTAATTCATCTTGATTTATCTCATTTATATGCTACTGACCTTTCTAAGTAGTATCTTGAATTTTGTGCCATTTTCATGATATTTACAAGTATTTATTGCTAAGTAAAGAAAGGAAAAAGCCAAAGCAGAAGAATGAATTAAGGGAGAAAAGTCGAAAGGGCAAAAGCATAATTTCCATCGGAATCTGGACGAGAACCCAAAATGAAAGTTAAAGATCTCGAGTCTACGGGTGCATAGGAAGAAATGTCGTCCAATTCTAAGTTCCGAAGCAGAAGTTACGAGGTTCTAAAGATGAGATAAAATGAAGAGAAAATGGGAAGAAATTGAAGAGAAAATAAAAATGAAGACGGACCGGTCCTATTTAGAATAAAAAGGGACCGATCCGGACCCTTAAAACTCACTGAAAAAATTTGCATAACGGACCGGTCCTATTTCCACCAAAAAAGGACTGATCCGGATTTGAACCCGGACCGATCCGCTCCTGGGCGCATGGACCGGTCCGCTGAGGATAATTCCTAATTTTCTGCTCTGATTTTAGAGTTTGATTCGGCTAAAACTCCGTATTTTTTGTGATGTATTTAACTTCTAATTATTGTTAGACATGGGGAGTTCGAACAATTACATTTTTTTTATTAGTTTTTAGAGAGAGAAAGCTCTCTCACCTATGTTGCAAACCCTAGTTTTGAAGGTTGATTTTAAGATTCATATTTGATTTCCAGATTTATTGAATGCAACTAATTTCATTTCATTACTTTAATTTAGTTAATTAATTCTTCCGATCTCAATCGCACTTTCAAAAATTACAAATTGTTCTTGTTCATCTCTTTTATAGCAATCATGAATCTTGTTAGTTTAAGAGTTAATGTTTTCCTTCACCTAATCATGTCTGGCTAAACGTCTTTAGGGTGGATGAACCCCACCCAATGTAATTCACCGTAATTGGAAATAGATTTTTGAATTGAATCTTAAAGGAATCGTGTTGCGTAGTTAACGCAACCGTCGTAGGACTTTTGATCTCGTTTGCCCTAGGTATCCAGGATGCTTAAGAGTGCGACGCGCGTGTTAGTTAATGCGACACTGCTTTTTTCTTAACTTTGATTTCTTATGATGCGGGCTACGATCCTTCATATATGGAATGCTTAGGATTAATAAAGACCAAGTTCCATTAAAATTATAATTCCGAAATCTAGTATCCTACAAGGTGAATTACTAGGGTGTGGGGGATTGCAACCTACCATTTTGTTCTCATTTGCAGTTAAAGCTTTTATACATTAGCCATATGTTTTTAAACTAAATTAGCGTAGTTAATTTCATTAATTGTTAATCTAGCTAGTTGTTAATTAAATTTTGCATTTATTCCATAGTTGATCTTCCACTCAAAGCATCTTTTCGTTTCTTTTGGAGTCAAGTTAGGATTCTCCGTCTTTCCAAATGTCGTTATGATTTTCTCGTCCTATTTCCCTAAGGATTCGACCCCGACTTACCGAGATTATTACTTGAGCGACGGGCTTGCACTTGAGCTTAGATAGCTCAGACACTATAACACATTTTTGGTCGTGTCAGTCGCTCCACACAAATGGTACTCCCTTACGAGTCAATTTGTCAAAGGCCCAGCAATCTTTTAGAACCCCTTGATGAAGCGATAGTAATATTCAGCCAACCCCAAGAAGCTGCGAATCTCGATCGGTGTCGTGTGTTGCCCCCACTCCCTCACCACCGATACCTTACTCGGATCAACATCTATGCCCCTGTCGGACACAATATGGCCGAGAAACTGTACCTCCCAAACCCAGAATCCACATTTACTAAATTTGGAGTACAACTGATGGTCTTGTAATGTGTGCAAAACCATCCGTAAATGCTCGGCGTGCTCCTCCTACTTTCGTGAGTGAACCAGGATGTCATCGATGAATACTATCATAAATTGATCCAGAAACTCCCGGAATACTCAGTTCATGAGATCCATGAATATTACAGGCAAATTGGTGAGCCCAAATAGTATCACCCTGAACTCGTAGGACCCGTACCACGATAGGAAAGCGGTCTTAAGAATATCGTCCTCCTGAATACGCAACTGGTGATAGCCTGACCTCAAATCAATCTTGGAGAAGTACGCAGCCCTTCTTAACTGATCAAATAAGTCGTCAATCTTAGGTAACGGATACTTATTCCGTATCGTCACCTTGTTTAGCTCCCTGTAATCCACGCGCAGGCGAAGCGAACCGTCCCTTTTCTTCATAAATAACACCGAAGCACCGCAAAGCGATGTACTCCGTTGTATGAAACCCTGACCCAAGAGTTGCTGAATCTTCTCTCTCAGCTCCCGCATCTCTGAGGGGTCCATGCGATACGGTGCTCTAGAAATTGATCTCGTCCCCGGTGCTAAGTCGATGACAAACTCTATTTCCCAGTGACAGCTCGGGTATCTTTTGGAATACTTCCTCAAAATCCCTCACTACAGGAATCGAATATAAGGGAATGACCACCTCCTGCGAGGTCTCCTCTTCGATGTAATATAAATGAGTGCGCGATCCTCCCTCGAAAAGAGGCATCGCCACCAGGAACATCTCTTGTCCCGAAATCGAAAACACAATCGTCCTCTCATAGCAATCTATCGTCGCTGTGTAGCCTGCTAACCAGTCCATACCTAAAATCACGTCATACCCCTCCATGCTAAGCCATCCATAAAATTTGCCTTCTTCCTCTCTTAGTTGCTCGCCTCGCCTGGCATAAAATTTGCTAAACGGGTGAACTCCTCCTCATAATCAGCAACTGAGCGGTCACCCTGACATACCTCACAAAACTTCCTCCTCATCTCTGCCTCTACTGCCGACGAAAAGTGCTTGAGGTCAAACCGCACCTAGAACTCTGAAATAGTCATCGAGTCTCTCTCCTCGGCGGTGGTCACTGAATCCCACCACTGAAGAGATGCCCATGTTAGCCTGAAGGTGTCCAACATCTGTCGCTAAACTTTACTGCAATCTAGCATGCCCAGGTGTTGCTGAATGTTCTTTTTCCAAAGACATGCCTTCATTACATTCGTTCCACCCTGAAACTCCGGTGGATACTATGACAAGTGGGTGGCCCTTGCGGATCTAGAATAGCTGGTGCTACGGGCTGCTGAGCCTGAGACTGAGGGAAATGGGCTGCCATGGCCCTCATAGCTGTCTCTACTGCCTGAGCCACTGTCACTGGCACCTAAGTAGTAGAAATCATCTCTGGTGGTCGTGTCGGTACCTACTGCTCCTGAGGATCCTCCCCCAGCTCATCTCTGGATGCGGCCCTCTCAGCTCGCTCTCTCCTCGACGGTATCTGAAAATAGATCGAATTGTATAAGCACAGAGTTTATACAAAATTTAATAGAAAAAGTACAACATCTCAAAACACACAAAGATATAAGTAACACTCATAATAATAGGGCTCTATATCAAACAAACGATACGCTAAAAACGTAGTAAGTCGTACAGATCCTATAGGCTCTAGAACCTAATGCTCTGATACTATCTGTGACACCCCGTCTAATTAAATATCGAGTGATCGGGCCTTTATCAAATTAAAATAGGTTTCTCATATGGTTCATTCTTAGCATGACTGTCGAAAGCTAAATTAATTAATAACTACTTAAGTTAATTAAACCGGTGCCAAATTTTATCTTTCCAATAAGCAGGATAAAAGAATAGTTTGAAAACCAAAACAACATGCACGAAATACTAGAATCCAAGCCATCACTAATATGTAAAAGCATCATCGTTATGTCAAACAAACCATTGGCTAAAACCACAGCCAAACAATAATACACAATCCAACTACAAAGTAAAACTAATACAAACCTAGCACTGTAATGGAGTCAGCTGACAACATGTCTACATATGAAAATATGAATCAGATCCTATGCTAGATCTGAATGAAAGAGTCGGATACTCAATACTCCTGTCAGCATCCACGGTGCTACAGCTCCGAATCCCTGAAATGAAATCAAGTATGGAGCCATTGTGGCTGGAGACCTAAAAGGTTTTGAAAATATTTTTATAGCAAGAGTTAGTACTCAAAATAGTTCGAAAATATTTAACAAGTAATTTATCGCAATTAAAATCGATTATTGATTACACATGTTAGGTTCATGCACACTCCTTTGAGTCTCCTCACCTCTCATCTAATGCGCACACCTAACGTCATATACCTAGCCCACATCGCTATCATACCCAAGATATCTCGACTAAAGTATATAACCGATCTTATCAATGGTCTACTCTCACGTACCGCCCATATAGCACGCTTCATTATTAACATCCTCGCGTATTTCAATTTTCATATAACATTCACATGTGTTATGTTTAATCATCATAATCAAGCCTCGCTACCTAATTCATACGACATTTTAGATTTATCATTCGACTTCCATAATTAAGTTTCACTACTTAATATACTATAGATATTCCCAATCTATTTTTAATCTTGAAATTAAGTTTCTCTCTACCTAATTTATCATTTAGATCTCTCTCTCTCTCTCTCTCTCTCTCTCTCTCTCTCTCTCTCTCTCTCTCTCTATCTATCTATCTATCTATCTATCTATATATATATATATATATATATATATATATATTTCATCTACAAATATACTTTTGCGCATAAGTAGAATATCACGAAGTATATATAATTCACACAATATATACTATAAGGATTATTGGTCCGGATAATCATAGACCCCAATTATCCTATCATTTACATTGGTCCGGATATCCCTCGACCCCAAAGTAAATGTTATGCATATGTATATGTAGTGACAATTACTCTTGGTGATAATTATTGTGCAACACAAATAAATATGAGAGAAGTAATGACCAAGAAAGAGCAAATAAAATGTCAATCACACAACAACAGGTGTACGTGGTTCAGCAAAGATGTGCCTACGTCCACGGTGATGCAGTCAGTATTATTTCTCTATATTCTGAAGAATAGGTACAGAGAATACAACTTGTCCCTTGCCCCCGACCTAGGGTTTAATTTATATATATGTATGCTAGTTAGTGGAGATGGTGGGTTCCTTCATATTAGCCATCTTCCCTATCCCTTCCCTTCATGGGATTGTGCTCCCCTATAACTTCTCTTCATGGGATCGTGGGGAGAGACCGGATCAATATCAAAGATAGAGGGCCTGGACTTTGGGCCGCCAGAACTGGGCTACTCGTCCAGGCCCATGGTTCTCAATTCTGGGTACCTACAATTGCCCCTAAATTTGTTGGGCCATGTTTATGGGTCCAATGAATTTAAATGATCAACCATTATGGCTGATTTGTGATTCTTCGAAAACTGTGAAGTTGCTTTGGCGGCACCCGCTTCGCTATCCGTGCGCTATGATTAGAATTGAAGGCTTGTTGGGATAGCCACTTTTTCATTCGTCGTTTCAGCCTTTCCAGTATTCTTCCTTCTTCTGAGAACTCTAGCGCCTCGTACCTTCCTCTCTGAATTCCCATTCCCATTGCTTCTTAGTCATCTTGAGCTCGTGCTTCTTCATCACTCGAACCGATCTTCTGTTTTGTAAGTTTCTTGTGACCTTTCTTTGCACTTTCTCTTTGGTTTGTAGGATTTGAGTTTTTCAATGGCGAAGATTGGAAATAGGTCAATCTCTGAGTTTAGGAAGTTCTACAATATTCTTGAGTGGGTAGATATTTAATGTTGTGCCTCCCCTCCTAGGAACGTTAGGGATATAGAGGATGCTCGCTGGGTCCATGTTTTGTTGCTCTCCCAGGGGGGGCTGACTTTTCCCCCTAATGATCTATTTCTGCATTTTTTTGGTTATTTTGATATTGTTCCCGCACAGTGCTCGCCCAATGTGTGGAAGATAGTAAATGGCGTCCATAGAATAAACCAGTTGTATGGTACTAGGTTAGGACTTGTTGAGATCTGTTTCTGCTATTCCTTCTCTTGAACTAGCTCAGGTATTTTATACCTAAAAGCTAGAAGTCCTGATAGGGTATTGGTAGTAAACCTACCTGATTCCCATAAGGACTACTGGCAAGAGGGTTTCCTCTTTAGGAATTGGCAGTTCCCTCCCCAGTTTGAAGGGTCGAGGTCTGAGAGGTTCACTGTCCCTTTTTATGGGGAAGAATATATAGGTAGACATTTGTACTGTTATTTCCACCTTTGCTGGCTTATGATTTTTCTAACCTCTTTGCTTTTTCTTTCACAGCGAGGACAAAGAATTTGGAGCCTGCTCTCAGCGAGGTTCGCATCTCGGAGTTGGTGAAAGCTTGGAATATTAGGGAGCCTCTGGGTGACGGCGAGCATCCCAGGTCTGCTGCCTTTTTGCTCGAGTACAAGAACACAGGCTCCAGCTTCATAGCTCGACCTGTGGAAAGTGTGCCAGAGTTTGATTTTTTGGGAAAGACTACTGCTGAGCCGATACCGATGGACGAAGAAGAGAGCAGCTCTGAAAGTGAGCCTCCTGGTAATCTCGGTGAAGGGAGTTCTGATAGTAGCAGCTCTTCTGATTCCGAGGAGGCTTCTAAGGCTCGAGGATTGTCGATTACTTCTAGCAGTTCTGGTGAAGATATGCCTCCAAGGAAGAACCTGATCAGAGATGATGATGATGATGACCATGTTCTCCTTGCACAAAGGTCAAAGAAATAGAAGACTGTATCTGGGGTTGTGGCTACAGGTTCTCGACCTTCCTCTCAGGAGCAAGAGAGGAAGAGGAGAGAAGAAGAGTAGGTGAAAGAGAGGGAGAGAAAGAAGGAGGAGGAGAAGAAGAAGGTGGAAGAAAGGAAATGGGTCTAGGAGAGGAGGAAGAGAGAGAGGGAGAGGGAGGAGGAGAAGAGGAGAGCTGAGGCAAGGACGAAGGTCGGGCAGGCCTTAGTTCCAGTGTCTGCTCTGCCAGAGGGAGCTTCCGTGGCAATCTCCCCTCAGCTAGCTCCGGCCCTACTTGAGAGAGCTGTCCTCCCGGCTGATTGCCAATGGGCAATAGGTTCGGAGCATCTGGCCCTTCAGGCTAGTCAGAGGCTTGCTCTGGTAAGGTTTCTTTTCCTCTCGTGTTTTGCTGACTTCTCTTGCTTTCCTTTTCTTATATCTCTTTCTTTTTTGTAGTTCGTTACCGACTTCGTTGTGCTGTATCGCTCACGCGACGAGCTGGTGAAGAAGAATAGTGAACTAGAGCAAGAAAACTCTGCCTTGAAGCTGAAGGGTAAGGAGCTCGAGGCCAGTTTCAAGGCTGTTGATGCTGCTAGGATCTCGTCTGATTTGGCCCTTGCCACTTTCGCTCGCGAGAGAGATGATGCCATCAGGGAGCTGGGCGAGCTGAGGAAGGCTTATGATCTGGTATGTACGAGCAAGCTGGACCTTGCAGAGAAGAGCAGAGTTCTGTCCGAGCAACTGGAGGCAGAGAAGGCTCAGGCAGCCACCATGAAGGAGGACTCATACAACTCTGGGTGGGCTGCTGCTTATGATGATGCTGAGGCTCAGATTGGCTACATTAGCCGTCTGAATTTCAAGAAGGCCTGGAACAAATCTCTTCTAGCTGCGGGTGTGGATGCTGAGTCTCCCTTGTTTGACGAGCACGACCCGGGTCCCAAGCCAACTGTGGACGAAGAAGCTCCTGCTCCAATTATCGAGGGTGCTGATCTTCCCTCGGATATAGTTCCTGCTGAGGGGGATACTTCTGTTGCAGTTGATAAGGGGAAGCAGCCAGACACCGCTGGGCAGTCTGAGGTTGCCAGTTAATCTGCTTTTAGGATTTTCTTTTGTACTTTTTGCTTGTAATCTCCTAAGTTTTTTTTTTTTTTTTTTGCTCGATGTACTTGGCCTTTATTAATGAATGATAAGATTCTCTATTTGGCTTACGCTGATCCCTTTTTCTCTTCTATCTTTCTTTTATCTATAGTTGGTTGATGTGGATGACTATATTCCTGTTACCTCCCAACTGGGTAGGACTCTTGGTCCTAATGCAAGCCCTGCAGTTCGCCATGCCTTTGCTAGACTTTGCAGGTTTGCTAAATCAAGGAACCAAAAATATAAGGATCAGTCCGAGCTAGTGGCCAAGTTGAAAGACAGGCTCCAGTAGATGGGAGAAATTGGTGCTTCAGTGCAAGAAGAAGTCAGTACACTGAGAGCAAGGTTGCTGGAGGCCACCGAGATTAACCAGGTCGGGGAGTTCCTGCAGCAGGAGAATGAAGACTTGAGGAGGGAAGTCCTAAGGCTTAAGGAGCATTCGCCGAGCATCGCTTCGGCAGTCATACAAGGCTCTTCTTCGTCGCGAGATGCTCGGCCTTCCCTCATGCGTGCTGGTAGGAGTGCCAGGGGTAGGAGCAGGGAAGTCGAGGAACAGCGTGAGAGGGAGATGGAAGAGCTACGTGGTGACGTTCGGCGAGCTTATGTGACTGCTGCTGGGCTCCAGAGGAATGTCACTCGACTACGGCATTTGTTTAAGAACGGTCCTCGACAAGTGTGGTCTGATGGCTACGATCAAGGTTGGCTGGATGCTCCGACGAGACTATCAGAGTTCGAGGGGCTCTCCTTCATCAGAGGGTGGTTGAGTGAGGTCCCGAGGAACTCGACGTTGTGGTATCGACACGAGATGTCCTCCTCCACTCTGATGCCCAATCCATTCAGGCGGGATGATCGATGGATCCCCATTGATGCCATTCCCCGGCAACTATTGGAATTGGACGCAAATGAGGTCGTGGAGGAACTCGCCCCTGCTCCTGATGATGGAAGGAGAGCTGAAGTTGCTGATTATCTTGCTCGGAGGCTTCCACCTCCTTGATATTTTGTTACTCTTTTTCTTTTTGATAATTGTAAATGCTTTGGGCGAGCTTCGCCGACTAAACATGTATTATCATTGTTTGTAAATATAAAAGATTAATGAAAAGTTCGAGTTTTGGGCAATTTTGCTGACTAAACGTGTTCATCCAATCCTTTTATATTTTGTTGCTTCACAATCCTTTTTATTTTGTCATTTGAGTGTCCGCCCAGTCCAGTACAAGAATACCATTGTGCCCTCACTTTACCTTTTAGGTTGTGTCGTCACACTCCCTTAGGCCTAAGTAGGGCAATTGGCGAGGACACACTTGGTATTGGATGTCATCATCCGATCAGGATTTTGTTCAACCAAAGTAGGTTTGATGCCTAAGAATACTCTGTAGGGCTTCATATATTGCCAGGGGCAATGCTAAGAGGTATGTCGTGCTTTATGACGATGACCTGAGGAGGGGTGTTCCCCTGCCATGTCGACCATTGTGCCTGTGATTTGGAAAGGATGCGCAATAAAATATGACCGTTACTAATCAGAGAGTGATTAACTGAGAAATTTTCATTAGTGAAATGAGAAATGAACTGTCCTTTCTCATAACGAATACAATAAAAGATTTAACAACAGAATTCCTAAAAATAAAACTTCTTGAGATTAGCTGCGTTCCATGCTCGTGGTATCTCCCTTCCCTCCATTATTTCCAAATGATAGGCACCTTGCAGGTCGTCTCTAATTATCTTATAAGGTCCTTCCCAGTTTGGGCCCAGTTTACCGTCTGATGGCTTCATTGTGTTTCCCAGGACCTTTCTTAGGACATAGTCCCCAACGCTGAATCTCCTCGGGTTGACCCTCTTGCTGTAGTGCTTCGCGAGCTATTGCTGATAGCTCGCAAGTTTCACTAGGGCAAGTTCCCTGCGCTCGTCGGCTAGGTCGAGTTCAGCGAGCAAAGCTTCATCGTTCTGGCCTTTTCGACAAGGTCGGATCTCATTGTTGGCAATCCCGCCTCTAGTGGGATGATTGCCTCCATACCATATGTTAGTGAGAATGGCGTTTCTCATGTTGCTCGCCTAGGAGTCATTCTGTATGCCCATAGGATATGCGGTAGCTCGGTTGCCCATGCGCCTTTGGCTCGCTCTAACCATTTCTTCAATCCAGCGATCACTGTTTTGTTGGAAGCTTCTGCTTGTCCGTTGCTTTGAGGGTAAGCTACCGAGCTGAAATGGTGCCTGATCCCGTATTCGTTGCAGAAGTCTTGAAAAGGGCCACTCTCGAACTGTGTTCCATTGTCAGTGATGATGGTCCTGGGGATTCCGAATCGAGTGATTATATTCCTCCATACGAACCTCATCATGTCAGCATCTCGGATGTTCGCCAGTGGTTCTGCCTCGATCCACTTGGTAAAGTAGTCAGTTGAAACTAACAGATATTTGCAATTGCCGGCAGCGGTGGGCAGTGGTCCCACGATGTCCATCCCCCATTGGGCGAAAGGCCAGGGGCTGGTC
This sequence comes from Sambucus nigra, assembly GCA_949130495.1. Classification (NCBI taxonomy): domain Eukaryota; kingdom Viridiplantae; phylum Streptophyta; class Magnoliopsida; order Dipsacales; family Adoxaceae; genus Sambucus; species Sambucus nigra. The sequence goes on along the minus strand of OX422221.1, from coordinate 482,054,989 downwards.
AGGGATTTTAATTCGCTGGCGGGCTGGTGGACCATAGGAGCGTAAAGTTAGCATTTCAGGCATTTGCGGACATATACTGCGGAGTCCTTTTGCATGTATGGCCACCAATAGCCTTCCTTCATTGCTCGGAAGGCTAGAGACCTTCCTCCAACATGACTTCCACAGATTCCTTCGTGAAGCTCGTGAAGCACTGCCTTGACATCGCCTGGGTGGATGCATCTAAGGTAGGGACCGGAGAAAGATCTTTTATACAAGTCGCCTCCTGTGGATAAGTGAAAGCGAGCAGCTTTAACTCTTATCTGGTGGGCAGTTCTCTTGTCCTCTGGAAGCGTTCCGTCCTTTAAATAATCCTTCAAGGGATCTATCCAGCTGGGGGCTGATTCCAATTGGAGTATTGGTTTCGCGTTTGGAAGCTCGCAGTTGCTGTGAATGCTTGGGCCACTGAGGAAATCGATAGGGATAACCCTTTTAAGGCTAGAATCAACTGCCGAACTAAGGGCTGCTAGCGCATCAGCGTGGTTGTTTTGCCCCCTGGGAAATTATTGGATGTTGATCTCTTCAAAGCTCGCCATTAAGTTTTTCACCAGGGAGAGGTAGGCTGCCATTCTTTCATCCTTTGCGTTATAGTCTCCACTTATCTGATTGGAAACTAGTTGTGAATCACCGAATACCTGCAAACGCTTTGCTCCCAAAGTTTGCGCTTTTTGGAGACCTGCTATTAGGGCTTCGTATTCTGCTTCGTTGTTGGAGGCTGCAAATCCCAGCCTGATTCCTTGCTCAAGGACTGTATTTTCTAGAGTGATGAGAACAATTCCTACACCTGCCCCCTTTGAGTTGGAGGCTCCATCAACGAATAGTTTCCAGCTTTCCACTGTAGCTTGGTTGTTTTGTTCTATTGGCTTAGGCTGGTCGAAGGGTTCTTCGCCTGTGAATTCAGCTATGAAATCAGCAAGGATTTGACCCTTGATAGCTATCCTTGGTTGAAATTGGATGTCAAATCGACCGAGCTCGACTGACCATTTAGACAGTCTGCCCAATAAATCCGCCTTCCTTAGGACAGCCTTTAGGGGGTGTGATGTAAGGACGATGATCGTATGAGCTTCGAAGTAATGCTTCAGTTTCCTCGAGGCCATTACTAGGGCGAATGCGAGCTTTTCCAATGGTAGGTAGCGCTGCTCGGCATCTAATAAGGTTTTTCTCGCGTAATAGACTGGATGTTGGATTCCTGTAACTTCACACATTAGCGCTGAGCTGACAGTATGACTGGATACAGAGAGGTAGAGGTACAAAGAGTTCGTTTGCTGTGGTATGGCAAGCAATGGTGGAGAGCTTAGGTAGGACTTGAGCTCGTTTAATGCTCGCGAGCAATCTGGGGTCCATTCTACTGTTTTGCTACCTTTTAAGAGTTGGAAGAAAGGCTTGCATCTCTAGGAGGATTTAGAAATGAAACGATTTAGAGCAGCGAGCATTCCAGTGAGCTTCTGTACATCTCGGACTGTGCGAGGAGGTTGCACTCTGTTGATTGTATCAATCTGGTCCGGATTAGCCTCAATGCCTCGCTTGCTGACCAAATACCCAAGAAACTTTCCTGACTGGACACCGAAGGAACACTTGCTCGCATTGAATTTCATTCGGTATTTCCTGAGGATTTCGAAGGTACTTGATAGGTCCGAGAGGTGATTCTTCTTCTCCTTGCTCTTGACGAGCATGTCGTCGATGTAGACCTCCATTGTGTCTCCCATTTGATTCTTGAACATTTTAGTAACTAGCCGCTGATAGGTTGCCCCTGCATTTTTGAGCCCAAAAGGCATGACCTTGTAACAGTATAAACCAATCGTCGTGATAAACGTCGTTTTGTCCTGATCTGGGGCATACAGGGGAATCTGGTGATATCCTGAGTACGCGTCCAGGAAACTCATTCGTTCGTGAGCTGCGGTGGCGTCTACTAGTTGGTCTATTTTCGAAAGAGGGAAGCTATCCTTGGGGCAGGCTTTGTTGAGGTCAGTGAAGTCTATGCAAACTCTCCACTTCCCGTTGCTTTTCGAAACTACCACTGGGTTGGATAACCATTTGGGGAATTGCACTTCCCGTATGGATCCTGCATCCAGCAGTTTCTCGACTTCTTTCTCTATTGCTCTGGCTTTCTCGGGAGCAGTTCGCCGTGCCTTCTGCGCTATTGGCTTGAATGTGGGATCGATGTGCAACTGATGGCAAACCATATTGGGATCGATTCCTGGCAGCTCATAGGGTTCCCAAGCGAAAACATCTATATTGCTTCTGAGTAAGGTTGACAAATCCTTTTGCTCTCGGTCGGTGAGTGACGCTCCGATCAAGAAGACTCTGCTGCTGTCGCCTTCTTTAGCTGTCACTTCTACCAGGTCCTCGACGACACGCTCGGAGGGGAAGAGCCTGGTCTCTTCCACTCCAGGCCTTCCATATTTTAATTACTATTTGGAAGGAATTGCACCTTCCTCCACTTTCTCGCTGGGTTGAACGGCTTTTTTCTCTGGCTTTGGTCGGATGGCCGCTATAAAGCACTTCCTTGCCATCGCCTGGTCGCCATGTATCTCCATTACTCCCCGCTCGGTGACATATTTGAGTTTCTGGTGGTAGGTCGAGGAGACTGCCTTCATTGCATGAAGCCATCCCCTGCCGAGGATGGCCTGATATGGTGAATCGATGTCGACCACCAAGAATTCGATCATCTTGAAAACATTTCCAGCGCGCACTGGCAGTACTATTTTGCCCAGAGGCATGGTCATTTTTCCAGCGAAGCCAACCAGAGGGACAGTGGTTCCTTTTAGGTCGGCGATGTTCAACTTCAATTTCCAGAACAGGTCAATGTACATTACTTCGAATGAGCTTCCTTGATCGACGAGAAGCTTGTCGATGTCAAAGTTGGCTATCCTGAGTGTAATGACCAAGGCATCATGATGTGGGGTCCTTACTCCCACTAGGTCTTCATCCGTGAAGATAATATGCTTGTTGTAGTCGACGTCCTCTGCTCGTCGACGTTTTCCTGACTGTGATTTTGCTGGATCAATCTGAAAAGCTTGCATTACCGCTGTCATCTTCTTTACCTCCATTCGAGCTGAGTTCCCTTGTATTTGTTTGACGTCAGATACCCCGTGGATTACAGCGAATTCATGTCCGGCATCATCCTCCAACACGTTGTCGGGTTTTGCCTCTCTGTGGGCAGCCACTTTCTCTACCTTCTTTTCCATAAAGTTATTCAAATGCCCAAACTGGGCCAACTCCTTGAGGTGGGACTTAAGAGCCTTGCAGTGCTCGGTCTTATGCCCTCCCACTTTGTGAAAAGCGCATCTTAATGCATTGTTTCTTTTCGTGGGGTCTCCTCCCATTTTTCGAGGCCATTTGATGAACGACTCATCCTTGATCTTCGCGAGAATTTTGTAAATTGGCTCTTTGAAGACAGTGTTGACCGCCTGGAATAATTTTGTTACGTCAGGGTTCCCTCCGCTTTTGGAGCCATTCTTGCTCCCACTCTTTCCTCCTTTCGTCTGGTTTTCAACTTTCTCACTTCCCTTGGTAGTGAGCTTGGCTCGACCGTTCTCTCCTACATTAAGGCGGGTGACGTCTTCCACCTTTGCGTATTTCTTAATTCGGGCCATCAGGTCGTCAATGGTCATAGCTTCCTTCTTCGTCAAGGACTGGTAAAGGAGGGAAGAGCTAGGTAATCCGATTTTGAAGGAGGCCACTGCCACCTCTTCTGCGCAATCCTCAATCTCGTTGAATAACTCCCAGTATCTCTTCGCATAGTCTCGGAGTGTTTCTTGAGGCGTTTTCTTCATGGTTAATAGAGCATCCATCCTTTTGGGATGGGAGCTGCTGGTGATGAACCGGGCCGTAAAGAGCTCGGCCAGGGATTTAAAATTCCTGATGGATCGGTGAGGGAGTTTTTCGAACCATTTCTGAGCCACGTCATGGAGGCTCGAGGGGAAAATACGGCACATCAGTGCATCCCAGTGATTCCAGAGGGTCATGGCCTGCCGGTACTGCCTGACATGATCAATGGGATCAGTCTTCCCATCGTAAATCTTGAACCTTGGAATGGCAAATTTCTTGGGAGCCTCTTCCTCTTCAATTTCCTTCGTGAAGGGTGACTTCATCTGGGTCTTGAGAGCTCTCCTGGCGAGTTCTCGGGTCGACCTGGTGCCGCGGTGAGCTGGATGTTGGTCCATTTCTCTACGGACCAGGTTCCGTATGTTTTCGTCGTTGCGAGCAGGGCTCTGGTAGCAGCGAGCTCTTCTTAGTTGCTCACGGAGGTCGTCGTCTGAGTTGCCACCTTCAACCCTTTAATATTCCCGCCTAGGGCTCCTTCCTCGGCTGCGAGATTTGCTCGCCTGAGGGCTAGGAGTGCGATAGAGGCGTCTCCTGGTATCGGGACGTAGTTCCTTCTCCAGTCTGCTTTTCAAGCGAGCATTCTCAGCCACGTATCTGCGCGAAGACTCCCTCTGCTCGTGGAGCCTTGCCTCGTAGGCATCAATCAATCTGGATATCTGCGTGGACTTTGCTGGTCCTTGACTTTCTTCTGAGGATGGCCTTTCCAAGCGAGCCTCACGATCTGAACGTCGAACCTCAGACCTAATCCTGCGAGGAGCAGGTGGCTCTTGAATATCTCCTGCTTGAGGAGCGTTGCTGCTATGACCAAACATCTTAGATTCTTTTCTTGGCGTGGGCTCTTCTCAGGGAAAGATGAACGCTTCCCACAGACGGCGCCAATTGTAGTGACAATTACTGTTGGTGATAATTATTGTGCAACACAAATAAATATGAGAGAAGTAATGACCAAGAAAGAACAAATAAAACGCCAATCACACTAACAACAGGTGTACGTGGTTCAACAAAGATGTGCCTACGTCCAGAGTGATGCAGTCAGTATTATTTCTCTATATTCTGAAGAATAGGTATAGAGAATACAACTTGTCCCTTGCCCCGGACCTAGGGTTTAATTTATATATGTGTATGCTAGTTAGTGGAGATGGTGGGTTCCTTCATATTAGCCATCTTCCTTATCCCTTCCCTTCATGGGATTGTGCTCCCCTATAACTTCTCTTCATGGGATCGTGGGGAGAGACCGGATCAATATCAAAGATAGAGGGCCTGGACTTTGGGCCGCCAGAACTGGGCTACTCGTCCAGGCCCATAGTTCTCAATTCTGGGTACCTACAGTATATTAATTCGGATACTCATCGACCCCAATATCTTTTAACTTCTATTTGGTCCAGACAATCATCGACCCTAAATCGAGCTTTCATGTATTGGTCCGGATAATCATCGACCCCAATACCGAATTAAGAATACTTTAAGTATTCACACAACCTAAGTATCAATATAATAGGTATCCACACAACCAAATTACTTATACTCGTACGTAATATTTTCTCTCTAATATTCACCGTACTTTATCATTTATTTACGAAATTAATTTACTTTCGTCACTAGTTGAGTGTTCACACAACTCTAAGGTTCCCTTCCTATACCTACTGGTATTTATCAAATCCCTACATAGGTATAATAACCCTCCTAAGACCCCCTTCCATCATTGGTAATCCTAGAAAATTCAACCAAGAAAATAACCCAAAATCTGTCAGGGTCGATCGATTGATCGAACAGGTGTAACTTCGTCTTCTTCGATTTCTCACCCTTTCTGTTTTACCCAACTTCCATAATTCTTCACCAAATTCACATCCGATTATTCCTGACTATTTCTACATGAATTACGATGATTTCTAATGTTTCAAACACATTAAAACTTCATTGAAATCAATGAAAAATGAATCGAAACCTCAAAACTCTTTCATAATCTAGTTTTGTGTTCATCCATCAAATTTAATTCAAAATCCAGATTTAAATCTGTAGTAACAATCAAAACTCTTCTGATTTACAATCCTTTACCGATATAAATACTAACTATATGCAATTTTACCCAACATGAAATCAATTGGTACTCTTCATCAAGGTTTTGAAATAAAAATCAATTTATTCATGAAAGCCCTACACATGGGTATTATAACTTCAATTCAATTTGCAATAAACACTTGCCTTAGATTGATTGATCATATTTCGTGGTTATTAGTTGATGATTTATTGCTTCTTCTCCAATCTTCTTTTCTAATTGTCTTGAGGTGCAAGAAACTCTTCACCACCTTCTCAATTCTCTCATTAGCCTTTGGGAAAATGGTTGTCTCTTTTCTCTAATGACCTCTCTAATCTTTTGTGTTATGAGCCCTAACCCCAATGTCTAAATATCATATATATGGCACTAATTTTCGTAGGTCCCTTGACCTTTTTTTGAAAAATGATCGTAACGCCCTTAATAGGTGCCAGTTTGGTTCAAAATTGACTCAGGACCCAAACTATACTCCCGGCTACACTATTCCCACTATTTCAATCCATCTGAAATAATTCGTGACCTCTAAATTTACATACGAGTCACTAAAAATACATTTCTCATTTCTCATTTCTCACCTCAAATAGTCTACACGCGACTCCCAGTGAGATAAATTAGAATACGCGCATATCACTCGCTATGCCGTATAATAATAATCATTTATTATTTATTATTCACTCTTAGTAAATTTCATCAAAATATTAATCAGTATCTATCTCTCGATTAATATTTAATAATCACATTTATTAATGTAAATCACATTAAATAACTTCACTCGCGTAATTTAAATAAAACTTATTTTCCTAATTAATTTTTGAATTAATTAATTTAAAAATACACAGAAATACGGGATATTAGATAGATAAGGGAACTCACCAATTTTAATTTGGGCACTTAAAGATAAGTTAAACAAAAGAATTTTACTTTTGGTAAAGACACTTTTTAATATAGATAACAAAGTAAGAAATAACATGTTAAATCTCAAAAACACTTAATTGCTTTCGGAGGAAAAGTATGCAACAGCAATGCTATTAAAAATTCAAAGAAAAAGGTAAACCAAATCAAATAGTATGTTAGTTCCCAAGATTAAGCTCAAGTTTGAAACAATATGCTAAATTTATGAGGTTTCAATCCATTTTCCAATTGTTGATCAAATGCTATTGTTTGGTTAATTATTCGAACAAAATAAATAAAATGATGAAACAGCTACTACATGAACAATTATGTATATATGCATAAAAGAACATTGAATTTAGTAAAATTTGAAGTCAATGAAGGGAGACATAGTAGAAAATTTGAAATAGAAATAAACAAATTTTAGTTAGCTAACTATCTAAGGGAACTCAAAGGGTATATAGTTGGGTGGTCAATGTAGAATAACATTGAAAAAGGTGAGTGTAGAATGGGAGTGACCAAGTTTTCGGCCATTTTGTATCTGGTGGTGTGGTATAGACTTGGAAATACTAATTAAATGCACTCCACTATAAGCTTTTGTTGGTTAGCCCCACATGTCTGGTGATTATGGTGTAGTGTGGTATGAGCTTGAAAATCCTAACTTGACGAATCTTGATGAAGCAATTCATCAAACACCTCAAGTGAAATCATTACCAAAGGTAAATGATCCCCAAAGTCTCAGTAAGTGCAAATTTTTGCGTGTGTACAGAAATTTGCATATTAACATACGTGAGAAAAATCATTCAGAAAAATAATTAAGAAAACAAGGAGAAGAATTTTGGGATTAGAAGGTAAAATCTAGAGAGAAGGAAATGCATTATTGATTTTACATGAAATGGGTACAGGGTGAAGAAGATAAGATTTTGCATGAGGTGGGTAGAGGGCAAAGATAAATGAGAATCTTGGGTTAATAAGAAAGTACCCTTAAAAATAGAGATTACCCTTATTAATTACTATAATAAATATGTCTTAACTTTCTAAAAAGTGCCCAAATTAAAAATAGAGATTACCCTTATTAATTACTACAATAAATATGTCTTAACTTTCTAATAAGTGCCCAAATTAAAAATAGAGATTACCCTTATGAGCACCGCGAAAAAATAAGATACTGGTTAAAGTCAAAATAAAATAAAAAATGGGAGAATCTGGGCCATAGATTAGATTTGGATACTTTGCTCATTTGTGTTTAGAAAAATTTAATGAAGACACGTGGTCTAGAATACACCAGTTTGTATAATCATCAGCTTCCTCGTTAGCAAAAGCCCACCATGATGATGGTGGCAACCACCACCACCACCACCTCATCATCATCATTATCATTATATCCTCTCCATCTCCATACAAAGCTCCATAATTTGAACCCTCAGCAACAGTATAATTATTATGGCAACTGTGAAGGAAAATCTTTAATTACTAGGCCAAAGAGTAGAGGAAGAATTAAAAGGAGGAGGAGTTGGGTTGTACATAATAATTTTGGTACCAATAATCAGAGGGTTGTTGAAACTCAGTTAGCTTGTGATGTGGTGAGGAAATTTTATGGGGGAATTAATGCTAGAGATTTGGGGTCAGTGGAGAACCTCATTGCGGATAACTGTGTTTATGAGGACCTTGTTTTCCCCACACCCTTTCTTGGTCGCAAGGTACTTTACTCTAACCTCTCTCACAATGGCCACCACACCAAATTATAAGTTAATGGGTATCGAGTACTGCCAGGTTGGCACCCTAATGTGACACATTTTGGGATGACACCTTGACGTGTTGCACCCATATTGACTTGTGTTTGGACCCACCAACAATGGAACCCAAACACCAGCGAATATGGGTGCCACACGTCTGGGTGTCGCACCCAAAGTGTTCGCATTAGGGTGTCGGCATAGAGTTGTTGTAAATTTGGGTAAGAAACATTTTGCACTTGGGATCCTATTATTATTATTATTAACATTTGAAATTTAGGAAGTAGGAATTAATTATGCTCTTTTTGCGAAGAATTTTAGTTACTTATCGGGTGTTAAGGGTTTAAGTCGTTTGACCCTCGTTAACAGTAATGGTTCTGATTTGCTAATGGGTTGTGCATAGGTTGAGGGTTTTGTTACACGAACCACAACCCAACACGACTTGTTGATATATCTATTTACAAGACGCTAAAACAAAATACTTTGCTCTCCCTCTTTCACAATGGCCAGTACACCAAATTATAAGTTAATGGGTTTAAACTTGAGTTTGATCAATATCTGGTCAACACAATAGACTTGTTATTTTTAACAGTTCGGGTTTAAAAATTTTGGTAAATCCCATTAGACCGTTTCTACCTATTAAAACCTATTAACACCACCCTAACTCTTTGTTCAAGTGTTATTTTGTAATATTTGTTATATTTGTAAATTGAGTATTTCTAAACCAACACCCTAATGCGATACATTTTTGGGATGGCACCCTAATGTGTTACATCCGTATTGCTCGTTTCTGGACCCACCAACAATGGAGCCCAAACACGAGCCAATACGGGTGCGACACGTCAGGGTTTCGCACCCAAAGTGTCGCATTTGGGTGTCGGCCTAGAATTATTGCTGTAAATTTGGGTAAGGAACATTTTGCACTTGGGATCCTATTATTATTAACATTTGGAATTTAGGAAGTACGAATTAATTATGTGCTTTTTGCGAAGAATTTTAGTTAATGGGTGTTAAGGGCGAGGTCATACCTTGGAGCGATGGCAAGTGCTCTCGCCCAAGTTATGGTTGGTCTCGGGTTCGAGAGTTGGGAGCGGTCTCGGGTTCGAGAGTTGGGAGCGGTCTCTTCATAGTATAAAACAAATATGGGGGTAAGATTAACCGACATCTACCTCTCCCAAACCTGCACTGAAGCGGGAGCCTTGTGCACTGGGTACGACCTTTTTAGTGGGTGTTAAGGGTTTAAGTCATTGACCCATTAACAGCAATGATTAGTAATGGTTTTGGTTTGCTAATGGGTCGTGTATGGGTTTAAGGGTTTTGTAACACGAATCTGGTATCACATGACACAAACGCAACCCAACACGGCCCGTTGACACATCTATTTAAAAGACCCTAAAACAAAATACTTTTCCTATGAGAACCTAAAGTGAAAATTTAAAATAAGGATGGTATTTTTCACTCTTAAATGAATTTTAAAACCCATTATAAATTCTCATCTTTTAAAGAATGCACTTGATTAAATTATATATACTATTATTATAAAAACTCCAATGTTCACAACAAATAGATGCTTATTCGTGTTTAACAATGTGTCGAGCATGAGTTACGGTTAATTTGGACACCAAGCGGGACTACAAACTTGATTGTACATTAGTAACTATAGAAATCGGTATATCGAAAGACACATATTGGAGAATGAAAGAGAAAACATGTAATATGTGGGTTTCATTAATGACATACTAGGATGTCACTACAAAAAGTGTCATGAATATGCTAAAAAAAGTCGTAAAATATCCTGAAAAAACATGAATGAAATGAGTATTTATGACACTTTTCACAACAAAACTAAGACTAACTCCAAGCGTTAAGGCCATCTTTCCATGCCACGGATGAATAACTTGAGCTTCGAACTCCGGTCCTTATGGTAAAGTTGTTCAGGAGGTACGAAACTTGCCGCGTGAGTATATTATTTGAATCCTCGATGACCATGATTTGAGTAGTGATGATTATGAACAAGATTTTTTTTTGACAATTATGGCTGCCTTACCCGCCATTCTTTTACAGGATTAGGAGTGACGGCGATGATGTTCTGAGTTCTGTTCGTTATCGATAAGTATCGAGCGTTCTAGGAAAGACGTCGACCCTCAATTTATAAACGACATTTCTCTGATACACTAATGTATCCCTAGTCCTATTTTCATAGCCGATTTCGCATTAGGAGCGAACTCTTTAATCTTATACTGGCTGGTAGGTATTACTGCTTATGATTCTTATTTGATACGGAGTGCTGGCTGCTACGAGAAAGTGGAGTCGTTCCAGTCATCAAAGAATGCCGGAAGCTATATGGATGCTAGCGTCTGGTTGCGCAGCCGATGCGGTCGACGAGTAAATTTGAATTAGAGACAGCATTCACACTGCGAATTTGAAGCATTTCTGTAATGCTGTTTCCGCTGTGTATGAAGGTGAATAAGGAATAATTTGAGGACACCTATGACTGCAGATATTTAACGTTTACTGGTCAAGAGGAAGTCACGAGGATTCCCTTGGTAGCATTGGTTGCATGTACTGGAAATGCAAAAATGGTCATAAGGGCGTAGCTTTGGCAACTGAACTTATGAACAGAGAACAAAACCTTAAGCCACAGAGAACTCTTTGTTCCATCTTTTGGGTTGTAAGGTGTAGGGAGAAGACTTCCTCAGCCGAAAAAGAACTCTCGAAGAAAACTATTCGATATTGCGACAACCTTTCCTTTGGTTGCTGCTTTATAACAAAACACTACTAAATCACAAATCTTTTGCTTAGGATCCTAAAAAGAATGACTTCTTCCTATAAAGAGTTATATATGGGATAGAAAAACACTTTAACAAATGATAACAGTATACTACATGATCTTGCTCTCTTCTCTCAGCCATCGGCAGTGAAGGAAGAATAGAGACCTTTATCTGGATCCCGATGACAAGCATAGCCATGCCATGCCCGATGTTCAGAAGCTGTTTGGAATCAAAACGGGCGCTTCTGCTCATGCTTTGGGCAGAAACTGCTATTGGGATCCGATTCTGAGATCAATTTGACAATGAAAGTCGTATGCGTGTGAAGCAACTAAGGGCTGGCTGCCCACTGTTCCCGGTCGGGCTGTGAGTTGGAATATGTGGGGACACCTGTGCCCCGTGGACCCTTCCGTCAAAGGAGATCAGATCACCGAAGAGTAGTTTTCTTCTCCTTCTTTTTCCAGTTTCTCAGTCAATCCCTTCTTTGCTTTTCTATGATAAGCGGTTCAGTAGTAATTATCTCTCAAGTAGCAAGACTGTATTTACCCCACCTTTGGGCATTTTGAAGGAAGATAGCTAGACTTCTTTTCCTCTTCTAAGGGAGAGCAAGAAAGAAAAATGATTATTTTTTTACCAGCGTGCAGTACACCAGACCCAGAATAGCTTACAAACCATCTAAGCAAATCCCTAAATTCTAGTCACTGCCTCAGGAATAACTCCATGCTCTGCCACCTCACAGCCACCATCCGAATTGTCCGAAGAATATCGATAGTAGTTTCATGACAAATCATTTGGACCTATTCAGATTCTTAATTATCCAGTCATCGGAGACACCGCGGTTGCGAACGTTTATGGTCATGAGTTTGAAATAGAAATTGGCATGTCTACGAAACTTGACATTAATTTTCATTAGCCTCTAAGGACCTGCCAAACTTTGTTTGGACTAACCTTGCTCAAAGTTTTTAAGAATACTGGCCATTTTGAAACTCTAAACGAAACCCACCATTTCTTTTGGTGGATCTAGTGTTCATGTATTTAATGACTTAGCTAAGTGTAGCATCGATTTCTGGGATATGGTTTGACGTAAACACGGTCAATAATACCAAAAAGAAATAGACAAACAAACTAAACTTGAAAAGAAGAATATATTGAATGCCTTGCATCATGGGGAATGGGGGTATTTATAGGGTGAATGGAAGGATCTAGAATCATTCCTGAAATGGGAAATGGGCCTAGGCCCATGTGACGTTATAAGAGGCATAACATGTGACCTAGAAACAGGCCCTTACAATTTTCCTAAAATGCCTCCTTACTTAGACTTAATAACTACAATTAAAAATGAAAAATAACAGGGAGAAAATTACAATAACAAGATAAAAAAAAATGCCTAAAATACCCAAAATATAATTCACATCATGGTTACTCCTATCCAGTTAATATCAATTGTAAATTTCTTACATAATCTTAAAAATTGAAGTTGAAAGATGTTTAAGCATAAATTATAGGGCTTTTTTTTACTTAACCCCCCTTTATAATGTCGTATTTGACTTAACCCCCGGTGTTATAGTCTCTTGGTCATAACCCTCAAATTTTTAACACTGTTAGATATCTAGCCACTACATCTGTGGATCCCACCAAATCATTAAACCTGACGGTTGCTCGCTCTTTGATCAGTGATTCACCGGCCACTAGATCGATGAACAATCTCTCCAAAATCTTCTCTTTAATCAGTGATTCACCGGCCACTAAATCCAGGGATCCAAACTTTAAAGGAATAAATTCAGATGAATAAATTCAAACTTTAAAGGAATCTTTCTGGTTCTCAAAGAATGAGGGGCAAAGGGATTGATCGAGAAAGATCTCTTGTTCTTATTATAAGATCATGATTGGATCCGCATATGCTTGGTAAAAAGAATAATCTTTTCCTTTTTAAAAATTCCGTGTATCATAATTAGACTTAATCCCCAGCTCGAATTTTTGACCAAAATACCCTTATTTAATCTTCTTCCCCACATCCAAAGCCTAACTTCTGATCTAAACCCAACACCATCACACCCTGAACCCACCACCACCACAACCTCCTCCTCCTCCTCCATTGATTCAACCCCAACGAACTCCTCATGATTTTACGTTTATCACCCACACAATCGACATAGATTTAACCGGGAGGTCCTTTAACCAAGAAGATTCATTGCCTCCGACTTGAAATCCGATCAGGCTTCGAGATCCACAGCTCCCAGACATCAGAACATCTCACAGCACCACTAACCTACCACCGACGTGAAAGAATATAAACCAGCAATTTATTTGCTTTGATTACGGAGCTAGATGAGGTCCCACCAAAAAAAGGCATTTTTTCATATCATGTTTGCTTTGTTTGCAGAGGTGGAGGAGCAGCCGACGAGGCGGTGGAGGGTATGGAGAGGACGGAGGTGTAGTTTCAAAGGTGGGTTGTGGGAAGAAGATTTGTCCAAGAATTATTCAAAATCATAGTCTACAATCCAACCAAGTGTTAACGTTTATTGAAACCCAAAATTTTTTAACCTGATTGTGTTTTTTTCAGATTTTTTTGGTGATGGTTGTTGAATTAGTTGGGGTTGAATCAATGGAGGAGTAGGAGGTGGTGGTGGGTATAGGGTTGGATGAGAACTTAGGGTATGGATTTGGGGAAGAAGTTGAAATGAGGGTATTTCTGTCAAAAAATTGAGTTGGGGGTTAAGTTTAATTTTGATACACGGAGTTTTTAATAAATTTTTAACGGTGTTAAAAATTTGGGGTTTATGTCTAAGAGATTATGAAACTGAGGGTTAAGTCGAATACGGCATTATAAAGTGAGGGTTAAGTCTAAAAAGTCCTAAATTATATTGCAACTTGAAGTACAATTGTTTTAAAAAAAGTGAGAATATTTAATTTTATATACTATTGTTGAATCCACAACTACAGTTATAATGTACTATGAGAAACATTAGTTGTATCTAATACTATTTTCAATAAAGTACTGCCATGGATGACTTTTTTTCCTTTGTGTTTTTATTCTCAAGACACTAGTTTTGAGCTTCAACTATTATTGCAGGCTATCCTAGATTTCTTTAAGGAATTCATGGAATCTATAAGCCCAGATCTACAGTTTGTTATTGATAAAATATCTGAAGAGGATACCACTGCTGTTGGGGTGACATGGCACTTAGGTATCTATATTGAAGAATATATTATTTTCCCCTTTCTCTCTTACCTATATATATATATACATCTACAGTCCCGTTCTGATACATACCTAAAATGTGGACCAACTTTTTGAAAATAGTACAAAAATATTTTGGGCTGATTTTTTGGGGGATATCCATAGAATGTTCAGATACCCTGTATAAACAATCAGACCAAAATACATTTTTTTTTACTATTTAAAAGAATTGTTCCGCATTTTAGGACCACACTGGATCCTGCCTGTATATGTATACATATTGTCTTGCTGTTTATTACCTCTAGAAGTAACTTATTAGGTGAATGATAACAGAATGGAAGGGAAAGCCTTTTCCTTTTAGCAAGGGATGCAGCTTTTATCAGTTGGAGTTGGTGAATGGACAGAGGAAGATAATGTGAGTGAAACTTCTCTCATTTTAAATGTATCCTTAATATGTGCTAATATATGTATCTTGAACTGAAGATACCTTATCAATTTGCGGTAGACGACAAGAATACATATTTGAGGTGCATATGTAGTTGTAAGATGTCGATTTTTTTAATCCATCTTCTCAATGGCTAAGTCGAGCATAGAAAAGAGAACATAATGTGAAAAGTAAAGTGAAAAAACATTGTCCATGTATACGCAATACGAAACATGCTTCATTAAAGCCAGAATTTGAATTTCTCGACCCATTAAAAAATGAGGGTTATGTTAAGTTAGTGAGGGTCAACAGATCTGAATTTATTAAGGCCATTAAGAATAGTTCATTAACCAATTTGTCCTTGTTAATTGAGGGTGCTGGTTATCTTGGTGCATACCTAACCTTTGTCACTATATGTTTGAAGCGGCTGCCGTCGGGTTCAATCCCGTAACCTTATGTTTGTTAGCCGAAGCCTTTATGATGTGCACTGGTGGCAGGTGGGATCTGAAAGAGAAACAAAATTAAGGAAGATTTTATAAGGGTGTAATTTAAGAAATTATTTTTTAGTTAGGACTTAGGATTCATTAGCTAGCATAATTATCGTCCTTGTTGATACCAAAATTAATATGTTGATGTGGACGAATAATACGAAGACACGTGTCAATCTACGTGGCACAATAGCAGCAAGGAAGATCATTTCCCGATCAACCATGCTTCTTTCCGAGCAACGAGAATACACCGAGAAACTCTAGCACACCGAGGAACTCTATCGCACCGAGGTACTCTGGCGCACCGAGGTACTCTGGTTCTCCGAAGAACTCCTGATCAACGAACCACTATGGCGGTCCGAACTGCACCTCGGTCGTATCATTAATTGCTAGATAATCAACAGCTCAAATATTCATTGAATGCTTATATTCTTGACGCGCACGCTGCATTAAATGTATTACCCTTTCATATGTATATCATTTAATGTATTGAACCTTTCATGTACAGCCTCAAGGCTATAAATACCTTGTATCAAACCCATTCAAGGGGACCGGAATTTCTTGAGAGAACTTGTAATCAAGAATTCTGCAAACACTCAGCAATAACATAACAGTGGACGTAGGCTTTATTCCTAGCCGAACCACTTTAAAAATTTTTGTCTTATTTATTTATCTGTGATTGAATAATTAGAGCAATCTAGTTTTTTACATCAACAGATTGGCGCCGTCTGTGGGAAACGACTGTTACTATCGTTTTTCGCAAAAATCATTTGTTATCAATGGCAGATAATCCAGAATCCAGTAATCGAAATGCTGGAAATGCTGGAAATCCTCCAAATCCATCTGCAACTTCAGATCTGGCTGGAATCATGACAAATCTGGCTCAAGGACAAACCGCCATGCAAGAATCTATGAGGCAACTCATTCAAACTCTTCAAGGCGGTGCACCTACCTATTCAGGACAACGGAGTGATCATGGGCAATCACGATCCAGACGTACTGTGTCATATCGCAATGAAGAGTCTAATGATTATTCTTATCAACCTGGGCGAACTTCATCGATACGGGCTACGGATACAAATCAACCTATATCTCTCTCTCCGGAGAGAACCAGCGCTTTGGAAAGATTAAGCAGGGCGTCTCCTTTCAGTCGATTAGGACCAAGGAGGAATATGAGTCCACCTAGAGCTCCATCAAGAAGTTTTCGGCCACCATCAGGTTTGAGAGAAGGATCAGCACAATCACGACCAGTTACTCGTCGAGATAAATCTCAGGAAGCTACGTCAGGGCAATCAATTGCTCAGACTAAGCGGCCTGAGGAAGGAAATGAAGCATGGAAAGGGTCTATTCAACGGTTAGAGGATAGATTGGGAGAAATGGCTAAGGCGAGGAATCCCTTACAGAGAACTTTTGTTCAAGGGACACTCTTTGTGCAAGCCATTGTGGATTTTCCTACACCATCGAAATTCAAAGCACCAGTAGTGACCCCTAAGTACGACGGAAAGACAGATCCTGTACTTCATATAGAACAATACCAAGCTGCTGCTGACATCTATGCCGTACCCGACGAGATGAGGTGTAGGGCATTCTCGGGAACTCTTACCGGATCTGCACAGATATGGTATAACAATCTTCCTCGGGGTAAGATTTCAACTTTTATTCAATTAGCCGAGTTGTTCATTGGCAATTTTTGCTTTGGGGCGAAGCCGGTAAAACGAGTAGCACACTTGTTAAGTGTTAGACAAAAATCAGGTGAAAGTACTAGAGATTACATAACTCGTTTTAATAACGAGAAGTTGGAAGTCATAGACTATGAAGAAAAGACAGCGATCACTGCTTTGATGAGTGGTTTGTTGCCTAATAAGCTGTACTATACTTTGGCCAAAGATCCACCTAAAACTATGTCGGAGTTAATGGCTAAAGCGGCCAAAATCATGAATGCCGAGGAGGCTATGGTTGCGAAGAAGAATATGGATAAAGAAATCAAGGTGGAGGTTGACAAGTCTAAGAAAAAAGATCAGAAAGGTAATGGTGGTGACAAGCATTCCAGGAATAACAGGATGGCCTTGGAAGTCCTAAAGAAGTATGATAATTATACTCCATTGAAAATGGGTATTAATCATGTTTTGGAAGAAATCAGGAATAGCGAGGAAATCAAGTGGCCAGAGAAACTGAAGACAAATCCCGATCTAAGGAATAAGGCCAAATATTGCGAGTTTCACAAAGATCATGGCCATATGACAAAAAATTGCATAGCCCTTCAGAACGAGATTGAAACACTCATCCGAAGAGGAAAGTTGTCAAAGTATGTAGATCGCCGAGGTGAAAGGAAGAATGACGACAGAACTAGAGAGAGATCTAGATCTCCTCGTCGTGCAGAGGAGAAAAAGAAGAGGGACCATGAAGATGATCTAGATGATGACCCTGATCTTCCCAAGAAGCCAAGGAAGCCTGAACGAGAGGTATTTTCCATACGATTTGGGTCATTTGATTGTAATGTTATTACAGGAGGAGATGCAGGAGGAGGAGATCTTACTGCAGAAAGAAAAGCTTACCTCGGAGAGGCTCAAGCTTGTTCATACATTCAGCGAATAAACCTGGCCGAGGATGATCGTCCGAGGAAGGTAAATAAAGAGAAGCTAGTGATTGGTTTTTCAAAAAACGACCTGGCAGGTGTTCTTTACCCTCATGATGATCCTTTGGTGATCAAAATGAGGATGAAGGATGTGGTCATTTCAAGGGTGTTAGTAGACAATGGTAGTTCGGCAGACATCATGTACTATTCATGCTTTGATAGCTTGAATTTAAAATTATCTCAATTGGAACCTTATCACAGACCCCTTCTGGGTTTTGCTGGCGAGAAAGTTTTTCCACTTGGGACGATCAAGTTGGATATACTCATTGGAACTTGGCGTGCTTGTCGAACCGAAAGAATACGCTTCTTTGTGATGGATAAGAATGTGCACTCAGCCTACAACATCATCATGGGAAGAGTTGGATTGAAGAAGTTCGAGGCAGTTCCATCTACAGTACATCAGTGTTTGAAATTCCCAACGAATTTTGGAGTTGGAATTATGAAAGGTGATCAAAAAGTAGCTCGGGAATGCTATTATTCGTCTGCCGAGCAAGAGGAACTTGAAGAGTCAAGGAAAAAGACTACTACTTACCAAGTGGAGGAAGGTACAGAAATTGAAACTCTTGACCCTAGGGATGAATCTCAACTAGTAAAAGGGCAGGTGGTAGAATCTACAGAAATTGTTATCTTGGACGACGAGCATCCTGAACGAGTAACTCAGATAGGATCGTCGTTGGATGTTTCAATAAAACAGGATTTGATAACTTTCTTGAGAAACAGGAAGAATACTTTTGCTTGGAGTCATGAAGACATGCCAGGTATAGATCCAAACTTCTTATGTCATGAGCTCAATGTGAATAAGGAGATCAAACCTGTGAAGCAGAGAAGAAGAGTGTTTAGTCCCGAGAAGAACCAGGCCATACAAGAGGAGGTCGAGAAACTCCAGAAAGCCCAATTCATTGAAGATGTGAAATATCCAGATTGGTTGGCAAATGTGGTGATGGTAAAGAAGAAGAACAACAAATGGAGAATGTGTGTTGATTTCACTGATCTCAACAAGGCGTGCCCAAAAGATCATTTTCCATTGCCCAGAATTGATCAATTAGTGGATGCTACCTCGGGACATGAGCTACTCAGCTTTATGGACGCTTATTCTGGCTACAATCAGATCAAAATGAAGCCAGAAGACAGAGAAAGTACTTCTTTTATTACCCCAAGGGGAACTTATTGTTATAATGTTATGCCTTTTGGTTTAAAAAATGCAGGTGCAACATATCAGCGGCTGATGAACAAGGTTTTTGCCGAACAAATCAGTTGCAATATGGAAGTCTATGTCGACGACATGCTCACCAAAAGCAAGAGAGCTACTGATCATCTAGTTGACTTAGGCCAAACCTTTGATCAACTGGACAAATACCAAATGAAGCTCAACCCGACAAAGTGTACCTTTGGAGTACGAGAAGGAATGTTCCTCGGATACATCGTCAATCAACGAGGTATTGAGGCAAATCCAGAAAAGATCAAAGCTCTTTTAGGGCTGCGATCCCCAACGACGAGGAAAGAAGTACAGAGTCTTACCGGACGAGTTGCAGCTCTCAACAGATTTGTATCCCGAGCAACTGATAAATGCCTCCCGTTCTTCAAAACACTGCGAAAAAGTTTTGAGTGGACTGATGAATGTGAGAAGGCCTTTCAAGATTTAAAGAAGTATTTGGGAGCCCCACCGTTGTTGTCTAGGCCAATAACTGGAGAGAAGCTGTATTTGTATTTGGCAGTATCAGAAAATGCAGTTAGCTCAGCGCTGATCAGATTGGAGAATGGAGTCCAGAAGACAATTTATTACACAAGTAAGGCCTTCCGAGGTGCAGAAATCAGATACCCAAAGTTAGAAAAATTGGCACTGGCATTAATTGAAGCAAGTAGAAGAATGAGGCCATACTTCCAGGCCCATACCATCATAGTGTATACCGACATGCCATTAAGACAAGCCCTTCACAAGCCAGAAAAGTCAGGAAGATTGATGTATTGGGCAATAGATTTCGGTGAATATGATATTGTGTACGAACCCAGATCATCATTAAAGGGGCAAGCTGTAGCAGATTTTATAGCAGAATTCACATACCCTGATACCCCCGAGGAACAAAAGGTACTTGCTGACCTACCTGTGGACGATACAGGATCAACAGGCACAGATCCAGACCAATCAAGGTTGGTAAAAGGACTTGTGGATGTAGAAAAATCATCATATTCAAACCCAGACCAACTCCGGTTGGTAAAAGGGCGCGAACAAATGACCGAAGAGGAACGAAGGATACCCGGGAATGATGAAAGAAAACAGATGATATTTTACCGAGGAACTCTAACAGATAAGAAATTTGAAGACGAGTTACCTACATGGAGATTATATGTAGATGGATCATCTTGCACAGCTGGTTGTGGAGCAGGGATTGTTTTAAACACCCCAGATGATATTGACATGGAGTATGCCTTGAGATTCCAATTCAAAGCTTCCAATAATGAGGCTGAATATGAGGCTATGATAGCAGGTTTTCATTTGGTGAAAGTTATGGAAGCACGGCAAGTAATTGTTTACAGTGATTCTCAATTAATTGTGAATCAAATGATGGGAATATATGCAGTTAAAGGGGAATTGATGATGAAGTACCATGCAAAGGTGATGGAATTATTGGCAGACTTTGAGGCCATTCAATTGGTGAGAATACCGAGAATGGAGAATGCTAGAGCAGATGCATTGGCCCGATTAGCATCAGCTACGCGCACCGAGATGCGAAGGACAATACCAATTGAAGTACTGGAAAGTCGGAGCATAGAAGAAGACCTGATGGTGAAAATTATTACCCTTGATTTAGGACCATCTTGGATGGATTCTATCAGGGCATATATTGAAGAAGGAGTGCTACCGGAGGATAAGCTCACTGCCAAAAAGTTGAAGTATAAAGCTGCTCGGTATGTACTAACTAATGGTGTTTTGTATAGACGAGGAATTATGGCAGGTTTGCAGAGATGTGTGCATCCATCAGAAGTCAAAAATTTGATTGAAGAAATCCATGAAGGATCATGTGGAGCTCATGTAGCAGGTCGGACTCTTCTGCAAAGGATGATGACACAAGGATATTACTGGCCGACGATGAGAGCTGATTGTATAGCATATGCTAAGAAGTGTGACAAGTGCCAACGTTTTTCCTCCATCCGACGAACGCCACAAGCATTGCTAACACCAATAACTTCCCCTTGGCCATTTGCCATGTGGGGAATTGATTTGGTTGGACCACTGCCGACCACCCGAGGAAGATTCAAGTACCTCGTCGTTGCAGTGGATTATTTTACTAAGTGGGTAGAGGCTGAACCACTAATTGATATGACGTACGAGAAGGTATATCAGTTCATTTGGAAGAATATCATTTGTCGATATGGTCTCCCACATGCTTTTATCACAGACCATGGAACACAATTCGATAATGAAGAATTTGCTGCCTATTGTCATCAGTCGAACATTTTGAAGTTTCATTCAGCACCAGGCCATCCCCAAAGCAATGGACAGACTGAGGTGACGAACAGAACATTATTAAATGGATTGAAGAAGAGGCTAAGTGAGGCCAAAGCAAATTGGATTAATGAGCTACAGTCAGTTTTGTGGGCTTACCGAACAACTCCCCGAGCAGCAACTGGAGAATCACCATACATGCTGGCATTTGGAAGTGAGGCTGTAATACCTGCCGAGTTGGGCCTACCGACACACAGGGTGTTGAATTTCAACTCTCCGATCAGTGATTTGATGAGAAGATTGGATTTGAATATGCTCGAGGAGGTTAGAGAAGAGGCAGCTATTAGGAATGCCGCTTATCAACAACGAACAGCTTTGTTTTACAACAAAAGGGTGAAGAAATGCGATCTAAAAGAAGGAGATTATGTACTGAAGAAAGTCATTCAGAAGCACAATAAATTAGAAGCAAACTGGCATGGACCTTACCGGGTTACAGAAGTTGTTCGTCCAGGAACTTACAGAATAGCAACTCTAGAGGGAGAAGAATTTAAGAATGCGTGGAATGCTGAACACCTACGCAAGTATTATCAGTAATGTCAAATGTAAAGCATTTCTTTCATTATAAATAAAGCAAGGATGTTTCGCCATTTTCTTTCTGGTTGAAAGTTTTTCGGGAATACTAGTGTAATACACTACACAAAAAAGTGCTCTAAGGAGCCAACCTCCTTTGGTTAGGAGGACAGCTCTAAGGAGCCAAAAAGTGCTATAAGTAGCCAAAAAGTGCTCTAAGGAGCCAAAAAGTGCTATAAGTAGCCAAAAAGTGCTCTAAGGAGCCAAAAAGTGCTATAAGTAGCCAAAAGTGCTCTAAGGAGCCAACCTCCTTTGGTTAGGAGGACAGCTCTAAGGAGCCAAAAAGTGCTATAAGTAGCCAAAAGTGCTCTAAGGAGCTAACCTCCTTTGGTTAGGAGGACAGCTCTAAGGAGCCAAAAAGTGCTCTAAGGAGCCAACCTCCTTTGGTTAGGAGGACAGCTATAAGTAGCCAAAAGCTCTAAGGAGCCAAAAAATATTCCTTTGGTTAAAAGGTGTACACCAGCATGATCAATTACGGTTGGTAAGATAAAAATATACTCTCATATTACAACTTATGATTGGTCGGGAGGTAATATTATTACAAAAAGTTCTTTGAAGAACAAAATATTCAAAAATACACCAAGTATAGTTGGTCGGGGATAAAGACCCAATAACTGTAGTTGGTCGATGAGGACAAATTATTGATCTTAGTTGGTCGGACGCATTTTTATATTCGAAATTGAACCAAGTATAGCTGGTCGGGGATAAAAACCCATCAATTGTGGTTGGTCGACAAACATTATTTATTCACCTTGGTTGGTTGGAAACAGTTTGAACAATTTATATTCATTACTTTATTATTAAGTGATTTATCAACCTTGATACTTGTAAATTTTTAAGTTGGTTGATGAACAGCGCGATATTGTTATCTTTTTAACAAATACATAGATACATATGCACAAATATAAAGGTGTTTGATAAACACAAGACAATAGCAAAATTGGCAAACAGAAAATGAAAGTCTTTTCATTAAAAATCTAGAATAAATTACAAGTTACATGAATGTACTAACTGTTACATTGAAAACCTATTCTATTGGTTTCTTTCCTTTATTTTTTGAAACAGGCTCCTCGCCAGCAGGAGGATCCTCTAGGCAAAGAGGAGAATTAATGAAATTAACATCCCTGAGCATTCTAACGTTCATCACAGAAGGTGTATCCAAGAGATGCTCAGGACGAGACAATTCAACCTGAGAATGAAGGCTGTAATCACCAAGGTACTTTGAAATCAAGCTACGAGGAATGGAACGAGCTGGGATCCATGCCATGTCCAATTTGAAAGGTGGTACAGGCAAGTCTAATAATGATGGAGCATGATAATCCCATAAATAATGCCCTTGCTCCAATTTTAACACACCCAGTGCGTTCAACCATCCTTGCTTGTAACCCTCATTGTTGGCATGTTCAATACGAGCATCCAGGTGAACAAGGGCTTCATTGTATCCTGCCATCCAGAATTCCCTTGGCTGTTTATGGAATTGGAAGGTTAATCTATCCAATTGTTCATGAAGGCTTTTGGCAAAAAGATCCTTATTATGCAGAGCAGATTTCATCTCTGTAAGTTGATCTTCCAAGGATAGATTCTTCTTGGACATTTCTGATAGGGCCCGATCTTTGACGTTTAACTGGAATGCTTGAGTTTCCAAAGTAGTTTGGGTACGAGCCTCTTCAACATTGCGACTGAGAACTCTTGATCGGCTCCGAGAAGCAACTGGAGAACTTTGCTCCTCGACAGTTCTTCCTCGCCCCCGAGAACCTCTTCCTCGTCCCCGAGCAGTTCCAGAAACAGCAGATCTTCTTAAGTCATCCAGTTCTTGCCTTAACTTGGCGTTTTCGACTTCTAAGAACGAGAAACCTTCATCAGTAACTGGTACTAATGCAGTGGAAGATGAGGCAGCAGATTCATATTGAGCCAACTTTTTCTGCAGATTATTATTTTCTTGTTCTAGGATCTCGGCAATCTGCCTACAAGCTTCAACTTCACCTTTTAGGGTTCTCTCCCTAATGTCGTACCCAACAATGATCTTCTTATGGCCTGTTTCTGAAGAGAGCTGCTGGTATCTATTTTCATAATCCTTATGCAACGAAGCCATTGATTCGTTGTGTTGATTTTGAAGATCCTCTATGGAACCATGAAGCTCTTCAATCAAGTCATAGTAAGCGACATTGTTGGCCACTGCTCGGTCGAGTAAAGCTTTCAAGTACTGATAAACTTCAATTGCCTGCTCTGAGGCACCATGGCCAAGAATATCAGCAATTTCTGATGTACTAAGGAATGTATGACCAGCCTTATAGTATTGGTGACATTGCTGCATCAGCTCGGTATCATGTGAAGAGATCAATTCCATTCTAGCAACAAACTAAGGACGAGAAAAAGACAACAATCAACAAATATAAATCATCAACAACAGAGATGAGCAAAGATGTATTTTATTAGATCATCAAAAGGTTACATTGTTCGATTACAAGAATTGAAAAAAGAAATGATACCGAACAACTTCACACCTTTTCCTTGTCCCCCAAGACTTTCTCGGGAGGCTGGGACGAGGAGCTCGGTTGCTCGGTGGTGTCAACGGGTTGATCAGCAGGAATCTTCTCGGCAGGAGGAGGCATAGAGGAAACGTCATCGACTACAGAGGGTTGAGAAGCAGAGACTGGGTCACCCATAGCCATAGAAGACTCATCTGAGGCAGGCTCATCTTCTTCTTCTTCCACAATTGGTGGAGGAGGACCAGGGAGATGTTGTTGGAATAGCTCAGAATCGTCTTGGACCTTTAGCTCTTGCAGAGCAGCTACCCAGCAATCGTGGAAGTATTTCAACTTCCCATATTGGACTTGGGATGTCATTGCAGCTATCCCTCTCTCCCATCCTTTCTCCCAACCAGCACTGAAATGTTTCTTGATTGCGACCTTTCTCCTCAACTTCTCCGAGGAGAGTTTCACCTCCAATTCCTCTTTTTTGACCTTGATATCTTGCAGGGTAGATAACTCTTCATTTGCCTTTTTCAGCTGGCCATCATATTCTTGATGTTTAACCTCTAAACCCTTTACTTTCTCCTCCAAATTCTTGGAGGTTTCGGCCATTTTCACCTTCTCAGCCTCAGCCACAGCTAATTTCTTCTCCCAAACAGCTTTTTCGTCAATATATTGTTGACGAGATTCCTTTAAAGATTGGGTCAAACCCAACAGAGCATCCTCTACACCTGACGAGGAGCTTGAAGCTTTAATAGCTTCATCCTTCTTCACAATATTATTGAAACAATTCACCAGCTGAAAGATGAGAAAAATAGCGAAGTCAATATAAAATGCAAGCTTTCGGAGAAAGAAAGAAAAACCAGAAGTATGAGAAACTTACTGAAGCAAGGTGACGAGCAGCTAGGGATGTCAGCATATCCCTAGGAATTCTTTCATCAAGACCATGGACCTCGGGTACGACCGAGCTCATTGCAGAGCTTGGAAGAATGATGTTTGGAACATCAGTACCACTAGCAGGTAAAGAAGAAGCAGTTTCAGCCGGAGTAACCAAGGATGATTTCCTCAATCTCTTCAACGGGCGATCAGAACCTTCAACCAAAGAGGTCTTAGTCGGAGAGATTGTAATTACATCTACAGGAGCATTTTTCTTGCTCGGAGCCACTGGGGGCTTCTCGGCAGCCTTGGAAGACCCAGCATCTATTTTTTTAGTCCCTTCTGGGACATCAGTTTTGCTTTTCTTGGCTCCAACAGCAGAGGAAATTTCATCAAATAGAGCAGGAGGAGCTCTTTTCTTGCCCATTCTTTGAGATAAAGGGATATGAGAATCTGAAGATGAATCTTCTGGAGTTGAAGCTGGTTCAACAGGGCGAGCAGTATAAGAGGTTGTGTAACTCTTATACTGTAGCAAATATGATGCAGACCTAATATGCTCGTCAGCAATCGTCTTATGCAAACCCCAGATAAGTTTCAGATGTTTAATATTCACTTCTGATTCCTTTGGAGTTTTTCTTTTGCTATCAACTGCAAATAAATACATAATGAAATATCGGTCATACATTTTATCAAACATGATGAAAGCATAAGTTTATAAGTAAAATAAAATGAAAAATAAACCTATCCCATTGCCATATGGGGGGCATCTGGGACCGTTGTATACTTCATCTCCAGCTAAAGGCGCATGTTGCCAATTTTTTATGACCAACCCATGCTCAAAATAATCTCTATTTGAGTCAGGGAGATTAACTACAAGAGCCCTATTCAGATACCTAGTTTTTAAATAATAAATATTATCTAGAGTGGCCCATTTATAACAAAACATAATTTCAGGGATCCCAATACGAGTCCCATGAGTTAGATTTAATTTGTGCACCCCGTTAATTATTCTCCATGAATTGGGGGCTATTTTTGCAGGAACAAGATCAAAATATTGACAAAACTCAAGACATAATGGGTTTGGTGGAAAGGAAAAACCACATTCAGCAACAAAAAGACTGGGGAACCAATGTCCCTCAGCCAATCGAAAGTAATCTAAAGGCTCAGAAAGAACCTATAGAGTTACCCACGAAGGAATGGAAAAATCAGAACGGAATTTCTCAACAGACTCCACAATATAAACCATATTGAATAAAAGAGATACAGAAGAAAGGAAGAAGATCTTACAGAAAGAAAGGAGGTATGTTGACAACGAACGGAAACAAGGATGAACGCACAAGAGAGAAGAAGAGAATAGAAAGCTTGAATGCAGAAAATGGAAAACGTAGACGACGGTATGGTTACCAAAGAGGTTTAAATACTTTGCATTGGGAAGCGGCGAAAGAAATGATTACCAAAAAGAAACTACTGAACTTCCGGCGGCTAAAAGGACAAAAATTGCACAAAGATCGAAGCGCTTATAAAAAAGGCGGAAACTGCGAAATAAGAAGGAAATTTGAATACAATGTTCCTGAAACCCAGGAAGGTCATTTAATATTGCCATATACCGAGAAAGAATGTTCCATACTCCTCTAAGTTCGAAATATGAAACATTGGGGGCTTCTGTTGATACCAAAATTAATATGCTGATGTGGACGAATAATACGAAGACACGTGTCAATCTACGTGGCACAATAGCAGAAAGGAAGATCATTTCCCGATCAACCATGCTTCTTTCCGAGCAACGAGAATACACCGAGAAACTCTAGCACACCGAGGAACTCTATCGCACCGAGGTACTCTGGCGCACCGAGGTACTCTGGTTCTCCGAAGAACTCCTGATCAACGAACCACTATGGCGGTCCGAACTGCACCTCGGTCGTATCATTAATTGCCAGATAATCAACAGCTCAAATATTCATTGAATGCTTATATTCTTGACGCGCACGCTGCATTAAATGTATTACCCTTTCATATGTATATCATTTAATGTATTGAACCTTTCATGTACAGCCTCAAGGCTATAAATACCTTGTATCAAACCCATTCAAGGGGACCGGAATTTCTTGAGAGAACTTGTAATCAAGAATTCTGCAAACACTCAGCAATAACATAACAGTGGACGTAGGCTTTATTCCTAGCCGAACCACTTTAAAAATCTTTGTCTTATTTATTTATCTGTGATTGAATAATTAGAGCAATCTAGTTTTTTACATCAACAGTCCTTATTTATGTTTTCCTGTTTGTTTCCCTGCTTAAGAAGTAGTAGGTTGAGGGGTCGTGGTGGTGCTCACTTTCCATGGAAGGCCATTTGGAAGAGTCATGCGCCTCCCAAGGTTCATTTCTTTGTGTGGACCGCTGTCAGGTAGGCCATCTTGACTATTGAGGGGCTTCAGAGCAGAGGGAGGAGGATGGCCAATAGATATTGGTTATGTAAGAAGGAGGAGGAGATGGGTAATCACCTCCTTCTTCACTGTCAGGTGACTAGGGGTCTTTGATGTTCTCTTTATGCCACATTGTCTGGGTTATGCCTCTTATCGTGTGCGAGGTATTGGCGGCTTGGAGGAGGCCTAGGGGTTGGTCTGGTCTGCGGGAGGTGTATTTTTTGGGCCATTTGGCAGGAGAGGAACAAGAGATGCTTCGAGGGGGTCTGGCTCGATCCTTCTCGAATTCGGTATAGTTTTCTGAGCCTTCTTCTTACTTGGTATAAGAAAAGGCATGATTCGTCGTTGTCTATATTCCTCGAGTTTTTGGAGGAGCTCTAGGGGTTCGTTTGGTCTGTGTTGGGGTTTGGCCCTTTGTTTCTTTGTTTTGTATACTTCCTGTATACGGGTTTCCGTCCCTTCTGGCGGGTTTGTTTCAATGCATCATTTACTTATAAAAAAAAGTAGTAGTAGGTTATAAAGAGGGTAGTCATCTATCTTGTAAGGCGTTCTCACTTATTAATATTTCATGGTTCTTATTCGCGCGTGTTTGTTAGTATTTACGCTTCAACTATTCACATCATTTTACCACTACACTAAAGTTCAGAGAACGACCCTACAAAACATGCTATGTAACCAATTTTTAGTCTTGAAAGTTCATCATTTGGTAAACTAAGTCTGCAGTCGATGATTATTTTCTCAACCAAGTACTATTATACTTCTGGACTTCGGTTGAGTGATTAGATATACTAGTAACCAATTTAACTTACTTATCTACTTCTTTTAAAAGCCCTATCAACTTATTTTATCGAGAGTCCTGTTTATCAATTTCTACATTTTGATGGGTGCAACTCTTTAAAAACTTGGGTATCTTTTCTTTTTCATTAACTGAGCAGTTTTCTGATGTTGTTGCTACCTGTTTATCAATTTCTTCAAATTGATAGTAGGACTTAAATTCTACACATCCATCTTTTAAGTGCAGGAGGTAGAACTCAATCAAGATAAGAGTTAACGGTATTAGTCTTACTGTCTTTTATAATTTTACTAATATTTGAAAGGTTCATTTGGGGTTTGGCCCCCATTATTTTGTTGATATTGATTTTAGCCCCCAACATTTTCCTTTATTGGGGTTTGATCCCCAAAATGACTTCTAACAACACTTTGTAAAACCACAATTTTTGCGTCGGGAAAATTCATCTGGGAAACACACTCCAAGACTTAAAATGTACAGGACTAAAGTCAGAAGGGAAACCCCAAATCACCCTTTTTTTTAAAGTTGGCTAAGAAGGAATGTATTGAAGCTAATGAATAAACAGTAAGAGATAGGTTACGGGTTCGAAACTTTATATGAGTAGTTTCGTTATGTAATTAGAGAGAGTTGATTTCTATTCAGAAATTACCCATTGGGGTTAGTTGATTACCCCTCAGGGCAATCTAAAAGGGGAAGGCGTACCTCTAGTTGTGTAGCACATCTTTTTTCTTGAATAGAAACATAACTCTAGCTTGTTTAGAGTTTAAAAGAAATCAACCCTCCCAATATGAGCATTTACATTTTTATGAAGTTTGATTCATACTCTATCCTATATCAATCACACATTTTATATAAATAAATTCTATTGAACTGAGTTAGCATATTCATCCACTCGTGTGGTAGAAGACCGGAAGTAATCACCATCCCAGTGGGGCGATGAAATTTGTCACAAAGCCTTTTTCTTTACATTGGCCTTCCAAAGGGTAATACTTCTTACTTGAATTATTAGAATATAAAATGGAATTTACAGGACTTTGGGTAATTAACATGTCCAACCATCTTGAAGTAATTGGGACTTGGAGTCATTTACTTGAGTTTTTAAATTGATCAGTTAAAATAATGGACACCAAAATAACATATAAGACACGCTAAGGGCATCGAAAAGAAAAAATGACAACTTAGCACAAACTCTCGCAAATGTATTGATTCATTAACCATATTTGGGAATGAGTATATTTATAGGCCTTGAGGGAGACTATTACCTTGAAAGTGTTGACTAATTCTTGAAGGTTCTGTGAGGTCATATCACCCGTGAGTGGTATCCCTGTGACAATACTAATCGATGGCGTATGCAAGATTTTGAGTCATTGGGGCCGGAATCTATGATGAATATTGGGGGTTCGAGGGTGGGAGACCGCGAGCCGAATTTTTTTAAGGTTATTTTGAATTTGTTTTCCATGAACAATTATTCAATGTGAATTCAATTCTCAAATAGTTATCCCCAAATACTCAGTATAAACATATATTTTCTTTTGATTTCATTGAAATTTTGGGTGTTGTATTTGCTTATACTATCATAGTGAGTAAAGACAACATTCCCTTAACAAGAAGCTTTCGGGTACTACATAACAAATATTCAATCTATATTAACAATACCCAATCAACTCCGAACCCTAAATAACAATATTGAATCAATATTAACAACACCAAATTAATTTCAAGCCCTAAATAATCATACACAATCCACTCTAAGCCCTAATTAATAACACCCAATCAATATTAACAATACTCAATTTTCTAAACAATTCCAAGTCCCAATATCTAATCAATTTAAAGCCCAAAATAAATATACCCAAACAATTTATGAGATTAATTATCAAAATATTCAATTTCTGATGCAATTTAATTCTCTACAAACAAAATATGATATGATATATATATATATATATATAAACAAAATTTAAACCCATATAAAATACCAACATGAAAATTGACTATCAACATAAAAATACCCAAGCAAAATACTCTATATAAACATATCCAAACAAAATTTGAAACAAAAACAAACTTAGACTATCTCCAAGGCATGGGGTCAAAAAGCTCCAATGCTATTTTGCTTAGCCGAAAAACAGTCTTAAGAGTTTGAATTGCTCTATATGTAGGATAGTAGAGCGAATGAATTGCATTAGTGCGATTTGGCTAGCTGAATCTCCAAGCGAACAAATCACCTCCTTGCTCCTTGTCTAAGATTGAATCCTAATCAACTCTAGAGCTTAAGGCTGTCAGGACCTTCCCACGGCAGTCCAAATGTCGCGGGAGTTGCAATCTGGCCGGGCCAATAGCCAAGTCACAACCTATGTAGTACGAATACGACTCTGTATGTATCCATTGACTAAATTGACAATTTTGATAGTCGGATACAGCTTGGATATGTCCCGATATGTTAGGGGTACGATGGGGGTCAAATTGTAAATTTTTTTAGGGTTTTTTTTACTTAACCCCTTGTAATAATAACGTATTTTGACTTAACTCCCTCAATGTTCATAAATTAGACACATGCCCTAGAATTGGACGGACGTTATGTTCCGTTAAAAAAGTCTCACTAATTTGTATTTTGACTTACTCCCTATATTTTCGGACAAAAATACCCTCTTTTTCATCTTCTTCCCTAAATCAAATTCAAAACCTAACCGTAATTTTCTTTGACCCAGATATTCTAACCCGAAATGGGTATATAAACCTATTTGATAATAAAAAATATAAAAAATCCAAATGGGTTTCTTATTTGCTGCTAGGATCAAAGAAAATAGAGAAGGGGGTTCTTGGATGTGATTGCACCGGTGGGTCTCACCGGCGACGAGTTCTCTTTGTTTTCTCCTTTCTTCGATTCTCTCTCTTTCTCTCTTCTTTTTGTTTTCTCTCTCTCTCTTTCTTGAATCGATTTGGGGGTTTGCTGGTTTTCGTGTTGAATGGTGTTGGGGATGATGCTAGTTGCTGGTCAGGTGGTGGTTCTGGATAGTTGGAGGTTTGTAGGATGTGGTGGTGATTGGTTTTGGTAGGTGATGTTGCATGGTTGGTTTAATGGGAGTGGGGGTTGGATTTAGAAGCTTTAAAGTGGATTAATGGCGATGGTGTTGTCAGGATTGATGGGTGGTGATTTTAGGTGGTTTTGGTAGGTGGTGATTTGGTTGTCAGTGGTGGTTTTGTGCCGGTGGTGGTTATGTTTGGTTGGAAATGGTGGTGTGACTGTGTTAGTTGTTTTGGTGGTTGATTGGGTTTTGGCAGTGGATTGGTGATGGTGGTTTACTAGTTGGATCATGGAGAGGGAGATGGCGGGCAGCCATGGCTGGTGTTGGTGGTTAATGATGGTGGTGGTAGGTTGCAACTATGGTTGGAAAGGGTTGCGACATGGGTGGTAGAGGGTGGCTGCTGGTGTTTAAATTTTTCTATTTTTTGTTTGAATTTATTTTATTTTTCTAGTTTGTAATTCTGATTTTGAAGTCTTGCAAATTTTTGGGTTTTTGAAATTCGAATTAGGGTTGAAGATGAAGAAGATATTTTTGTCCAAAAAATATAGGGGGCAAGTCAAAATACAAATTAATGAGGTTTTTTTAACGGAACTTAATGTCCGTCCAATTCTAGGGGTATGTCTAATTTCTGAACGTTGGGGGTTTAAGTCAAAATACGTTATTATTGCAGGGGGTAAGTAAAAAAAACTTTTTATAAAAATAAAAATAAAAATGGAGGTAAGTTTGTAATTTAAAAAAAAAAAGTTCAAACCAATTAACCATATAAATGTAAACAAGTTAAAGTCAACCCATTCAGTAACTTATGATTAGATAGAGTTAAAAAAAGGCCAAAAAAAGCTTTATGATCTCGACTAATACTTGTGAAAGGGAAACAACTAGGCTTTGTAAAGACCTTCATCTACTCGAATCTTCTTGATCACAGGTGTTTCATCCGAATCTCTCGTCTCTATCTCTCGGCTTTCAATTGGAACCAATGTTACTTTTAACTAGGGATGCAAACGAGTCGAGTTCGAGCCGAGTTTAGCTAAGCTCGCTTATTAAACGAGCTTGAAATTATGTTCGAGCTCTGTTCATTTACTAAAAGAACGAGATGAACACGAGCCGAGCTCGAGCAACTCAATTTTAAGAGGCTTAATCAAACTCGTTTATGCCTTAAAACCCGAGCACGAGCTGAGCCCAATCGCAATTTTTTAAACGAGTTCAAAATCGTGTTCAAGCTTGGTTCGTTGGCTTAACAAACGAGCTGTTCACGAACAACTCGGTTCGTTTGCAGCCCTACTTTTAACTATTATATCACTGCTCACTCATGTTTTTCTATATTATAACACACTCTCTTTGTTGTTTCTTTTGTAATATATATGGCAAGTTTGCAATTGAATATTGTTTTAATTTAATCATTTTTAGAGCATGAATGTAAAGTTAGTAGTCCTTCATGAATTAAAACTAACTTAATTATAATATAGTACTTTAAATTTACTACTTATTGTTAGTGCACTAATTGTGTTTGTGTATGCTAATGCTATAATTGTAATATTTTTTAAAAGAATATATATATTCAGTATTGCTCTTGTGCAGACTATCCCGCATTTTAACAGTGCAGACTGAACATGTGTCACCTGGCGGTGAGTCTAGAAATTATCGACTAAATTATAGGCTCTCTCTCTCTTTTCTGGGCTCACCACCAGGTGACACATGTTTAATCCGCAATGTTAAAATGCGGGACAGTCAGCACAAGAGCAGTACTATATATATATACACACACACTATTTTATTGTCGTATCCGAACTCCTTTGTGTCCATATATGTGCAACATAGATCACGACTATTCAATGGCTAGTTTTTAAAAACTATATATATGCCTCCCAAATTGAACAATTTCCACCACTCATCTGAATCTCAAACTCATTCTATGGATTTGTATTTTTTTTTCTTAGTTCATACTCTCAGTCACTCCCAAACCAGTGGAATCATATTCCGAAACTGAAACCCAACAAGATCGAAACTCAAACACCATTAAATCGAACACAAAATGGTGCGGGGAGCCACCGAAAAAAAAAACTTTGACGATGAAGACACACTTATTTGCTTTGTGCAGGCAAATAATTCTGAGGAGCCGATTAACGGCACAAATAAAAAGAAGTTGGGTAGGTGAGGAAAATTGCCCATAAATTTAATGGTTAGACCCAATGCGACGAAAACCGGACCACGGGTTTCTCATAAAGCACGGTTTGACACTATTGGTTGGGCGTCAGAAAATTCTTCACCATTGTTGGGAGGGTTGAGCAAGGATTGAATAGCGGTTTTACCGATCACAAAGTGCTTCATCTTGCCTTCTAGATATACAAAGTAGAGACGAAGAGCCTTTTAGGTTCATGAAGTGTTACCTTGTCTTGAAGGACATTTCAAAATGGAATTACTAGCTTCAAACAAGAAGGTTAAACCCCCGTCAACAAAATCAAGTGGGAGTGTGTCCACCCACTTCGAGCCTAGTCTATCCCTTACACCCGTCGAGGAGTGTTACAGCCTCCTTCAATGGCTAGTGTGTCGGTTGGCGATGAGGAGTTTAAGGTGTTAGTTTTTTTTCCTCTTATTCAAAATATGTTTAGAAATTACCGTTAGTGTAGGTTGTGTGCATGTTTGTGAAATATTTCAAAGTAATTACAAAGTTTCCTTGAGCTTTCTTAAGCCTGTTTTAGGCTGTCCTTTACTTCAGAAACCTACACTAAGGCCCTTATAATTACAACAAAATTATATATGTATATATAAAAAATGCAAAAATTCAGTGGGTGTGCACGCCCCCACTTGGGACTCACTAGGGATGCCCCCTTGACACTAATGGTACCTTCCAGATTTCCTAATATTAACTACAATATTTTACTACTAAAAACGGAAAATATTTGAAAATAAAAGAATGCAAACAATGAATATTGCAAGTTGACCCTTGTAGGCTCGATTCACATCAGATTTTGACTTGGTTACCTCACTATTGTTCCTGTTTAGAATTTGGTACCTCCATAATTGTTTTTTTGACTTTGGTACTTTTTTCGCCACCCAATGTAATGTTTTCCCACTAAATGTACCAAGGTTGAAAAAAAAATCGATTTTGACTTTAAGTACCTCACTAATGATCGTTATTAGACTTTGGTACCTCCTTAATTGTTTCTCTGGGCTTTGGTAATTTTTTCATAGCTGGATGTAAATATTTCTCAACTAAATTTACCACGGTAGGGAAAAGACTACAATTAGCATCAAAACATTTACATTCAGGGTCCGTTTGGAAGGCCAATTCCAAGCCATGGAAATGAAATTGGCCTTCCATTTCCAATTCCAAGCCTTGGAATTGGCTTGCCAAACGGGCCATCGGCGATAAAAAAAGAACCAAAGTTTAGATAGCGAAGTACACCAAAAAAGAAATTGCAATCAATGAAGAAAGATGTACAAAAGTCTACAAAATATTATACAGGTACCAAAGCCTAAATATGATCATTAGCGAGGTACCCAACTCGACACTAACCCACGCACCACCAATCCCCAAAAAATAGTACTTTATTTCCGAGATCTTTGTTGTTGATTATGGACAGATTTCTTTTTCAAGTTTTGTGATTTACCTAGCTAGAAAACTTTTAATCGCAAGCTCTATGTAGTTATATATCTTTGTGCATGATCTTTGTTAAGTCCTGCATAATTTCCTTATTTTTTTGGTGGGAGTGAGTACTTGTTTGAAATTTCCTCCTCAAAACAACTTTCAAATGCCACTTAAAGGTAAGGGGTTGTAATGTGCAATTATCAGAACTTCTCAAATTTGACACCGTGAAGTTGTTTGTTTGATTTAACGAATTGTTTGAATCACACAAGTCATTCTTAAAGCATTTAGGGTGAAATTTGGAATTTATTTACCTTCCATGTGGCCTCTAGAATTCTCTCTTTTTCTCATTTTTATATGTACTAACCAAGTATTGTGTTAGTTATTTGCGTTTTTGTTTTCTATTTAAAAATGAGATTGTCCATTGTCTTTTGATCGAGTTTAGACAACATGAGTGAGTATCAGCATAGAATAAGGATTGCAATCGTGTTGTGTCAGGTGGGTTTGTATACAGGTATTGCATATAATGGGTCGTCACAAAAAACGACATGACTAGGGTATTATAATAATTGAGTACTCTTAGTTAAATGAGTTGTGTTACCGGTTATATGGGTTGTGTTATAAACGGATCAACCTGCTTAACTAAATGTGTTAAGCGTGCCAATTTCATGATACCGGGTGCAATCTAAAACTAATAATTTTTAGTAATCGTGCTATACGGGTTGACACGGTTATGACCGAACCCGTTTATACAGTTTTGAGTTGGCGTCGTGTTTTCATGTCGTGTCGCAAATTTTCACATTTAACAATAGGCTATGAAGCACGGACACTTCTTTGGGAGTGACGTACCCGTGTCGGACACTTCGGACACTCCAACACGCGTACGACACTTCGCGGTCACGTGTCCGACACTCCATGTGGCGTGTCGGACTTATTTTGACATTTTAAAGAAGGCGGACACTTCTCAAACACAACTAAGACACTCCGCGAACACGTCTGGCCGCCAAAAACTAATTAACTTTAATTAATTTTACTGTCATCACGTAAAAAGTAAATCTTTTTTAAATTTATACATAGTAAGATTTAAAGTTAAAAATGAATGAAGTTGGTCTCTAACTCGGTTTCAATGCATACTTTTAATTTACGATTTAATTGTTATTATGAAATATTTAACCAAGTTAATTTTGATAAATTAGTTTAACAACTTTATATATACACAAAACCGATCAAATGCAAAGTCAAATAGTGGAATTTAGAATGGATTCCTCAAAAACATCGTTTTGCATTAAATTGAAGAAGAAAAAAATATACTCATGTTAAGGCAAAACAATGTCGTTTATAGGATCCACTACAAATTCAGCTATTTGAGCACTCTCTCTCTCTCTCCCCTATATATATGTGTGTGTGTGTGTGTATGTATAATTTTCAATATGTTTATTTTTCGCCGTGTCTCTGCCGTGTCGTGTTGGACACGACACCCGTATCCGTGCCCGTGCTTCATAGACATTAGGTGAAATAGTAGAACTTAGTAACACCTCTAACATAGAGAAGTGAACTTCATTGTAGTTTGTGTTAGTAATTACGGAATACCTATAAGCTTTTTATCATACCAAAACTTTTTTCTATAATTCTCATTATTCAAGCATCATAAAAAAAAAAATATTTCTTTACCAACTTAACTTACTGCTACTTTTGGTCTTGAAATGTTTTTTTTCTTCCATTTGGAAATACTAGAAAAGGCTGCTTAAATTAGTCATAAATAGGAATTTGAAGTATTTAATAAAGTTTCACTAATATCATGTTTAATCTTAAACAGTTACGGGCGAGACATTGTGGAACCTGCTATCAAGCCGGGGGAAATGGCTTTGGTATGTGTTTTATTTCCCTATTCCATGATAACTTCTTGTGATCATGCGTGTATGTATATGTATGTAAATATGCGAGGCTCTCCAACATATTACATTAGATATACCTCGAGAACGTACCAATTTTTCAAAATACTAAAAAATTGATTTTTTTATCGTGAGTTGACCAGTTAAACCCCTGGTTAGTGGTTAGTGGTGACCTAGCCTTTTAAAGTATGCACATGCATTGTCATTTTTTGTGTATTTGTTCGTTCTTGTAAACGTAGGAAATCTCATATTATAGGTGAACAATACCTTTTTAAAGGCCCCGTTTGGTTCATGAAGAAACACTTTTCATTGTTCGGGGTGAAACATATCACCTGGACGAAAAGGATTTTCTCTTATTTGGATTTTTGAGTCATAAATTTTTTAATAAGCACACGCTTTAACTCCAGGATTTCTGAGACCTAACTCAGAGTAGCTGATACCTTTCCCTTAGGGTGAGTTGGATTTATAAGATTGAAAAACAGTTCATAAGTTGGATAAGTAGTGTAAACAG
The DNA here is from genome assembly GCA_949130495.1 of Sambucus nigra. Taxonomy (NCBI): domain Eukaryota; kingdom Viridiplantae; phylum Streptophyta; class Magnoliopsida; order Dipsacales; family Adoxaceae; genus Sambucus; species Sambucus nigra. Next base: position 482,017,302 of record OX422221.1, on the reverse strand, counting down.
AGAAGTTTCTTGTTGGAATGTTCTCTTACTTTTCCTGTTTTTCATCGAAGCTAATTTTGGAACTGTGGGTAAAAAAGTCATTTTCATAGAAAATGAGAAAACCATGGAACACGTGTCACATTTAAGGCTATTATTTACATATAACATATTTCCAATCAAAAGTACAAAATACTCCCTCCGTCCCAAATTAGTAGTCATGTTTCCTTTCTGGACACCGTCCCAAATTAATAGTCGCTCTGTTTTTGGACGTAATCAACGAATCAATTTTCATGTTAGTGAACAAATCTTGATCTTGACCATTGATTGAGTAAATCCTTAAAAAACGTTATTTTCAAATGGCGACTATAAATTGGGGACGTAGGTAGTAATAAGTATTTTCTATACATGTAAGGCTATTATTCACATGCATTATGGCTAACAGGAGGTTGGCAATTTGTAACATTCTTACTATATTACCAAATATCCTCCCATATTTGAGAGAGCTTCACAATTCTTTGAGCAACTATTTTAACAACCTTTTTTTTTTCCTGAAATAATTTATCAATGAATATGCAGGTTGCTATCAGAGGTGTCACTTGGCTGCTGCAAAAGTTTCCAAAGTTAGCAGACAAATTTTAACGGAAGCATATGATCTCATCACATCCTTAACTGTGTTTTGATTTTGTAGTATATATCAATTTATAGTCTCAATGTTTATTTGTTTACAGGAATCATCACATTTTTGTTGTATATACATTATAGTACTTGTATATCAGTCCTATTAAATAAGTAGAAACTATTAAATAAGTTCTATTAGTCTAAATTAAAAAATACACATGACAAAAATATCCCTGCCACCACCACCACCGATTGCCGCCATCATCACCTGCTGCCATAGCCACCGCCTGCCCCTGCCACCACAACAACCACTGTATCCACCAATACAACCACTGTTGTACAACAACCATTGTTGTTCTTATAATCATCGCAACCTGTCAACCACTGATCTCACTGTCCCCACCACAATTATATTTACTAAAAAGCTTAAGAAGAAGAACAAGAAGATAACTTAAACGTAAATATTTACTCCAAGCGTGAACATTTACTTTCACAAGAAAAAAATGAATAAAAAAGACGAGACATGTGAAACTAAACTTAGTACGTATTTAAACAAAGTAACTATTTACACTTGCAACAAACTTTTTTAGTAAGAAAAAAAAAGGAAAGGAGAACAATTGGAGAACAAATAAACTTATAGTAAATATTTACTATGAGAGTATTTATTAATATCACTACAAAAACTTAGTAAAAAAATACTTTTGAGTGTAAATATTTACTATTAAGAAGTATTATCACTTACAACATGCATGTTCTTGAACTCATTAGTCTCATCATTACTATTTTTTGTTCTTGTTCTTCTTAGTCCATAACTACTTTAGAGTGTAAATCTTCACTCTTTGAGATAAGAGTAAATATTTACATTCTAAGTAAATATATATTCAGAATACTTTAATATACGCAACACATTAACAAACCATATGTTTCTTTCTCTCAGTAGAACACATACATACGTATACACACTCTCATGTATATATACATATACACACGCACACACCACCGCACATATAAACCCACAAAATCGCACGCATACATATGTACTCTCACATATACACGCACATACGCACACACACATATCCACATACTCGAACACAAATATATACATATACACACCACCGCACAGATATATACACAAAATTGCGCACACACACACGCACTCACCCATGCAAATATACAGAAAATCAGAAGTTGCAATCAAGATTGGAGAGAGAGAGAGAGAGAGAGAGAGAATGAAAGTGATGATTTGTTGTTGGAAATGGGTAAGAGATGAGAGTTAGTGTTTATAATGGGTACAATAGACATTTTAGTTTAAAGATATTTTAAAAATATGACTAATATAATTTTTTAAAAAGTTTGTAGGACTTAAATGAAGATTGACCATGAAAATAGGACTAAAATAAAATTAACCCTAAATTAAATATTATTTTTCTTCCAAAAGAAAAAAATATAAAACTAAATATTTTTTAACATGTTTCTTTATTCATGTTGTTTATTGTACCTCTATAAATTTTCCTTGTTTTTCCAATATATTAAGGATCTGATAGGAAGGTAGTTAATCTATCTCTAATTTTTTTAGGAAACTTTGGAATTAGGTCTCTTAGTGACCATGTTGGAATGTTGCGGGATAAATACTTTATTTTCTAAATTACAGTTTTTGGATTAATTCAGTTAAATTAAATTTTGGGTTAAACTCAATTAAATTCGACTATCGATTAAATTCAATAAAATCTAAAAAAGTGAAACGAAATCCTAATATTATACGATTGTAGAAGTGTTAGCTCCCAACCCAAGGTCATCACACCAGCGTTGTGGCATTTTGCATCTCTAGCTGACTACGCATTAGGAGATTGTCATGAATTTCATACGTAGTAGTCTTATGGTTATTTCGCCCCCATCGTAAATGCACGAGAATACATCAATGTTGGCATGCTCCTCATCCAACACCTGTGCATGCATCATAGGTACTCAAACTACCGAAATTGCAAATGAAATTTAAAACAATAATTAAATTTTATGAGATCAATAGGTTTCCAAACTGAAGTAAATAAATTAATTTTATCTGGAGTATCCTGGTTTAATCTATTCACTTGCGACGATTGATGGGGGTTGTAGTGTAGTTTGTCAGTCAGCATGTCACATCTAACTTGGTACTAAGATACTCTATGATGGCACTTCCACAGTCGAAGCCACTGAAACACTCTTAAGTGTATCAACGGGGTCAACCAACCTACTCTCATGGAACTATTATTAGTTGTGAATAACAAATGGCCGAAAATGCACCTTACAACATCAACGGGTACTTGGCCATGTTTGTTCTTCAGATAAACCTTCTATGGTCTCCACCTAACCTTTCAGACTTCATAATTCCCCATATCTCATATTGAACCTACTGCATTATCCATCCAAGGTCCTATGAGAACTTACCAATCTTAGTCATAATATGATCTTAGAGCTCATAATACTGCTTTGCTCCGTATACATTAATGGGATAGTGGTCAGACACTACCTATTCTCACAATCCTCGCCCGTTGTAGTGAGGGTAAGATGATGTCTAATGCATTCAACCTACCACCACACCTTCCAGATGACATTGAAATACACTCTTCATATTTACAACAATTGTGGTGAACCTTAGACCATTGCTCTACCACACGAACCGTACCATTATCCAACATATCCATTTCTTCCCTATTAATGGGGCCTAATGAGATGGTACAAAAAGTGAAAAAAAAACTTATTAAGCTTGGTGAACCTAAAAGATCATATTTAAGTCATTCATCATGTATTCATTAAGTTAGTGTAACGACATAATCTAACCTCAAAGAAAAAGCTTTAAGTATTAGTATAGGCTATGGTCCAAGTTCCATTTAGATTGGGAAGTTTTGTTGATAAAGATTTCAAATTGTGTATGATAGGGTGAGGTATCTTGAAGTCCAAGGACTTGGATTTAAACTCTGGCTTAAGATCTCAATTGAGGCAGAAGAGTTTGTATCATTGAATACACACCTCATGGATTTAATGCATGGACTAATCGGATGATTACTCGAGGATTAACTAATAAACCATTTATAAGTTTAAGGTTTAGGTCATTTTTGGGAAAATGACTGTATTTTAGGAAACTCTAGTATCCCACACCTAATTAAAATAGGAACCTTTGGCACATTATTCATGATTGGTAAGATTTAAATTATATATTTGAGAGAAATTGTAAGTCTGAGAAAGGAAAGTTGTTGCTTGCGATTCAAGTCCACGACCAAAGTATGGGTTAAGGCTAAGGGCGGTGTTCAGGACTTAAATCATTAGACTAATACTAGGGGATTATCCTCCTTATCGTTTTACTGTTCATTCAAAACCCTCATTTTCACTTTCCTTTTATGAGATGAGCCATTATTTGATAATATCAAAATTCGTTCTAGCGTTAGGATATAGGCCTAGGCAAATTATTACACATTTTTGTATAAATGGTAGCCTAGTTTTGAGTTATTTGATTGTTATCCTTTGTTCTTTCTTTGGATGATTTTAAGGATTTATATATTTAAAATTCTTGAGACATTCATAATGTTTTTAAGATTTAATGTTATGGTTTGGGGCTTTGATCTTTAAAGGGTATAATAAAACTTGTTTGGGAGAAAAACTATCACTTTTACAAAAATATCATTGTTGTTGGTTGAAAAGGAGTTACAACTCCTTGAATTGGACCTAAGGCGGTATTTTATTGTGCCTTGTGTCCACATAATTAGGTTGGACGGATTGGGGTTCACTTCAGCCATTTGCTTTGTGCTTAAGGTTGGGGAAGAGGGATGACGAGTTAGTTTGGAAGTGTCATCTGCTTTGTGCTTAGGGCAGCCCAATGACTTGCATCATTGAGTAGAGCTCAACAAAGATAATAAAGATAACAGTAAGACATAAAAGGCCTTTCATGGAAGTGGGCATTACTAACTATGGCATGACGAAGAAAAAGATCATGCAACAAGGTCGTTAAAGTAGAGATTCTACCAAGGCCCTAAGAGTTCGTTGATGACAAGCTGGGTTTAGCTGACTGAGGTTCAAAAGTTTTAGAAAAGCTCGAGGTCTTAATTGAGCTCCACCTTTTAGGCTAACTAATGTGAATTGGATGAAGTTTCGTTTGATTGCTTGTGAGTATTGGGTCATGGGGATTTGGCAATTACATTCCCTTATAAGAATTTATTGAGAGTTTATTAGATCTACTACTACATCCCTTTATTATAATAGTCAGTTATTCTTTGAGATTATTGGATATACATGTATGCTAACTTAGCAGGTTTTGGATGAGGAATTTTAGCTTATACTTTGTTGATCCATTTGAGATCTCATCCCTTTCATACTCCTCGATTTGTAAGGACATTTTTGTCCAACATACTTGTATATGTCATTAGCCGTAACACCGTTGCAAAGATTCAAAGTCCATTCATCATCAACGGAATTCGAAGATCAAAAGAAAGGAAGAATTCAGAAATCCAGTCAGCCGGACCGGTCCGCCTTTATATAAAAAGAACCGATCCGCTGAGACCCGGACCGGACCGCCCTGGACCGATCCGCCGTGCACTTTGAAGCCAGTGAGCCCCGAACCGAATGCGAACCGAATCAGCTTCAAATTAAAAGAACCGGTCCGCTATCGGACCGATCCGCCTAAGGCCCGGACCGGTCTGCCCTGGATAAACTCTGCCAGATCGTGTTGCAGATTTTTTAGGGTTTTGGCTTCCTATTTAAACCACGTTTGGAGGTTGGTTTTCTTAAGACTTTCCCACGTTTTTCAGAGCATATCAACCCTAAAGTCTTCACCTATTGAGTCCTATGATTCTAGGTTTTTAGATTCACACATCTTCCATATCTATGTGAATCAAGTTTGGTAACCCAAGAACAACCTTGTGTTTGTTCAAACCTTTGTGGAGAGATCTTTGCAACCGAGGGTTGCGTGTCATTGCTGAGGGAGTCTCTACAAAGTTTTATGGCTGCGTGTCATTGAGGAGTGCTGCGGTTCTTCCTTTGTTAATTGGACTGAGGTTCATGTGGGTTCGCTGCGTGTGGATTCATTGCTGACGACACCGACCGACGCCTGCGGGTATTCGTGTGTCACTGTATTTCATTGTAATCTGTGTAAGTTGCGATTTACTTATTATAGTGAAATAAAAGGTTTTACCCTGCGGGGATTTTTCCTTAACTTTGTGTCGCATGCTTTATTTATGGTTTGACACACACACACACACGTAGTTGTTTGTTTATGGGCTGTTTCTAAATAGACTCGAATTAAATAAGGGTTCTTGGAATCTTGCGAATTTAATTTAAATCAATTATCACACACCGAACCTATTCGGGTTTCTCAAATTGGTATCAGAGCAGGTTGCGCTAATTTATTGCGTATTCCTATTTTCCGCAAAATCGTGTGATATTGATTTTTTTTTTTAAATCAGTTTTGTGAAAATTCGCATTTTTTTCTTATGGAGCACTTATATAATCAGATGCCTATTTTTGACGGGTCTAATTATGCCTACTGGAAAGCTCGTATGAAATCGATTTTAAAATCTATTGACGAGCGTGTTTGGTTGCTTTGCGAAAATGGTTGGACTCCTCCCACGGTCACTGTGAATAACATCACCACTTTAAAACCCGTGTCAGCCTGGACTGAAGATGATTATAAATTGTCCAATTTTAATTCCCGTGGTCTGAGTGCTATTTCTGGAGCTGTCTCTCCTGATGAGTTTCGCCGAATTATGACGTGCACCACGTCTAAAGAGGCTTGGGATGTTTTGAAATTGACACATGAGGGTACGAACGCGGTTAAAGAGTCAAAATTACAAAATTTGGCCACCCAATTTGAGACTATCACCATGTCTGAGTCCGATTTCTTTGATGATTTTTATGCACGATTGTCGGACATTGTTAACACATGTTTTAATTTGGGTGAAGTGATTGATAACACGCGTGTCGTTAAAAAAATTTTGAGATCTCTCCCAAAACGCTTTATTCCTAAAGTCACTGTTTTGAACTCTTTGGGAAATTTGAAATCACTTAAGTTGGAAGAACTTGTAGGAGATCTTCAAACCTATGAGATTGACATGTTTCCCAAAACCATTAAGGCTAAGGATAAAGGCATTTCTTTAAAGACTCATTTTAAGAAAAAGAAAGAAACCGTTTGTGAGTCAGATTCTGAGGGAGATTTTGATTTTAATGATATGGCCTTGTTTGCGAAAAATTTTAAAAAATTTCTCAACATGAACAAAAATAATTCTTCCAATAAAAGGAATTTTTTTGAGAAAAATAAAAAGAAAGGAAAGGCCAAAGAAAGTGGTGAGAGGGAAAAAGAGAATAAATCCGATGAGGAGTGTGAGGAAGATTTTGAGAACGTCACTTGTTTTGAATGTGGGGGTAAGGGACATAAGTCGTTTGAGTGTCCTACGTGGCTTAGAAAGAAAGGAAAGAAAGTAGCTATGCCCGCCACACTTAGTGATAGTAGTGAAGGTGAGGGTGATGAGACTAGTGGTGAGAAGTTTGTAGCTTTTTCTAGTCGTGTGAGCACACCCACCTTGTCCCACAATAGTGCACACGAATGTGATAGTGATGGTTTGAGCGCTTCAAGTGAGGGAGAAAGTGAGAGTGAAAGTGGAGATGAAAGTGAGCTCCAAAAAGCTTTTAGAGATTTGTACACCGAGACCTTGAAAACAAAGAAGTATAATAGGGATTTAGGTCGTCGTGTTTTAGATTTGGAGAAAGAGAAGGAGGTTTTGAGAAAGGAGAAGTGTGATTTAACCGACACGTTGTCTAGTCTGACGACACGTGTATCCCAACTCGAGAGTGATCTCGAATGTGCCAGGGTGGTCAAAGTCAAGTTTGAGAATGCACCTAAGAAGGTTGAAACGGTGGTTCTTAAGGATAAAGGTGAGAAGTTAGGAATAAGTCATGACGGTGCTTCTTCTTCCCAATTAGCACCCGAGCCGGTTCCCACTTTAGTGACAGTTTCACATGTGTCTCACCCTAACCCACCTAGGCGTCCCATTCCTTTTAGGAAAGTGCGTCCTAGAGTTTTTGAGAGAGGTGTTCCTAGGCCTATTTATGTTTGCTCACATTGCAAAAGGAGAGGACACCTTAGGGAATTTTGCTTTATGTTGGGGTATGTGTCACGTTTTGCTTCTACACGTGTTTCTGGCACACATGCACCCACACATGATACTTTACATGCTCCCGGAGACTACGTGAGAGAGTTTGCACATTTAGGAGAGCAAGTTAAGTTTTTAGTCAAAACTTCACAAGAACTGATGGAGGTTTTTCATAAGTTGTCACCACCTTTGGAAAACCCCTCCGCACCTAATGATTGAGGTTTGACTTGTTTACTAGCATAGGATGTTTTTCATAATGTCATCATTTGCCTATTGCTAGTATGTATCATTTGTGTATATATTTTTTGAAAAATTTTGAAAATACCAAAAAGATTTTTTCTTTTGTTTTGCACCTTTTATGGATGAGCATTTAAGATAGCTAAGTCACAACTTCATTTCATATATCTATGTGACTGTTTGGTAGAGATTTGAGACGCTACATCATTTCATCCATGTGCTTAACATTGATTGGAGTCCTTGAGATGTAATTAGTGATATCTTCCTACATGTTTGACTCCTATATCCTTTCATGCACACATGCACGGCTATATTTGATTATTGCACTTATCTATCTCATGTTGGCTTGCGTGTTTTCATCTCAATCCTGTCTATACAATGTAAAATATGCGATAAAACTTGACAAGATTGGATTGCATGTAAAAACCGTTTTGGTGAGACTGTGTGATAATTTGCATAACGGGGAGGGGCTGCGAAAGTTGATTCCTATCCTTTGCGCAAAAGCCACCGTTAAAATGGACCTAAAAAATGGAGGAATTTTAATATCCGAGGTCCTAAGAGGTTAAAAGAGCCCGAAAAAATTGATAAGGCAATAAAAAGTAATTCATGCCAAATATGGGCCACTTAGGTTTCACCATCAATTCTCCACAGTTTGAGAATTTAGAATGCCTCTATTCAAAATTATATCTGAGGGAGTTTGGTTGGAGCATATAAACGGGTTTGCACTTCCTTGAAAGTCCTGAAAAAGCATAAAATCATTTTGGACGTTATTGGTGTGAAAATCATTTTTGAGCTTTGATTTGTTGATTTGATTGAGTCAATATCTTATATTGTCATTATTTTACACCAAAGGAAGCATTTGAGTTCATTCGTTAGGAATATCCAATATTCATCGTGCACCTATGTCATGTTTGTATGCCTTGATTTTCCTATCGAATTTTGTTCACACCTCTTCATTTACGCTCTCATCGACTTGGTTGTTTTATGTTCATTCATGGTGTGATTTTATACCTTGTGTCACCCCGGTACTTGATTGCTTGATTTATTTCTCTCATTTGTCTATTTTGGGACATCATAAAAAGGGGGAGAATGAATTATCTGATTATGGGGGAGTTTTGACATTATGAGAATATCATCTTAAATTGATATATATGCTTATGTTTATCTCATTTCAAACTCGATACGTCACTTGGTATTTGCTTTGTCTCATGTGTGTAGGTACATCTTTTGATAATCCCATGTTGCACACCCTGATGAGAAAAGCGGTGAGATTTCTGAAGATTCGAAGAACAAACGATGCAACCTTAGTCATTTGTACCACTTTCAGTTTTTGGGTTCATGGAAGGGTAGATTTGTATAGGCATTGTGATTATAGATAATTCGGATTTTTTATGTTTGTTTCGGCATAGACATAGGGGGAGATTTGTAAGGACATTTTTGTCCAACATACTTGTATATGTCATTAGCCGTAACACCGTTGCAAAGATTCAAAGTCCATTCATCATCAACGGAATCCGAAGATCAAAAGAAAGGAAGAATTCAGAAATCCAGTCAGCCGGACCGGTCCGCCTTTATATAAAAAGAACCGATCCGCTGAGACCCGGACCGGACCGCCCCGGACCGATCCGACGTGCACTTTGAAGCCAGTGAGCCCCGAACCGAATGCGAACCGAATCAACTTCAAATTAAAAGAACCGGTCCGCTATCGGACCGATCCGCCTAAGGCCCGGACCGGTCTGCCCTGGATAAACTCTGCCAGATCGTGTTGCAGATTTTTTAGGGTTTTGGCTTCCTATTTAAACCACGTTTGGAGGTTGGTTTTCTTAAGACTTTCCCACGTTTTTCAGAGCATATCAACCCTAAAGTCTTCACCTATTGAGTCCTATGATTCTAGGTTTTTAGATTCACACATCTTCCATATCTATGTGAATCAAGTTTGGTAACCCAAGAACAACCTTGTGTTTGTTCAAACCTTTGTGGAGAGATCTTTGCAACCGAGGGCTGCGTGTCATTGCTGAGGGAGTCTCTACAAAGTTTTATGGCTGCGTGTCATTGAGGAGTGCTGCGGTTCTTCCTTTGTTAATTGGACTGAGGTTCATGTGGGTTCGCTGCGTGTGGATTCATTGCTGACGACACCGACCGACGCCTGCGGGTATTCGTGTGTCACTGTATTTCATTGTAATCTGTGTAAGTTGCGATTTACTTATTATAGTGAAATAAAAGGTTTTGCCCTGCGGGGATTTTTCCTTAACTTTGTGTCGCACGCTTTATTTATGGTTTGACACACACACACACACACACGTAGTTGTTTGTTTATGGGCTGTTTCTAAATAGACTCGAATTAAATAAGGGTTCTTGGAATCTTGCGAATTTAATTTAAATCAATTATCACACACCGAACCTATTCGGGTTTCTCACGATTCATTATGGTGGGAGCTAAAAAGTCTTCGCAGGCCGTGAATAATTTTAGAGATAGAAAGTAAAGGCTTTAGTAGTAATATATTCATCTTCTTTTGTTAATTGTATTAATGGCCAAAATGTTTTGGGTTGCGGCTATATTGTTATGTTTCTTTTGGCATAATTAAAGGAAAGTGGAGATGGTAAAAAATCGTTATGTGAGACAATTTTCATATCTTTATGAGTTTCGAACATGTTATAATCTATTGATAATTATTTATCTTCTTATATATGTGTAAAGTTGTAACAACACGTATATTATAATATAGAGTTGATCAAGCCCGAATATTAGGATATACAAATAGCTTAAACAATTTAAATATCATTCTAAGCATGCAAAGAAATCACAGACTTCCTTTGCATTTTTACGTGTCGTCGTGCCATGTTCCGATTCTGTGTTGCCTGAATTGTCATTATGTTGGTCAAATGAACTTATTCATGTTTTGAGTCGTCAATTACGGAAACCTTTCACTCAGTTGTTTACCACTAGTAGTTGATCAATGTGATGCATAAAAGTAAAGTGTGCGGCAAGATAATATCCTCAAATTAATAAACTGAATCGTCACAATCTATAGAGATATAATAAGAGTATATACAAGCAACAAATTTCTAAATCATAATAATGATATCTCAAAATCCAACACCATAAAAGTATGGATGCCTTTACTAATACTCGTCAAATATATGTTAAACTAAGAATATGTACATACCCAACTCACACGACTTAAATGTAAAATGAACAACTATTAAATACACCTACACCAGTTACTTGACAAGCAACAAAAAGTGTGTGCTATGTGTGTATCTACGGCTCAAGGGCAAGTTGGCCATTCAAGTAATAAACCCAGTAAGACGGGGTCGAATCCTCAGGGAATAGCGTGCTAATGACGAAAGTAGGGTGGGATTCTTATATCTAGGCTTCGACTCGTAAAGACAAAATAAAAGGTTATGATTTTTACTTTAAGAGATTTATAATTACCAAGGAAAATTAAGCTATGAAATTGAAAATTTAAACTACTTAAAACAAAGACAAAATTTTGGGTTTAAAACAATTTTAGAAAATGCGGTTAGGATCAAATCCCCCAAACCATAGATTTCCTACGATAAAAATAGAATTCTATTAATTAATTGATTAATTAAAAGAAAAACGATAAATCAATTCGAAACATCAAATATGTTTGGGTGTTAACCCGCATGATATTTGGTTAACAAATTAATAGGCACGAATGATATATTCACAGACACATATAATGCATTACCAAACACTCGGGTTGATTTCAACAAATTAAGTTAAGAGGCCACCAATATTAGTCCTGATTAATATATCAAACTCGGGAAATTAATTATTTAATTATGGTGAATTTTACATTTGAAGTTAAAAACCCTAGGTTGGATTCATGTTCCTTAACCTACGAATAGTTTAGCTAGACATGGAAATTAGTTATATGCAACTCATATTAATCATGCAAACATTTATATTTTAATATCAAGAAGAAAGGATTGAGAATATGATACTAATTGGTAAGAAAATAAGTTACAAGAAAGAAGAATTTCACACGAAAGGAATTCCAAAAATTACAAGAACTTGAATTTAATTGATGGACAATGATGAATTCTTGATTCTCTAATGATTATAGACCAATTCCTTGCTTAATAATGTGTAAAGTATGTTTATCTAGACTCATAATAGCTCTATGTAAGGTCCAAAAAAATGGCCAAAGTGTTAAACATAATCCCCCAACAACTTTAGCTATAAAATAGGAAAAGATAAAGAATCCCTCGAAAAATTGAACCCCTTGGATCGAACCTATTGGAAAAGCGAACTGGTTTGCTTTTTGCTACTGGTCTAATGCATTAATCTTTCATTGTTTGCATATTTGACTCACAGAACTTTTCTCAATCTTTAAAGTGTTGTAACTTCCTCACCGTAACTTAGAATTAGGTGTCGTTTCTTCCCATGTTCTCGTGAACTCGAGATCTTCAACTTTCATGTTGGCTCCTTCTATGGATTTTGACAATAAATTACCGATTTTCCCTCGACTATCCTTTCTCACATTGTTTTCATCATTTTGCGCTATTATCTTTCGTCCAATTGCATGAATTACATGTAAATCACATGAAAAATACATAAAATAAAAAACAATTGCCAAAAAGATTTTTTGCAATAAATATGAGCTAAGTCCGGGATAAATGTGATGTTCAATATCGTAAAAACACCGAAATTATATGGATAAATATGAAATATTAATGTCGAATCAAACCCCCTAACTTAAAATGTTTATAGTCCCGAGTAATGTAAGAGAATCAAAATAGCGTCCATAAATAACACTTACTAACTAAAGAATAGAATACATATTTCGCGAGCACCCGATTGCATTTAACGTATGCAACGAGTCATTAAAATCCTAGGTTGTCCTAGTAGGACGAGTGGTGTCTCGTGAGGATTTGCAGTGAATTTATCCACAAAATTCATTTTGTACCACATGGTACGACCCAAAGAAAAATCAAAATAAGTAAAAACCGTATAATTTAAACTCCATAAAAAGTAATCGAAAAAAAATCATTTGATAAATCTCAATTCATAGTGTAGGTGTCCAAAGTCAAAAATTGATTTTTAACTTCCACCGGTTGATTATTACGTTACTTTTCAAAAATTCACTTTGATTCAATTTCTCACGGTATGCACTCACAAACGAATCACTTGGATAGAGGATTTTTTTCTCGATGTGCATGAAATTAATGTAATACCCCGTAATTTTATGACTTTTAAATTTTGGGGATTTATTAAATTTAATTAGAGATATTAAATTAATATTAATCCGAAAAATCATTTAAATACTTACTAGCGTGATGAGAGTTAGTAATTATTTTGTTATAAGTTACTTTATGAGTAAAGTAAGTGGTGTAATTATGATTAGTAAAAATTATCACGAGAATCAAATTAGGTAATTTTGGAAATTTATCGGGACGTGCTTGTGTCGTGTCGGGATTAAATTCGGACTATTAAAAGTGAATAAATTATAAGTCACCCGTATGGTCATTTTGAGTGCGTCAATGTGTCCGGAAGGGTCGAGATAGTCAAAATAAGGTACCCGGGGGTTTATTTTGGGTCTCGGGGCGTTTTTAGGCCTAATTAACACCCCGGGAGGGCATTTTGAACATTTTACATTTTTGGGCATGAAAACCCACGAAAATTCTAAGGGTATATCAGATGACAAGAGTCATCTTCTAGGGTTAGAATCACCATAAACAAAAGACTGCTATAGGAGAGGAAGAGGAGAGGCTTTCCAAGGGGTTATAGGCCAAGAACTCCGCCGTTTGCACCACCGTCGTCGCCAAACGATAGATCGTGCAACGAGGATCACAACCACACCAATCTCTCCACAAATCTGAACCAAGAATTCTCAGGCAAGTATCTATCATGCTCTATTTCAGTTAATGCTACAATAATATTAGCCTAGGATTGATTAGCACTAGTTTTTGTGAAAGAAAAAACTATTTTGGAGATTTGAATTCGCATGTCATATGAGAAATAGACGTATTCTGGAAACCCAATTCATATGTAGAGATTGACCCACGAAATTACAGTAAATAAAGAGTATGAAATCTAGTAAAAGAATGGGAAGAAACTAAACAAAAGAAATATTAGGGTTCGTAATGTTTTTATGGATTATGCCCTTTTAATCCGTTATTCATGATGAAAATCCGCATGCTTGACGTAGGAAATCACTTATTTGAGGTTATAATACTTGTAGTATAAATTATTGGAAGGTTGGTAGTCAAATATATCGTTTTGGATAATTTTGGAAGAGGAAACCCATAACTGGAAATTCTGCATATTTGCCATACCTGCTTGATCGATCGATCGACCCTAGAGCATCGATCGATCGATGATTCGATCGATCGAACACCTGCCATTGATCGATCGACCCCTCCTGTATAACTCATATTCCCTTTTTAATAGTTCGTTCGAACTTAAATGATTAAACATTCTTGGATATTAATGTGAGAACATTTTGGTACATAAAGAAGACCAGTAGGACTTTAGGAATATATGGACCCGTTAATATGAAACGAGATTAATATTTCACGAGGGGGTATTTTACATATAAGGGACAATGGGAATATGTGTTAAAGGGTGAGACTCTTAAGGAAGTTACGTTGTAAAATAAATGAGTACCTACTGAAATTACACTTGGGAAGATAGGAATCCACGAGTGTCACGTAGTAAGTTGGAATAATCCCACAAATTAAAATAAGAGACAAACCGTTATACGTGATAACTAAATAATGATTAATAAGGATACATATCATAATTATGGGTCGTGAGAGTGTACCTAAATTTGATATGGGAATAGTAGTATGCATATATGACTGTGTTTATGCATATATTATATACGTGTAAAAATCATGCCCGCGCTACTTGCTATCCCTGAGGTTATCGCGCTGGGACAGTCTTATCACGATGGGACCTTTATGGGGGATATTGACTCGTACCCTAGAACATAGGAATCCTTGGTACAGGCTATCGGATCGATAGTCAGACGGTCCTAAGAGACGTGAGGGTATGTGATGACCTCTTAGTGACTTGGAACTATGCTTCGCCTCATTTTGTATGTGTTTTGTGTTAATACAGGTCGAGAGTGATTCCGAACTAGTATTTCCCTTAGTAGGAGTGATACGGGGACTGGATAGCAGAGTATGCCCGCACCATAGATTTTATGTGGGGTGTTGTTAGAATATATATATTATATGAGTATTTAATATATATATTTAAATCTGAAATTTGGGAACTACCGACTGTGACTATGGTATGTAAGAAAAGAATAATTATTTCAACTTGGGAATAAGTGTTTGAAAAGTATGATATATTACTGAGAAACTTTATTATCAAGTAAGTCTTATGTCAGAATTGTGCTGTTAAATAAAATTAATCTCCTTAACATTGGAAATTGCTGGCTTGAAACCTTATGAGTAACTTAAGATAAGATAAATTAAACTGTTGAGAATATTAGTGCGATAGGTGTGTACATTAGAAGAGAGGTGAGAATTTCTCAAGGGAGTGCCGCACTAATATGTTGGTTGCATTGGCCGGTAAGCATTTTAAATACTTGCTAAACTAATTTGAAACTGTTTTACAATCGGACTCTGACCCGTTTTCTACTTTCTCTTCTCCCTTGTATATATATGTATATATTACAGGGGCCCATCCACAGGGGCATTTTTCATAGGATCCTTTGGAAGGAACGCGCTGCAGCTTAAGTGGGAGTTACAGGCATCTTGCTTAGACGACCTCATTATTGATTCCACTTCTAGCACTATTTATTCAGTTGGGCATGTGTCGCCCTTTTCCATTATTCAGTTGTTTTATCGAAGATTGTGATTCGTTTATTTCCAGTATTTATACTTTGGGGTTTATTACTGTCAGGATGTTTTCCTTTAAGTCTTAAAGTTGGAATTAATTAGTTGGATGCTAAATTGTTTGGATTATATATTCCAGTATAGTTGTTGTGTGATTTTTTTTAAACTATGAATTATGTAAAGTTTTAAATGTTGGTTTTTAAAATAAAATTTGGAAATTGATGTAAAAAAAAATAGTTTTGACACGTAGCTTAATTATTTAGGGTGTTTAATTAGAAAAGTTATTTTTTGCGACAGTGATGCTAAGAATGAACCGACCGTTCACCTTGATTATAATTTAATAAAAGGCTGATCACCCGGTATTTAATTAGGCGGGGTATCAGAGGTGGTATCAGAGCATCAGGTTCTAGTGTCCTTTAGGATCTGTACGGCTTATTTCGCTTTCAGCTTAGCATTCTTGCTATAGAGCCCTATTTTAGGATTGTTGTATTCTTACTTTTACGATTACGTCTTCAGCTATTTGAGAATTGTTAATAACTATAGACTAATAAATTTCTTTAAGTTTCAGATGCCTCCGAGACGCTCACCTAAGGATAGGCATGCCCAAGCCGAGCAACCAGTAGCTTCGGCTCAGGGAACGATGAACGCGATCGAGGTAGCCGCTATCATTGCTCAGGCGGTGAATGTCGCGCTAGCGGTAGTACAGTAGGCTCCACCCCAAGTTCAGGCAGTGGCACCAGTACCGGCACAGCTTCCATCTGCATTTGAGCGAGTTAGGGATGCCTTTCAAAATCATTGTGGTAAGCCAATGGAAGAAAGATATCCAGAGGCATCTGCGCATGTACGAGTGCACGGACATACACAAACAGCTGTTGGATTCCTTTAAGCTAGTGGGAGCCGCTTTGCATTGGTGGGAATCCACTACTACCTTGGAGGAGAGGGATACTATCACTATTCAGTCGTTTTGGGCGCGGTTTGACAGCAAGTACTTTCCATCCGCCGTTCAGACTGAGATGAGGAGGAAATTACTGAGTCTGAAGCAGGAGAATTCGACTGTTGCTGAGTATGAGGAGGAATTCGCAAGACTTCTCACTATAGTGCCACATAAGGCACCCACTGAGGGAAAGAAGATACTGTTGTTTGTGGACGGGTTGGCTTGGAGGATCCGTCAGTACCTTATAGGCAATATGTCACTGAGTACCTACATAGATGTACTCAACGCTGCTTTGCTACACTTCCAGGATCACCGTTTCCATCTGCAGGGAAGCAAGCGAGCAGGAGAGTCCAGCCAGCAGGGCAGGACAGGGGGTAGTGGTGCTAGTGGAGCACCGACATCTCAGGAGAAGACTCGTCAGCATGAGCAGAGTTCCCATCAGGGGGACCTTGCCAAGCGGTTCCGATCAGGTGATTCCAGATAGGGATTTGGGGGATTTAGGCAGGGCCAGCATCGTCAGCCGCAGGGTCAGCATCAGGGCCAATAGCATTTTCAGCAGGGCCAGCAGAGCCAATGGTGGGGTGGTAACGACCAGCAGGGCCGTAATCAGCAGGGACACAGGGGAGGAAATTTCAGGGGCCGATGCTTCGGGTGTGGTAAAATTAGCCACAGGCGCCAGGATTGTCCAGAGGGAGATAGGGCCCCACAGCAGCAGGGTGCCCGTAATGAGCCATAGAGGCCACTTTTTCCAGCCGCCCTCCCAGCACCAGCTCAGGTACCAGCCCTACCAGCCATTCCAACCGCTCTAGTGCAGCAGGGGCAGTTACAGTACGGACGTGTCTATAACGTCCACCAGGCAGCAGCTCCTCAGGCGCCACCTGCGATTGAGGGTATGTTTCCTATCCATGGTACTATGGGTCGGGTTTTATTTGATACTGGGGTGACACACTGTTTTATAGCTACCCATTTTGCGAAGGCCTTAGGGTTATTAGCCACGGCAGAGAACACTGTGACATGTGTAGACTCACCACTGGGGAGCGGATCGTTAATTTTCTTTATATGTCGAGGCATGGGAGTAGAGATTGGTAGCTTGATATTACCAGCAGACATGTTAGTCTTAGATATGCATGAGCACGATGTTATTATTGGTATGGATTGGCTCGTAGCATACAAATCCATGATAGATTATTTCGGTGGGAGTATTATCTTTGCCATTCCGGGGCAAGAGATGTTTGTAGTGGCGATGCCTCGCCCAGAGGGAGGCTCTACCGCTCATTTTTACTACATAGAGGAGGATACCTCTAAGGAGGTCGTGATTCCCTTAGACTCGATCCCAGTTGTTCGTGAGTATTCTGATGTATTTCAGGATATACCAGGCCTACCCTCAGTTGAGAGATAGACTTTTTCATAGATTTGTTACCCGATACTCGACCGATAGCACGCGCTCCATACCGTATGGCTCCAGCGGAAATACGAGAGTTGCGAGATGAGATAGAGCAGCTGTTAGGTCAGGGCTTCATTCGTAGGAGTACCTCACCTTGGGGCGCTCCAGTTTTATTTGTGAAAAAGAGAGATGGTTCACTAAGGCTATGTGTGGACTACCGGGAGCTGAACAAGGTCACAATATGGAATAAATATCCGTTGCCTCGAATCGATGATCTGTTCGATCAGCTGAGGGGAGCAACATTCTTTTCGAAGATAGATTTGAGGTCAGGATACCATCAACTACGTATTAGGGAGAATGATGTTTCGAAGACTGCTTTCTTGACGAGATATGGGTCCTATGAGTTCAAAGTGATGCCATTTGGACTCATAAATGCTCCAGCCGTATTCATGGACTTGATGAACCGAGTGTTCAGAGAGTTCTTGGATCAGTTTGTCATCATTTTCATAGATGACATCCTAATATATTCACATACTGAGGAAGAACATGCTGAGCACTTAAGACAGGTCCTTCAGACTCTACGAGAGCATAAGTTGTATGCTAAGTACGAAAAGTGCGGGTTCTGGTTATGGGAAGTGCAGTTCTTGGGACATGTCATTTCTGAACAGGGGATAGCAGTTGACCCGAGTAAAGTGTCAGCGGTGAGGGAGTGGGGACAGCCCACGACACCGACGGAAGTACGTAGTTTCTTGGGGTTAGCCGAATACTACAGGAGATTCATTCGAGGGTTCTCCAAAATAGCAGGTCCATTGACGAACCTGACTCGCAAGGGAGTACTATATTTTGGGACGATGCTTGCCAATCGGCTTTCGACGAGCTGAAAAACAAGCTTACTTCAGCATCGATCCTTGCTTTACCTAAGCCAGGCGTGGAGTATCTGGTTTACACCGACGCCTCCTTACGGGGACTCGGGGGAGTACTACAACAGGAGGAGAAGGCTATAGATTTTTCCTCTCGCAAGCTTAAGCCGCACGAGAAGAATTACCCCACACATGACCTAGAGTTAGCAGCGATCGTCTTTGCATTGAGGATGTGGAGACACTATTTATTGGGGGAGAGATTCCGCTTGTTCACAGACCATAAGTCACTGCAGTACCTATTCACTCAACGAAAACTGAATATGCGTCAACGCAGGTGGTTAGAGTTTGTGAAAGACTATCAGTTCGATATACAGTACCATCCGGGGAAGGCTAACGTAGTTGCTGATGCGTTGAGCCGTAGGACGGTTGACGATGTAGTGGACATCTGGAAAGAAAAGTGGAAAGAGTTAGGTCACCAAGATGCGGTAGCCCATTCCTTCATATCTGCTATGACAGTGACACCCGAGATTGTTACGAGAGTAATACAGGCACAGACAGTAGACCCATGTTGCCAGGAGTAGATTGTACGACTTTTAGTTGAGGGTGATGAGTCATATTCTATTAGTTCCGATGGGGGTTTGAGGTTTAATGGGAGATTGGTGGTTCCCGAAGGAACATACTTACATCATGCAGCAATGACCCAGTCTCACGGGTCCCGATTTGCAGTGCATCCTGGGGGAGATAAGATGTACCAGGATATGAGGCGATAATACTGGTGGAGTGGGATGAAAAAGGACATTGCCGAGTTCATGTCCAAGTGTTCTACATGCCAGCTGGTAAAGGTGGACCACCAGAAACCGTCGGGGTTGCTTCAGCCATTGGAAATACCTGCGTGGAAGTGGGAGAGTATTTCCATGGATTTTATTACTGGGTTGCCTACATCACAGCGGGGCCACGACTCCATCTGGGTGATTGTGGACCGTTTGACCAAGGTGGCTCATTTCCTATCAGTGAGGACAGACTATACCACTGGTCAGTATGCTCAGTTATTCATTGCTGAGATTGTCAGATTACATGGGGTGCCCCTGAATATTGTGTCAGATAGAGACAAGATTTTCGTGTCGCGTTTTTGGGAAAGCTTTCAGGAGGCCATGGGTACAGAGTTGAGGTTGAGTTCAGCTTATCACCCACAGACGGATGGACAGACAAAGCGTACCAATCATATGTTGGAGGATATGCTACGTATGTGTGTCCTTGATTTTGGAGTAGGTTGGGAGCCACATCTTCCACAGGTAGAGTTTGCTTATAATAACTCCTATCAGTTCACGATTGGCATGGTTCCATTTGTGGCATTGTATGGCAGGCCTTGTCATTCCCCAACTTGTTGGCTAGAGGTGGGGGATAACAAGTTGCTCGGACCAGAGGTAATTCAAGAAATCTCTGCTAGGATTGAGATTATCAGGAGTCGCATTCGGGTAGCCCAAGACAGGCAAAAAAGCTAGGCCGATGCAAAACGGTTCTTTCGAGATTTAATGTGGGGGACCAAGTATTACTACGTGTATCTCCTATGAAATGAGTGATGAGGCTCGGGAAGAAAGGGAAATTGGCCTCGAGGTATGTGGGACCATTTCCCATTATCGAGAGGATTGGGCCGGTAGCATACAGATTGGGACTGCCATAACACTTACATCGTATTCATGATGTATTCCACATCTCGTCGTTAAGACGATACCTTCGGGATGACATGGCCCACACCCATATCGCGATTGAGGAGATTGACTTACGGCCCGACAACTCTTACGAGGAGAGGCCAGTGGCTATCCTAGACCATAGCGAAAGGAGATTGAGGTCAAAGGTAGTCCCACTTGTCTGGGTCCAGTAGGAGCATCATAATGTTGAGGAATCCACTTGGGAGCGTGAGGCGGACATGCGTGAGAAGTACCCAGAGTTATTCTTACCAGGTACAACTTATTTTTTGAATTTCGGGATGAAATTCTCGTTATTATGGGGGAAGTATGTAATACCCCGTAATTTTATGACTTTTAAATTTTGGGGATTTATTAAATTTAATTAGAGATATTAAATTAATATTAATCCGAAAAATCATTTAAATACTTACTAGCGTGATGAGAGTTAGTAATTATTTTGTTATAAGTTACTTTATGAGTAAAGTAAGTGGTGTAATTATGATTAGTAAAAATTATCACGAGAATCAAATTAGGTAATTTTGGAAATTTATCGGGACGTGCTTGTGTCGTGTCGGGATTAAATTCGGACTATTAAAAGTGAATAAATTATAAGTCACCCGTATGGTCATTTTGAGTGCGTCAATGTGTCCGGAAGGGTCGAGATAGTCAAAATAAGGTACCCGGGGGTTTAGTTTGGGTCTCGGGGCGTTTTTAGGCCTAATTAACACCCCGGGAGGGCATTTTGAACATTTTACATTTTTGGGCATGAAAACCCACGAAAATTCTAAGGGTATATCAGATGACAAGAGTCATCTTCTAGGGTTAGAATCGCCATAAACAAAAGACTGCTATAGGAGAGGAAGAGGAGAGGCTTTCCAAGGGGTTATAGGCCAAGAACTCCGCCGTTTGCACCACCGTCGTCGCCAAACGATAGATCGTGCAACGAGGATCACAACCACACCAATCTCTCCACAAATCTGAACCAAGAATTTTCAGGCAAGTATCTATCTTGCTCTATTTCAGCTAATGCTACAATAATATTAGCCTAGGATTGATTAGCACTAGTTTTTGTGAAAGAAAAAACTATTTTGGAGATTTGAATTCGCATGTCATATGAGAAATAGACGTATTCTGGAAACCCATTTCATATGTAGAGATTGACCCACGAAATTACAGTAAATAAAGAGTATGAAATCTAGTAAAAGAATGGGAAGAAACTAAACAAAAGAAATATTAGGGTTCGTAATGTTTTTATGGATTATGCCCTTTTAATCCGTTATTCATGATGAAAATCCGCATGCTTGACGTAGGAAATCACTTATTTGAGGTTATAATACTTGTAGTATAAATTATTGGAAGGTTGGTAGTCAAATATATCGTTTTGGATAATTTTGGAAGAGGAAACCCATAACTGGAAATTCTGCATATTTGCCATACCTGCTTGATCGATCGATCGACCCTAGAGCATCGATCGATCGATGATTCGATCGATCGAACACCTGCCATTGATCGATCGACCCCTCCTGTATAACTCATATTCCCTTTTTAATAGTTCGTTCGAACTTAAATGATTAAACATTCTTGGATATTAATGTGAGAACATTTTGGTACATAAAGAAGACCAGTAGGACTTTAGGAATATATGGACCCGTTAATATGAAACGAGATTAATATTTCATGGGGGGATATTTTACATATAAGGGACAATGGGAATATGTGTTAAAGGGTGAGACTCGTAAGGAAGTTACGTTGTAAAATAAATGAGTACCTACTGAAATTACACTTGGGAAGATAGGAATACATGAGTGTCACGTAGTAAGTTATCCCACAAATTAAAATAAGAGACAAACCGTTATACGTGATAACTAAATAATGAGTAGTAAGGATAAATATCATAATTATGGGTCGTGAGAGTGTACCTAAATTTGATATGGTAATAGTAGTATACATATATGACTGTGTTTATGCATATGTTATATACGTGTAAAAATCATGCCCGCGCTACTTGTTATCCCTGAGGTTACCGCGCTGGGACAGTCTTATCACGATGGGACCTTTATGGGGGATATTGACTCGTACCCTAGAACATAGGAATACTTGGTACAGGGTATCGGATCGATAGTCAGACGGTCCTAAGAGACGTGAGGGTATGTGCTGACCTCTTAGTGACTTGGAACTATGCTTCGCCTCATTTTGTATTGTTTTATGTTAATACAGTTCGAGAGTGATTCCGAACTAGTATTTCCCTTAGTACGAGTGATACGGGGATTGAATAGCAGAGTATGCCCGCACCATAGATTTTATGTGGGGTGCTGTTAAAATATATATATATTATATGAGTATTTAATATATATATATATTTAAATCTGAAATTTGGGAACTACCGACTGTGACTATGGTATGTAAGAAAAGAATAATTATTTCAACTTGGGAATAAGTGTTTGAAAAGTATGATATATTACTGAGAAACTTTATTATCAAATAAATCTTATGTGAGAATTGTGTTGTTAAATAAAATTAATCTCCTTAACATTGGAAATTGCTGGCTTGAAACCTTACGAGTAACTTAAGATAAGATAAATTAAACTGTTGAGAATATTAGTGCGATAGGTGTGCACATTAGAAGAGAGGTGAGAATTTCTCAAGGGAGTGCCGCACTAATATGTTGGTTGCATTGGCCGGTAGGCATTTTAAATACTTGCTAAACTAATTTGAAACTGTTTTACAATCGGGCTCTGACCCGTTTTCTTCTTTCTCTTCTCCCTTGTATATATATTTATATATTACAGGTGCCCAGCCATAGGGGCGTCTTGCATAGGATCCTTTGGAAGGAACGCGTTGCAGCTTAGGTGGGAGTTGCAGGCCTCTTGCTTAGACGACCTCATTGTTGATTCCACTCCTGACACTATTTATTCAGTTGGGCATGTGTCGCCCTTTTCCACTATTCAGTTGTTTTATCGAAGATTGTGATTCGTTTATTTCCAGTATTTATACTTTGGGGTTTATTACTGTCAGGATGTTTTCCTTTAAGTCTTAAAGTTAGAATTAATTAGTTGGATGCTAAATTGTTTGGATTATATGTTCCAGTATAGTTGTTGTGTGATTTTTTTTAAACTATGAATTATGTAAAGTTTTAAATGTTGGGTTTTAAAATAAAATTTGGAAATTGATGTAAAAAAATTGTTTTGACACGTAGCTTAATTATTTAGGGTGTTTAATTGGAAAAGTTATTTTTTTGACGGTGATGCTAAGAATGAACCAACCGTTCACTTTGATTATAATTTAAAAAAGGACTGATCACCCGGTATTTAATTAGGCGGGGTGTCACAATTAAGAGTAAATGTAGTGGACAAGAGAGTTCACGCACAGAAGTTGAATGACAAAAATTTTTGTGGTGAAAGGATCTCATGAACGGATTATGCTCGTTGAAAAACGATAAAATATTGTTCTTTATTGACACCGATTTGTCTCATTATTATATGTTTATTTTTTTTAGCTCTCCATGTGGTGATTTATTTAATTATTCGGACTCGATTCAAACTTTGCTGGTTTAAGGGTGTTTTGGGGACTAATGGAAATTTAAAAAAAATTCAGAGTTGGAAAATTTTCTTGGGAAGGTGCGTTGGTATTTTTTCGCGCTTTTGCTCATTTTTTTCTAATTTTTTTTTCATTTTTTTTATTTATTTATTTATTTTTGTTTGAGCATATTTTCGTTTTTCTGCCCCTTTTTCTGTACCGCGCGGACTTTAATTCAATATTTTTTAATTTTCACAACTATGGGCCAATTTGGATTTTTTTGGGTTAGCAAACAAAAGGGATATAGTTTCGGATCAAATTGACTTTCGATAGTTGGATATTTTCTCAAATATTTAAGGCTAATATTTTTTATTAATAAACGATGGCCTAACTTCATGTCTTCGAACACTAATCTAATTACCATAATCATCTCGAGATTAATTTTTTTATAGACATTTTTAGGCGCATTTTCAAAACAAAATTTTCACTCATTTTTCATAACCGATCAAAACAATGAATTAGATATCTACGACGATTTTACTAATGAAGGAAAGTTTGTGTTATTTTTAACTCGAATCAATTAAAATTACTCGAAAATGAGGAATGGCACAAAAATCTCACTGGGTTAAAATCTCCACTTTTATTCATACAAGTCATTAATTTTTGTTTTAAATCAATTTCGGCTTAGTGCATGGAATTTTTACAAATTGAGATTTGAAACAAAAATGCTGTGAAATTTTTAAGGATTTCAAATTCCAATTTTTACTTAATTTATAAAAAAATTGACTTTTTGAATAATTTCCAATTTTTTTTTTCAAAATTTAATAATTTTGGGGGGCATTTTAAAATTGTGAAGTTTTTTAAAAGACGCACTTGTACCCCCCTTAACTTAGACTTTGCATTGTCCTCAATGTGATGGATGTGCGGAATGTAAAACAAACAATATTTAAAATGCAACATTGACACTATATGACAAAACACAAAATTTATTCACAAACGAGAGTAAAGATTACATAGTTTCTTAAAAGATAGAAAAAATAAAAGTAAAGAAACTATATAAGATGGTTCACACCCAAAAGATATTCAACGGGATGGGTCGGAGCATTTGGATCCCGAGCATAAGGGTTCATGAAGTAAGAAGGTAAATCAGTCCCCAGGTCCAAGCTTGGTCTATATAAATTGGCTTGAAGCCGCATCATCATCCTAGTGTCGCGACAATAATTGGCCTGAAAATTATCCCGATCTTGGTCTTATTCCGTAAGGAAACTGTTAATCCGAGATTCAAGGTGCTCCATACGGCTATTAATTACCGCCATCTTGTATGCGCGCTCATCAAAATCACCCTCATAATCAGAATTTGTCGAGTCATCATCTTCTTGCTCATCGTGGGTGAAGTCCCCGCCCGCATCTTCTTCGTCTTCAATCTCCTCTTCTCCTTCCCCTCCTTCCTCCATCTCAAGGTCCTCAAACATTTGTGGAGGGGGAGGGGATTGATGACAGGATTCTTTCATGATCCTATCCACCGAGGTGCCATTGATGGGCTTGGTCACTCTAGACTTGTCACACCACGGTACAACTCCCACTTTTAAGCATAGGGATCTGATAAAATGGGTATACGGTAAAAAGTCATACCGGTGGATTCATAAGCCGCATTTGTAATTTCGTCAAAGTAGATGTGCAGTAGGCTTATCTTATACACACTGTTGAACAAAAAATAAAGAAATATTTCGTGCCGCAAGAGAATTGCGGAACCATTCTTTGTAAGTAGGATTGTCCCACATGTG
The DNA here is from genome assembly GCA_949130495.1 of Sambucus nigra. NCBI lineage: Eukaryota > Viridiplantae > Streptophyta > Magnoliopsida > Dipsacales > Adoxaceae > Sambucus > Sambucus nigra. The sequence continues at coordinate 481,991,369 of OX422221.1, read as the reverse complement.
ATAAGGTTGTCCAACTGAGTGCAAGAAGGGAGTCTCTCTGATTGGAATGTTTCGCTCATCCAAGGATTGCGGGAGCCCATCGGCTAGAGAGCTGAGTGCGGGGGATAACCTTTTGGCAGTAGAGATAGTTGTAGGTTTTATAATATTTTACCCCTACCGATTGCATTTTTCGTTTGAAAATTTTTAAGAAAAAAGAATAACCACCCTATCAATATACGCCTCGTAATCCCTGTCGAAAGTGTGGGCGAGAGCCCTGTAAAATAATTGGGCAATGTTCTCATAGACGGGATCTTCGTCATGTGCGTACCAAATTTTCAACCCGAATTTGTAGAACAATAACACAACATTTTTAGGGATATCGTCCTAAACAATACGTTGCTCGATAAACAAGATTCGACGGGCGCCAAAATATGCATGACACCAATCCCGTTCTTAGGGAGAACAGAGCGTGCCCTGCTCATAACCTTCATGCACGTTGGTTGACTTTATTTTAAAAATATTATTTGGAAGCCATGGAATTTCTTGGAAGGAAAATTTTGGAGGAATTAGGAAGAATTCTAGAAAAAAAAGATAAAGGTAGGTGTGAGGATTAATGGTGATGGGGGTGTATTTATAGGTTGGAAAGGGAGGGAAAATTGAAGGTTGGTTGGAAAATGGAATGAGTATTGTTTTTAGTGTATTTTCATGTTAGGAACGTATGGGAAAGGCTTTAGGTGGAGGGAAGGTGAAAAGGTATGAGGGAAGTAAGAAAATTTGGTGTGAAAATTCGTGTATTCTCTTCAAAAAAGCAAATTGATTTGCATGAGGAACCGAACTGGTTCGCTCAGAAATCGAACTCGTTCAAATTCACCACTGCCAAAACCAAACCCCTTGTTGAGGGTTCATTTTTTGAGTGATTGAGTTCGGTTTTCTGAAGCAATTTTTTCATGTTTTCTCATTTTTTTCACTATTTTCACGCTCTCTCGAGCATGGATGGTGGGCTTCCTAAAATTCTCCCAGGATCAGCCTAAATTCACTTTTTTCGATCGAATTTTCATTAAAATCACCACAAACTCATTGGGCACTCTTGGGTAGGGTCTCAAAAATCGAAATATTTCAATCTCGCTAAAACACACACGATCGACTCCAACACACACGACACACTCACATGACTCCTATATACAACTAATACTCACCCCATACACTTTGGGGATGTGACGACCTCTCTTCGAATCATAATCATCCCCATACTCGGGGTCCGATAATATAATTATCTCCACTTCCCCAATGTATGCCTATAGATAAGGCTTTAGGTGTTGTCTATTTACCTTGAACGTGTTACCATCCTTTGGGTCTTCCACCCCTTTCACAACTAATGGTTCAGACCATCTTGGTCGTAACTTTTCGGGAAACAAATATAAACGTGAGTTATAAAGGAGCTTCTATTGTACTGAATGAAACTTTTTGAGATTTATGTTTTGATCAAGGGAAAGTTTCATCCATTCTTTTTCAATTCGGGTGCTCTCATTTCGCATTATTGCATATCTATTCCAACTCATTTAATTGGAGCGTTTGTGTTTCACCAGATTTATCTAAATTGAAGTTGAACCTCTTAATTTTCCAAAACACCTTGTGCTCCAACTTGACGGGGAGGTGGCATGGTTTTTCATACACAGAGCGAAATAGGGACGTCCTGAGGGGGTTCTTGTAAGTGGTTCGGTAAGCCGATAACTCATCGAGTAATCGGATAAACCAATCCTGATGGTTGGGATTTACAGCCTTTTCTAGAATATTTTTTATCTATTGATTAGCTAACTCCTCTTGTTCATTTTTTTGCTGTTGGTAAGTTGCCCCAATAGTCAAACATCTCAATAGTGAGAATAAGGGTCAATTGCATCATATCGTGTCTAGTAGTAGCGCCTATATTTTGACACCTCTGACATGATCGTCAAAAGACGTTGATCATACGCAAATATTGCGTATTTCATCTCTCGAATTGACAAATTTTAGCCCCCTCGGGTATCTTATTCCTTATATTTATGCTCGTTAACCAGACAACCTCGGATTTCTACATTAACATGTTTTGGAGGGGTTAATTGAGCTTTTATAAGTATTTGGATGCTAAGTGTGAAGTTCAAACGCATTCCGCTCGATTTTCGTACGCGATCGCATGTTCAAGGGTAATTCGGTCAATTCACAGGGCACCTGGACCAACATCTTCACGAAAGTTGTAGCCCTCCTCGCAAGCTTCGCGTGGCCGTAAACAGTGCATGATTACGATTCAGAACGAAGAAGTTATGGGATTTTTAGCGGAAGCAAAAATAGTGAAACCAAAAGAGGATGAGAAGAGGAGGAAAAGGATTGCAGCAGGCTGCCTTGGCTGAGACCTGCTTGATCGATCGATCGATCGATCCTTTAGATTTTTTTCCACATTTTCAACCATCGATCGATCGACCAAAGGGGTCGATCGATCGATCCCCTGTTTTCTGCAGATATTTTGTCTTTTCTTTTCTTTTCTCTTTTCTTTTCTAATTTAATTCCTTTTACTATATAAAGGATTTTTGTTGTAATAATCAGATATTAGGAGATAGAATAGATATTAGGTTAGGGTTTGGGAGTTGATAGCTTTTTTCTTCTTCCTCATATAATGTGACAACATTTGGGTTTGTAAGATTGTACTTTTTTCTTCCCTCTCCATTAATATAGTTGTTTTCCATTAATTCTTGCTTTCTAGATAATTTACAAGCTTTCTAATTTAGGTTTGCATGATTTGATTTACTCGCTTTCTAGTGTAACTTTACCGCATTTTTAATATGTTTTCTAGCTAATTTAAATTAGGTTGTGTTAGAATTGAACTCACTCGAGTTGACACGTTGCTTTGCTGTAGTGATGGTGTTTACGGTTCAATTTCGGGTGCGTTGTCCTAGTTATTGCGCCTAGGAGATTTGACGGGGCATATCATGTATGTCCCATGCTTACGACCTTGAGTGCGCAATTTTCGGGGTATTTGTTGACGCCAAAATCATATTAGGCTTTTATGCGGATTTAGGGGCGTGATAACCCTTGGTTCAATTAACTGTCGAAACGAGACGCATTCTAAATAACTCGTCGACCCATGTATCCATTTTATACAATTTAACTCGGGTGAGGGATATTCGACGCAACCTATAGTTTTACTCGCTTTGTTAATCTAGTTTCAATACACTCACCTAGATTAATCTTTTCCATTTAGGCATCTTTTCCTTTTTAGTTTGTAATCACCTTTTACACTGTTATTTCATAATATTAGACCTTATAAATTCTAGCAACTCGTCTCTGTGGATCTTTCGATACCCGGACTTGGCCGCTATACTCACCAGTTGAGTGTAGTCATAAGTTTAGGTTTTTGTATTAAGGCGGTGAACAAAAAACAACGATCAGCGTTTGACACGCGCTACTTTTCACCCTTGATCAGACGTTCACATCCCGGACGATAGTGGGCCAATAGAGGCCCCATTGAATAAGCTTTTCGACTGTCTTTTTCGTGGGAAATTATCCTGCACACACTTTCGAATGATAAAATTGGATAACACTTTGGAACTCGTCATCTGGTACACACTTCCAAATTTTTTGGTCCACGCAATACTTAAATAAATAGGGATCGTCGTAAAAGATCATGCGCGACAAAGTGAAAAACTTCCTCTTTCTATTGCGGAGTCCAATCGGAGGGAACGACCCCTGTCACTAGACATTTCATGATGTCCGTAAACTAAGGTAAAGAGGAAGTGGCAAAAAGTTGCTCATCCAAAAAATACTCGTCTAGGGTTACTGGTTCTTAAGGTACGTCGGACGAAAGCCTAGACAAGTGGTGCACTACGAAGTTTTCTACTCCCTTCTTATTTGTTATGGAATGGTCAAATTCTCAGAGTAACAAGATCCACCTAATGAGGCGCAATTTGGTATCCTTCTTGGAAAGGAGGTATTTTAGTGTCGCATGGTCAGTAAAACATACGATGGGTGACCCAATAAGATATGAACGAACTTGATCAAGGGCAAACAATACCGCTAAGAACTCTTTCTCCTTAGTGGAGTAGTTTAATTGTGGTTCGGGTACAGTCCGGATATATTAGTATGTGACATGGGCCTTCTTATATCTTATTTGCCCTAAAACAACCCCCACCACATAGTCACTCACATTGCACATTAGCTCGATGGAAGGGTCCAATCTGGAGCCTGCATGATGGGAGCGGAGATGAGCACACTCTTTAATTTCTCAATGACTCTTGGAATGATTAGCTCCACTAAAATGGGGTATCCTTAATGAGTAATTTACTTAAGATCCTAGCTATGGAGATAAGGTCCTTAATAAACCTATAATAGAATCTTGCGTGTCCCAAAAATAAACGCACATCTTTGAGTGACTTGGGTGGAGGATGTTTGGCAATGATGTTAATTTTTTTCCCTATCCACTTTTATCCGCTTGGATGAAAATATGTGGCCTACAACTACTCCTTTGGTAATCATGAAATGACATTTCTCCAATTTAGCACTAGGTTCTTTTGCACACATCGAGCAAGTACTTTTTCAAGATTAGCAAGACATTGGTCCAAAACGGGGCCAAAAACACTAAAATCATCCATAAACACCTCAACTCTCTCTCAACCGTGTCGTTAAAAAGACTCAATATGCACCTTTGAAAGGTCATGGCCGTATTACATAACCCAAATGGCATCCTTTTGTAGGCAACAGTTCTAAAAGGGCATGTGAAGGTAATATTTTCTTAATCATGCGCGTCCACCTCTATTTAGTTAAAACCGGAATAACCATGTAAAAATTAGTAAAATGGGTGGTCATGCACTCTCTCGAGCATTTGGTCCATAAACGGCAAAGGAAAGTGGTATTTCTTAGTGCCAGCATTGAGTTTTGGTAATCAATGCAAACGCGCCATCGGGCAGTGGTTCCTTTTGGAATAAGTTCTCCCTTAGCATTCTCAACCACGGTCATTCCCGACTTCTTGGGAACTACTTGGATTGGAATAACTCATTTACTATCCGGTGTAGGATAGATTATACCCACATCCAATAAATTTATAATTTTCATTCTCACCACGTCTGTCATTATTGGGTTCAATCTTCTTTGCATCTCCTTAGAGGGATTCACATCCTCCTATAGGTGGATTTCATGGGTAAAAATCAATGGACTTATACCTTTAAATCCGTAATAGGCCAACCAAAATCACCCTTGTTCTTCCTCAATATAGTCAAAAGCTTCCATTCTTGCTCTTTATCGAGGCTAGATGAGATAACAATGGGATATGTCTCATCATCCCTCAAATAAGCATATTTAAATTATAAGTCAGCTTCTTCAATTCAATATTAGAAAATTTAATACCGAAGGGAACCTCATAAGACTCCCTCAATGGTAACTCCTCGAGTCGAGAGACCCAACTCACATCTCTCACGTTGTCCTCAATCTCGCCCTCACCTAGCATCTCCCTCATCCCACTTAGCTCAAAATCGAACTTGGAATACTCTTTCTCTCTCTCGCTAGTCATCACTAACACGCCTCAAGTGGATCCTTAAAATTATTACGATTAAAATGCCCTTGTACTACCTCTTCGATAAGATGTGTGCCTTGTAGATCGTCTTCATCACCCATTTTCTTGGTGATGTTGAAGATATTCATTTTAAGCATCATGTTCCCAAACGTTAGTTGAATTTTTCCATTACATGTATTAATCAACAAGTTAGTCGTATCTAGGAAAGGGGGACCAAGAATGATGGGGACATGGTTGCTTGATGGGGAGGAGGGATCTGTGTGCCAAATGACAAAATCTATCAAAAAGTAGAAAGTGTCAACTTAGATGATCATGTCCTCAACTACACCACAATGAACCTTCACGGAACGATCCGCAAGTTGAAAAGTGATTTTTGTGGACTTAAGATCTCCCAAATCAAGCTTTCTATAGATGGAATAGGGTATAGTATTTACATTCACCCCTAAATCAAACAAGGTTCTCTCTATCTTACTATTTATAATAATAAACACAATAGTAGGGGCACCCGGATCTTTATACATTGGTCAATGATCGCTCAAAAGTACCGGGCTAATATTTTGTGCTAGGAAAGCCTTGTTCTTTAGCTTTAACTTTCCTTTCACTCCGATCAAGACCTTTAATAACTTAGCGTACGCAGGAATTTTCTTTATAGCCTCGAGAAAAGGTAGATTTAACTTCACTTACTTAAGCAACTCTAAAATTTCATCACGGGAGGCCCCTTTAGGAGGAGGGGCCAACCATTGGGGGTATGGTGCAACTATCGGGGGTTTTACTATCACTTCAGGCACAATTGTGTCTTCTTTCTCACTCTCACTCAAGGGGCCATCTTCGACCTCTTGTTTGTCGGGTGAAACCTCCTTATCTTTTTATATGATTTGTGGAGGAAGTGACAAGTCAACAACTCTTACACTACGTAGAGTGGTTATTGATTTACATTGCTCTTGGTTTTTATCGGTACTAGAGCTTACACGGCTTTGACCTTACGGAGGTCGTTGGCCTTGGGGAAGAAATTTTCCCTTCTCTTGGACACTCAAAGAGGATTGCAACTTAGATAGCGATGCCTTTAGGTCAAAAAATTATTGAGCATTTTGGGCATTGATCACTGACTGAGTTTGCATAAATTGGGCAAGCGTTTCCTCAAGACTTTTCCATTATGGAATCACATAAGGTGCGGGAGGAGGCACTTGCATTTGTGGCACTTATTGGAAAGGTAGGAATGGTGGCGATTATTGGGCAATGTGTTGATTAGGATTTATAGACACGTTCAGTTACCCATAATTGAAAATGGGATGGTTTCGCCACCAAGGATTATAAAAATTCCCATGAGGGCCGTTAAAGTTTCCTTTATAATCTACCACCGCTTTAACTTTCTCTTGAAGTATAATTTTGTAGGCCGAAATAGTTGGACATTCTTTCATTAAATGTCCCGCCTCACAAATAACGCAAATATTCTCCTTTAAATCTTGAGATGGGTCGGATGTATCTCTCCCCTTACTTCCACCACGTCTTCTAGCTGCTTGGCTAATTTATTTATTAGATGATTCTTCCTTGTCCAATTAGTATAGTCCGGATGCAGAAGGAGCTGTTGAAGTGATTCTGGCCTTGGGTTGGGTGTTCGGATTCAATGTATACTAATATTTAGTAGTCTCAGTGACATACTTAAAATGGGCCTCTGCATCGTCCGCATTTAACTCGAAGAACTTTCCCGGGCACGTTATTTCAACAAGTTGCTTTGAGTTTAGTGTAAGCCCATGAAGGAAGTAGGATATGAGTCTCCACTTCTCAAAATCGTGACGTGGACACGTGTTAACCAACTTGTTTGACCTCTCCCAACACCTATCAAAGGGCTCGTTGTCATTTTGCTTAAATGTTTGAATTTGAGACCTAATAGAGTTAGTCATGTGGGAGGAAAAGAACTTTTGGAGAAATTTAACTTACATATCTCTCCACATACCGATAGAGGTCGGTGTTAAAGACCAAAGCCAAGTCTTGGCCTTGTCCTTAAGAGAGAAGGGGGAAATATTGAGATGTATAATGTCTTGGATGCAAGCTTGATCACTAAATTTTTTGTGCGCTTCCTCTAACTAATGGATGTGGAGGTATGGCTTCTCCGACCCCATGCCATGAAAGTAGGAAGAATTTGGATTATTCCATTCCTCAAGTGAAATTGTCTTTCATTATACAGGAATATAATGCATCCCGGAGGGGCGGTTCGCTCCGAACATAAGAAGTCTCTTATAGGGAGGTACAAAATCTTACCATCTCTCATTCCGAAACTCGCATTGTCTGAGCTCACACTCGAATAATCACTACCCTCATTGGAGTTTCGCAACATCCTATTAGATGTATAGCTACCCGATGTACGATGTGGTACCCAAAAATTTCAAGCGTTATTACTATATGATGAGGGATTCACTATTAACTCGGGAGTTGGATGGGGCTGTGTATTTTTCATTTAAGGACTTGGGCAAAAAAAAAAATTTCTTTTCATTTTTATGATTTTTGTAGGTATTTGATTTTTTTTTAGTATTTTTGGGTTTTATGATTTTTTTTTGGCGTTTTCGAAATTAGAGTCAAATTAAGATTAATTCAACCTAACCTACAATCTAACTACTCCCCCGTCAACAGAGCCAAAAACTTGGTGAGCAATAAAAAGTATGTGCTATATGTATACCTACGGCTCAAGTACAAGCCGGTCACTCAAGTAATAAACCCGGTAAGATGGGGTCGAATACTCAAGGAATAGCATGCTAACGATAAACGTAGGGTTGCCTTCTTAAATCTAATCTTTGACTCACAAAGAATAAAGAAAAGGTGATGATTCTTACTTTAAGAGATTTCTAATTACCTAGGCAAATTAAGCTATGAAATTGCAAATTTAAACTACTTAAAGCAAAGATTGAATTTTGGGTTTAAAAAAATTTAAGAAAATGAGGTTGGGATCTAATCCCCCGTACCGTAGAGTTCCTACAATAAATATAAAATTCTATTAATTAATTAAGTAAAAAAATGAAAAATTAATTCGAAGCATAAAAAATGTTTGGGTGTTAACCCACGCGATAATTGGTCAACAAATCAATAGACGCGATTGATATATTCATCGACACATATAATGCATCCTCAAACACTCGGGTTGCTTTCAATAAACTGAGTTAAGAGGCTTACAATATTAATCCCAATCAGTATATCAAACTCGAGAAATTAATTATTTAATTATGGATAATTTTACATTTGAAGTCGAAAACCCTAGGTTGGGTTCATGTTTCCCAACTTATGAATAGTTTAGCTAGACATGGAAATTAATTCACGCAACCCATATTAATCATGCAAATATTCATATTTTAATATCAACAAGAAACAATTGAGAATTTGATATCCAATGGGAAGAAATTAAGTTGCAAGAAAAAATAACTTCACACTAAAGAGGAATTTCAAAAAATTGCATGAATTTGAATTTAATTGATGAACAATGATGAATTCTTGATTCTCTAATGATTATAGATCAATTCCTTGCTTAATAATGTGTAAAGTATGTTTATTTAGACCCTTAATAGCTCTATATAAGGTCAAAAAAATAACCAAAGTGCTAAACATAAGGCCCAACAACTTTAGTTACAAAATAGGAAAAGATAAAGACTCCCTCAGAAAATCGAACCCCTTGGATCGAACCTATTGGAAAAGCGAAGCGGATCGCTTTTTTCTACTGGTCTAATGAATTAATCTTTCAATATTTTTAGTTTTGAACCCTAGAACTTTTCTCAATCTTCAAAGTGCTGTGACTTCTTCACCGTAACCCAAAATGAGGTGTCATTTTTTCCTATGTTGTCGTGAACTCGAGATCTTAAACTTTCATGTTGGCTCCTTCTTCAGATTTTGTCTGTAAAATTACCAATATGACCTCGACTATCCTTTCTCGCATTATTTTCATCATTTGGCGCTATTATCTTCCTTCCAATTGCATGAATTACATGTATAACACATGAGAAATATACAAAATAAGAAACACTTGACACAAATGTTAGTTACAATGAACATCAGCTAAATTGGGGTAAAAACACCGAAATTAGAAAGGAAAAATATTAAATATTAATGTCGAATCAATACTCGTGTAAGAAATTACTCAAAAAGGTAAGGACAAACCTGTGCTAGATGGAAGGAAAACTACTCTATGGGCCTAACTCGAGCACCTCAAATGTTCCAAGATAGTAATTGGGTCAGAGCTCAACAAGAAATCAAAGCTACGCAATTCAAAGCAGTTATAAATATAAATATATCTCCACGGTTGTTAAACTTATAATATTATATACGCAATATGAAATGTAACCTCATAGTTTATTTTAATATACACTTGAGTTTCATAATTGATTAATACTTTAATTAAGATAAATAGTTTCCACATTTAGACCTTTCGTTCACTAGCATGAGCTTTAATTAATTAGACCATAACCACATTCATGCACTTCTCCCCGACCACCAATCACGTGGTACACACACAAAATAATTGCCATATTATCCAGACACAACCGTTCACTAGCACGGTCCCACCAAGCACGAGTGATGCACAAATAATAAATTAATATTATATCCAGACCCATCATTCACATGTGCCAACCGCTCATATAGTGCACAACACATAAACCATCCCCCATCCTATCCAATCCTTAATACAGATCAAGACTGTTATCACGGGGTACGCAAAAATAAGGTCTTCTCTCATGGCACACACCAATACAATCATTCCATTAGAATATTATCTTTTAAGCATTTTATTTATAATATTTCACAATATGAACTCACTACACCGAGTTACATTATCACAGTGTCCCAAGTTGTTTATTCTCTCTTTCAAGCATTCCCTTTATACAAGGCTTAATATAAGTTCATGACATCACGTTACAGTTACCATTTTCATAATTCCCAATACGAATAACTACTCGCAATTTACATCTCAAACCTTTCCACTTATATTCAGTAAAGTGCATTACTCGAAGCATGATTGTTTCCCTTAATCTTTATTTAGTTACAAACTACTAATAGAAACATTATTAGCCTTTCATACTACTAAACTTTAGTCTGTTCACCCCATCGGAGCATACTACTTCCAAGGCAGAAACATGGTAATCAGTGATGTTATGTTCTACACTACACTCCTTAAGGGTAATCCTACCCTAACATAATAATAAGAGGTTACCAAATTTTCAAATAATAAAACAACATATCCCTATTTGTGTTATATACCAAATTACTTATTCATTCGTTAAACATTATTTCTTTGTTAGGATCACGATAAACAACTCAATACAAGGTTCCTATAAAAATTTATTACCCAAACTACCATCACAATAATACTAACTTACCTTTCATGGCGGGTATTACTAATTTAAGTCCCAATTACATCATTTGCATTAACCAATAATATTTATATGATTCATCACGTATTCTAATCACATATGTTATTCTCATAGGGATTCTCAACATTCAACACTAACTTAAGTCTCATAAGCTATGGGGAGAAAATCCTAAAGGGCAAAATCGTCATCTATTAATAAATTGGTCCATTTCTACTTAGATGACACATATGAGCCCCCAACCAATTCAACTACTAAATATAATCCCATCAATTCATAACCATACTAACTACTAAATCCATAAATCCATAATCAATACAATCACTAACTATAACTCACTATACTATAACTAATACAACTTCTTAGTACAATTCATCAATCCATCATTAATATAACTACTAAGTACAGCTCACCAATACATAACTAATACATCCACTGAGTACAACTCACCAATCGATAATTAATCTAACTTCTAAGTACAACCCATCAATTACATAATTAATCTAGCAACTAGGTACAACTTACCAATCCATAACCATTATAATTACTAATTCAAATCCCAATAATGGATAAGAAAAATCTAAGGCTCTTAAATCATTTCGCTCCAATTATGGCAATAATCTCATTAACGAGAATATATTTGTATAACTCCCTAATGAAATTCGTAATGCAAATCCAACACATTGATAGTCTAAAATTCCTACTTTAGGTTACCTAATTATAATGATTTCCATTCCTTAAAAACACCTTTTATAAATTTGAGGTTAATCACTCATCAAATCTTATTAGCCTACAAGAATTAAATAATAATAATAAAAAATAAAAAAAATTCATGGATGTACAACATATGACGCTAAAAGTATGAGTCTAGTATGCATTTTATATAAATTTCCAAAATTACATGGTTCTAATATGGGAATTATGATGATTTGTGTAAATCTAATTATATATTATACAAATCCACTTATTGCATAAACCTAACCTACGAATTGTTAATTATAAACACTAATCCAGCAATAACTTTATGAATTAAAGTCTAATTTATGATAATCATGTGAATCTTAAATCAATTTCAACATATGAGAGAGTTAAATGAGAAAATGTGAAAACCCTAGTTATCTCTACTTAATTTTAGGCTTAAATCACTAGTTTAGGTGAATTTAGCAATAATATATATGAAAGGAGAAAAGTAGGTTAATATCTTGCCTTGAATTCATTCTTGAACCAATCCAATCTGAAATTTGTTTCTTGAGTATCAAACCAACCTTGAATCCTCTTGAATTCCTCCTTAAATCCCTTTAGTTCTTCGTGATTCATCATCTTAATCAATGTGTTAATGAATGTTAAGAGGATATTACAGTTATTAAATTTAGAGAGAAGTGGTCTTTGAGAAATGAGGTGACAATAAGTGAAAATGATGCACAATAAGATATATATATATATATATATATATATATATATATATATATAAAAGAACCCACCAGATTGACCTACGGCCAGCCCGCGAGTGGCCTGCGGCTTAACACATACGCGATCATGGCCTTGGACCATAGTTGCAGCCTAGTTTGTTCAACCCAAATATATTTAAAACTTTACTTTTCTCCGTGTGATAATATTTTTTCAAAACCCTAATCTTTCCCCCTAAGAAAAGTACTAACGAATCTTTTACCCTTGGGGTTTCACTCAAATGCCCCTTATAACCTTTAGGCCTCGTTTGATGCGCCGTATACGAGGTTCGTATTGGATAAAATTATCCTATCCAATGTTTGGGGTAATTTATGATGGGATATGAGATGGAATAAGTTATCCAAAGTGAACTCCTTATCCCACAAGGAGTGGGATAAAAAAATCCCACCTCCAAGGTAGTATAAAATTATACGGTGTCAAAATTTGATTGAAAATTACTACTCTACCATTATTAAGTTATTAAAAAACTCACGCAACTTGCACTATCTCAAGTATTAGATAGCAGCCGGCGGTTCCTTTGATTCACATAACTCTCCATTCATATTTTTCATCACGGTAGGTAACCTCCTCATTTTTATTTTTATTTTTTTCTATTTTTTGCTTTATCATGAACTACGATTTTGTTTTGAATCGATGAAAATATTATGTTAACTCACCTACTAGACAAGTTGAAAGTTATGTGTTGTTAATTCATCGCTAATATTTTGTTACACATATTTTTTTAATGTATTATTAACCTATATGCTAGACAAGTTGGAATTATAAATACAAATACAAATACATATTTCCATCTCATAATATTATTTTTTTAACATCCCACGTGGAATTAAATATTATGTTATTGAGTTAAAATATGTGATAACAATATATTTTTTTATTTTTTTATTATTAAATACAAAAGAATGCTATTTTTGGAAAACTGGAGATAAATTAATCATATCCGGAGCATTTCAAACAGATGACTATATTATTATAGCCCATCACGTCTTCTTATTCGAAACTGTTCCAAACGCAGTATTGGAATAATCCTTATACGGTCCATCCTTATCCTATCCAATTCGACTCTTATCCTATCCTATCCGGACCCCTTATACGGCGTATCAAACGAGGCCTATTGAATATTCTAGCCCAACAAAGATAAGCCAATTAAACCAAAACAACCATATTTTTCAAATAACTACAAATTAAATTATACACTAATTCAATTTAAATTACTTCGATTAAATGCAACCCAATTATAAATCAAGATTTTAATATTTCGTGATTATTGTTTAAAATTTCCATTTTAAATTCATTTATACTGTCAAAATTCCACTCCAATTATTTATTAAGCGATATATTTATTTATATAAAATATGAGATATTACAAAAGTGGAGGATTTATTACCGAAGCCCATAAAAGGTTGCGACCTAGTGTAAGCTTGCCCTGATTTAATTAAGAATATGGTTAAGTTTATGTGCATAGTGAGACACCACAACACGGGGCATGAAAAAATGGTATCAGAGCTTATGTTATTATGTTATGTAGTATTCTAGGCATGTAGAGCACTTCGTACGTACGACTTGTACTATAGAATTTAAGATATAAACGCGTATTGTTCCTATTAGGTAAGTGACCGGGCGGAAAAAGTGTGTTCGTGTGAGGACACAATCGTTGTGTGTTTCGCCGCCGCGATACAAAAGAACCTAAGCTACTACCACACTTGACAAGCAAGCACAGCGGTAAGTCGGGTATCGTAAGAAATCCACAGGGAGTGATTAAATTTTAGATGTTAATTGTTTTAAGACTTCAGGAATAAAAATGGTGTAAAAGAAATAAGAAAAGGTGATGGTTGGTTGTCGTGAATAAATAAAAAGAGAAGTTAACGCTAAATTAAAAGAAAGCGAGGATCGGGATCGCATACACACATTCACGGGCTAAACAACTACTAATTAGAATTTCGGTTCGAAAACATTTAATCGATCATTTTCAATTAAGCATAAACATCACGCAATAAGGAATTTAAGCCAAAGTTGCGAGATTAAACATTTAATCAAAAATGGCCACACGCGGATTAAATTCGGATAATCGCTATAAACATTAACGTTGCGTGACAAAGAAAGTTAAAGGCATAATAATCCGACTTTAATACGCGAGGTTTCAATTAAATGCGATTTTACACGAAACCCTAACTTTCGAGGTCCAAACTCGAAAATGGCGGAAATGCAATCCCGACCCTATTTATCTAGGGGCTAAGCATGAATAAACTAAATTAAACTAATTAAACTAAGAAAGCAAGAATTAAAGCAAGAAAACCTAATTATGAAAGCATGAAAATTATCTAGAAAGCAAGGAAATAATGGAAAACAAACTATATTAATGGTAGAGGAGATGAATAGTTAACATACAATCCAAATGGTGTGTCAATCCAAGAAGAATGGAAGAAGAACCATCCAAAACCCTCAAAACCCTAACTATTCTAACCTAAAATCGTTCCTAAACTGATATATAGTCTTATTACAATAAAATTGGCTTATATAGTAAGTTGGAATAAAAATAAAGAAGAAAGAAAAGAAGGCAAAATATCTGCAGAAAACAGAGCATAGATCGATCGACCCCTTTGGTCGATCGATCGACCTAGGAAAAAATTCGGCAAATCCAGAATGGTCGATCGATCGACCAAATGGGTCGATCGATCGATCAAGCAGGGCAGAATGCAGCAGCCTACTACATTCCTCTTCTTCTCTTCTCCTTCTCCTCTTTTGCTTCCTTGTTTTTCCTCCGCAAGAATCGCCGTAACTTCTTCGTTATGAATCGGAATCGCGCACCGTTCGCGGTCACGCGAAGCTAGCGAGGAGGGCTACAACTTCCGTGAGATGTCGGGCCAGGTACCCAAGCTGTGAAAAGACTAAAATGCCCTTACGCGTGCGGATGTGTACGGAACTTCACCGGAATGCGTCTGAACTTCATACTAAGCATCCAAATACCTACAAAAGCTCAATTAACCCCTGCAAAACATGTTAACATAGAAATCCGAGGTTGTCTGGTTAACGAGCATAAATATAGGGATTAAGATACCCGAGGGGGCTAATAACGCGTAGGTTAACGGGTGAAATACGCAATATTTGCGTCGTATCACACCCCCTAACTTACACATTGCTAGTCGCTAGCAATGAAATAGGAAACAACAAGAACTACAAGCAAAACAAAAGCAGGAGAAAGTACAAAAGTATGGTATAAAAGCAATAAAAAGATAAGGCCACTTTCGCGGGTGATTCGATTGCATTTAGCGTATGCAATAAGCCGTTAAACCCCTAGGTTACCCTAGTGGACGAGTGTCGTCTCGTGAGGGTTTTTAGGGATGAAACCCACAAACATCATATGGTTTCCTCAAAATATGCCCAACCCAACCTGCGACAAACTCAACAACAACGAAAAAGATTTCAAACATGTTATTAGCATATTGAACGAATTCAAACAAAAGTCCGTTGTTATTAACAGGTTGAATGCACCTCATAGAATTGAAACTTTAAAAGTGGGAGGGGGAAGAGCAAATGCAAAATATGATTTGGTAAAAACTTAAATAAATTGGATAAACATAAAGGCATGCATATATTCAATCCTCACGGGCATTACGCTCATCAAGCGAATTCACTCAAAACAGGGAGGTAACACACGGGACATGCGGGCTAAAGAGTAAATGTAAATGGAAACTAGGCCGCACACATGTCACAAATGAAGAACGCTATATATAAAAGGAAAAATTGCAATCTCAATGAAAGGATACCGCACACTAAAAGAGGCGAAATGCATTTTCACAGATTATCACAACTATTATGACTTTTAAATTACATCAACCAAAGATCACATAGGACTTGAATAGGGTTGTAATGTAGGTTTGGGGTTAAGGTACGAAACGAAAGGTATATGTACGGATTCAAAGTGTTCGGAGATGAAAACTTGGAATAATGGGAAAATGCGGGCAATATCAAAATCGAAAAACAAGTTCCAAAAAGGCATTAGATATATCATCGGGGAGTAATCAAAGCTTATTGAACTATACACAACATATACAACTTTCTCTTTCTTTTCTTTTCTTCTTTTTCTCATTTTCTCTTTTGTTTTCTTTTGCTTTTTGCTTTCTCTTTTTCTTCAGTTTTTTTTTTCACTACTTTCTTTTCTTTATTTATCAAACTCTCATATGCTTAAAATTGCAACCGGCATCATAACAACATCATTCAATCCCATGTAACATTCCAAACAAAGGTATGGAAAGTGTATGTATGGGCTAAAACTCAAATGTAGAGTTGGTTATGGTAATGGGGTTATGAAACGAAAGGCTAATATTTAGGCTCAAAGGGGTTAACGAGGGTAAACATATAAGGGTGAGGTCAAGGCTAATATGGGTGATATATCAAAGAGGGCCTATGATCATTTCACAAAGTTTACGCAATTCTCGAATCAAAACAATATATGAAAATCGTGATCAAGTAACACATTTCAAGTATGAACTCAATTAATGAACGGTCAAATGAAAGAATAGTGAGATTACCAACGAATTCAACGTTTTCAATGAGAAAAGAATAGTGTATACACTCACAAACGACGAAAGGTACAAAGCTTACTCGGTGTAAGTATATACAATGCAACAAAAGATTCCCGAGTTATAAAAATCTTAAACCAAATCAATAGAACAAGGAAAGTGCATATGCTCATGGGATAAAGTTTAATTCATGAAGTTATTCACAATATCAATGATTTGAGGACTAAAGTCTAATAACTTCTAAAATCGAGAACATGCATCATTGAGTTGTCTATTGGATCGGGCAATTATTGAAATTTATCATCGAAAACAAGGCAAAATTCCCAACAAAGGAGAAAAAAGAAAGAAAATATTTTTGAATTTTTTTTAATGTTTAACAAAAATGCGTACTAAGTAACTAAATGTGAGCAAATCAATGGACTACACATGAAATGGATAGAATATCCTACACCCCCTAACTTAAATGTTGCATTGTCCTCAATGCGCATTAAGAACACAACACAAAGAGAGGAAAAGAACGATATTACCCAAAATTGGAGCGATCTCCACAAGCGCGAGTCCAAAGGAATCTACAAAACAAGTTAGTACCGAGCATAGCAAAAACAAATAACAAAAGGTTAACTAATTACATTAGACTAAATAAAAAGGAAAGAAAAATAGGAAAGAAAGAAAATTAAAAAGCTAACTATTTACAACCTACTATTTAGGCTTCACACTAACTATACACTAGAAGTCTAAATAGTTGAGGGTCCACCCAAAAAGGGATTTGACTTTGAAAGATCAATGGTGGACCCTCCAAAGCGAACATGCCTCCCGGAAAATATGAATTCCGTTTGAACAACGGAAGGCATGTGGGTGGTGAAAAAAGTGAACCATCGCCAATTTGAAATTTTTGGGGGACGATGGGGGATTTGGATAACAAGGGGGACAAGAACACTAGAGGACCAAGAAAAATCGATTCATCTCCCAAAGGTTTTTCAAATGGAATGGAAGATGGTGCACACATGAGGATAACATCCATCGAAAACAAGTCCGGTAAAGAGTCCTCATCGGCAAAAAGTGTAGAAGTTTTAAAAGTTTCTACCGACTCACAGGAATCAACCGGTAATTCTAATGGTTCGATCACGGAAAACGAATATGGTGATGAAACAAATTCAATCTCAATCGACTCATCGTCGGAAGGAGGTTGAATTTCGGGGGAGAAAGATGCACACTCGATGAGAAATTCTTCGAAAAATTTAGGTGAAACACAAGTTTCCACCTCCTCGTTGTTTTGTGCATAAGAATTCATCTCATCGCAAAGTGCACCAAGTCTCATTCCAACATCATTTAGGCTTTCCAAACCTTGGGAGTAAAGAAGCAAAGTCTCTTCCAAAGTAGGCTTCCTCGGCTCAAGAGCCTCAGACTCCTCATTTGGTTGAAACTCATCTTCGAAAGTAATGAAATAAGAATTGTCATTGGATTCGAATAATGAATCCAACTCAAGCTCCCAATAACGATTTTCATTCCGATAAATGTTTTCAAGTCTTTCATTTTCAAGAAAATCTTGAAAATGGAAAACTTGAAAACTATCCCCAAAGTATGAATCATTAGAATAACCGTAATAACTATAATAGTAGGACATGATTACCTCGTTGTTTGTAGATGGAGAGTCCGAGCAAGAAAGTGAGCAACCAAGAATCAAAGTTTCTTAGCGCTCAAAGTATGCAAATCCTGCAAAAAAGGTTAAAACAAAGAATACAAATACAAAAGGAAAAATACTACGAAATAATAAAACAATTACAATCTAAAACACACTCCCCGGCAACGGCGCCATTTTGTGACCGGGCGGAAAAAGTGTGTTCGTGTGAGGACACAATCGTTGTGTGTTTCGCCGCCGCGATACAAAAGAACCTAAGCTACTACCACACTTGACAAGCAAGCACAGCGGTAAGTCGGGTATCGTAAGAAATCCACAGGGAGTGATTAAATTTTAGATGTTAATTGTTTTAAGACTTCAGGAATAAAAATGGTGTAAAAGAAATAAGAAAAGGTGATGGTTGGTTGTCGTGAATAAATAAAAAGAGAAGTTAACGCTAAATTAAAGGAAAGCGAGGATCGGGATCGCATACACACATTCACGGGCTAAACAACTACTAATTAGAATTTTGGTTCGAAAACATTTAATCGATCATTTTCAATTAAGCATAAACATCACACAATAAGGAATTTAAGCCAAAGTTGCGAGATTAAACATTTAACCAAAAATGGTCACACGCGGATTAAATTCGGATAATCGCTATAAACACTAACGTTGCGTGACAAAGAAAGTTAAACGCATAATAATCCGACTTTAATACGCGAGGTTTCAATTAAATGCGATTTTACACGAAACCCTAACTTTCGAGGTCCAAACCCGAAAATGGCGGAAATGCAATCCCGGCCCTATTTATCTAGGGGCTAAGCATGAATAAACTAAATTAAACTAATTAAACTAAGAAAGCAAGAATTAAAGCAAGAAAACCTAATTATGAAAGCATGAAAATTATCTAGAAAGCAAGGATAAGGAGATGAATAGTTAACATACAATCCAAATGGTGTGTCAATCCAAGAAGAATGGAAGAAAAACCATCCAAAACCCTAAAAACCCTAACTATTCTAACCTAAAATCGTTCCTAAACTGATATATGGTCTTATTACAACAAAATTGGCTTATATAGTAAGTTGGAATAAAAATAAAGAAGAAAGAAAAGAAGGCAAAATATCTGCAGAAAACAGAGCATCGATCGATCGACCCCTTTGGTCGATCGATCGACCTAGGCAAAAATTCGGCAAATCCAGAATGGTCGATCGATCGACCAAATGGGTCGATCGATCGATCAAGCAGGGCAGAATGCAGCAGCCTACTTCATTCCTCTTCTTCTCTTCTCCTTCTCCTCTTTTGCTTCCTTGTTTTTCCTCCGCAAGAATAGTCGTAACTTCTTCGTTATGAATCGGAATCGCTCACCGTTCGCGGACACGCGAAGCTAGCGAGGAGGGCTACAACTTCTGTGAGATGTTGGGCCAGGTACCCAAGCTGTGAAAAGACTAAAATGCCCTTACGCGTGCGGATGTGTACGGAACTTCACCGGAATACGTCTGAACTTCATACTAAGCATCCAAATACCTACAAAAGCTCAATTAACCCCTGCAAAACATGTTAACATAGAAATCCGAGGTTGTCTGGTTAACGAGCATAAATATAGGGATTAAGATACCCGAGGGGGCTAATAACGCGTAGGTTAACGGGTGAAATACGCAATATTTGCGTCGTACCAGTAAGCATTGTCATTTCAAGGCAGATATCGAGAAAGAAGTGGAAGAGGACGAAGTTAATAACCCGTAATTTTGAGATATATATTTAATTGGAATTTAATTAAATAACCTAGAAGTTGAGTAAGAGTTTTGGTATTGTTTGGACATATGGGAAGTAAGGTTAGGCCAATGTTTCAACCCTTGGAATGTTTTAGTGTTGTAAGGACAATTTTCACAAGCGTCAAAGTTTGTAAAATGTTTGTTGTAAATTTGTAATATTGGACTTATCCCGTTTAGACAAAACTACTTGAGTCACGGGTTAGGATTGAGTTCAGTTTGTCCTTCAAGCCTATCGAGACTATAGCGATCAAGTTAAAGCAACATTAACTTTTGTGTCGAGTTTCGTCTTCATCCACGAGATCTCAAGAAAGGAATGAATGGTGTATTTATGTTATTCCTGGATTTCATTTTGGCTGTTTAAGTTTTTAGAATTTATTGAGGCATTTTTGCCAGAAAAAAATCAAGAAAAATATTTTTTATTTTGAAATTTCGTTCGAACAAACTTTATTGTCGTTCAAACGAGTTGCCTTGTTTCGTTTAAATAAGATGCTAGTCTTCGTTCAAATGAGTATTGATGGATTTTCGAGTGAAAATTTTATGCTTGATAGAAGGCCCTTGCACAAAGATCATATGAATCTCATTCGAACGAATTGGTTTCCTTTCTAATGAGGTACTCAAAGCCGTTAGAATGACCTACCTCGAGTTGCGTGCCTCCATTTTTTCTGCTTTCGATAAATACAAGGCACAACAAAGTTATTTTGAAGAGAGAGTTTTCAAAAACAGTTTTCATAAACAAAATCTAAGCCTCTTAAACCCTAGTTTACGCCCTATGTTTTGAGATCCAAGTTTGTATATAATATGATTGTTTGAGATCTCACATTTGAGCACCAAGATCAAGTTTACTCTTAGTTACTGTTGAGTACCTTTCGTGCGGTGGTTTCCATGTTTCGTTGGGGTGATGATAGACTAGGCAAAGCAAGAAGATCGGTGGGTACCGAGATATGGGAGGCGCATGTGTTATGAAGGCCATTGGAAGGCATCCAGTGGTGGATGTGAAGGTGCAAGGAACAAAGAGTGCATCAAGACTTGAAGGCGTCGAGTCTGTGAGTAAGTCTAATTTTTCCTTGTATGAAACCTATATCATAGTGGATTAGCGTGACTAGGTCGTTTGAGATTTTTTTTTTTTTGGGGTCTTCCTCGTACATCGTGGTATTGTGACTTGTTGATTTATTTTACTTTTTACAAATCACCTAGATGCATGCTTAGGGAAAGATCAAATTGGTTAATAGTTTTTCACAAGGTATGTTTAAACGATGCTTAATTAAAATCAAATTTTTATTCGATTAATTAATTGGAAATTAAAAATTGGTGTTTGCAATTCATACCCTAGTAGCACATTTCTTAGGTTTGTTGAAGAATACTTGTGGATAAAGTTAAGAATCTCAAACGGGATAAATGCATAGTTTTAAGTTAAAAAAGGAGAGAAACTAAGGAGTCTACTATGTGGCATCCATGTAGCAAGACCCCACTATAATGAGTGCCTAACAGGATTGAAAAACTTTAAGGGTTCACTCATGGCCTATTTATATCCGTTATGTAGGTATATTCCACTATGGCGGGATATTTACATGTTATAGGGGGATTGTGCGAAGATTTAATCAAAGGCTAGCTTATTTAAAACCCTTTGACGTTGCTAAGCTTCAATTTTTATCCTAAACACTTTCAAAACCTTGGTCTCTCTCTCTCTCTCTATATATATATATATATATATATCTTTGTGTGTGTGTGTGTGTGCGTGTATATGTGTGTATAGAGAGAGGAAGGTTCAAAAGTGAACTAAAAAATGAACCTTTTAATGAACCTATTAAGACATTAACAAATAATCTAATCAATTTTAATTCCTTGTTGATTGGTCCGCGACAGCAGTAACGGACACGTGTGTGACACGTGTAAGGGGGTGGGTAAGGGGGTCTCGTGTCGGACCTATGTTTGTTGCCGCTGACGCAAACCAATTACAACAAGGAATTAAAATTAATTGGATTATATGTTAAAGTCTTAATAGGTTCATTAAAAAGTTCATTCTTTTGATTCACTTTTGAACCTCCCCCCCCCCCCCCCCTCTCTCTCTCTCTCGAGAGAGAGAGAAAGAGAGAGAGCAAGGCTCCTATACCTCATGCTTCCTACATTACCCACACATGACACCTAGTTCTAGGCCTTAAAAAATTAATTCTTTTTTATTTTATCCATGGAGTTAACCCTCTAATCAACACACGTTCAAAAAAATTAGTCAAAATACAATTTGTAACTATTCTTTAAAACTTCAATAAAAAAATCACTGAAAATATTTTATTTATAAGGGTCTGCAGCAGCAAAATTTTGTGAATTTTTTAAAACTAGTTAGAAGATGTATTTTGACTTAATTTTTAGAACATGTATTGATTAAAAGTTTAATTTCAATAGAAAAATAAAAAAAATAGAAAAAAATATTTCTAAGGACCTAGAACTAGGTGTGATGTAGAAAACTCTCTCTCTCTCTCTCTCTCTCTCTCTCTATATATATATATATATATATATATATATATATATATATATATATATATACAGAAAGTCTCATGTAAGGACTCCTTATGGTGCACACTTCCGTACATACCATTTTTTTAAAATAGTAAAAAAATGAATTTTTTGATGAAACTTCATGGATATGATGTCCACAGTTAGATGATCATCTCCAATTTTCTTCATCAAAAATTCAATAAAAAAACTGTTGAGATGAGGTGTTATGTAAAAAAATGGTATAAATATTCATTTTCAACCGTTGAAATGTTAGGTCGGCGTCAGCCACTTTATTGATTGAATTTTTTGATGAAACTTCATAAATATGATCTTCTCACTGACAAGAACATATTCGTGAAGTTTCATAAAAAAATCATAGAAAAGTGGGTGAGATGATCTTCAACATTTCAACGGTCGAAAATGCATATTTATACCATTTTTTTACATATCACCTCATCTCAACGTTATTTTTATTGAATTTTTTTATGAAAAAAATTAGAGATAATCTTCTCATCGTGGAGATCATATTTATGAAGTTTCATCAAAAAAATCATTTTTTTACTATTTTAAAAAAATAGCATGTATCGGGTCTGCACCATAAGAAGTCCTTACTGGAGGAGCCCTATATATATATATATATATATATATATGCTCATAACCTTGAGGTGATGAACACTATACCAAAAATAGCAATCTAGTACGGTTTAAAACTGTGCCAAATCTAATCTGGCAGAGTTTAAAATCGTGTCAGAATCAAGGAGCCAAATTGCCCAATCTGACATGCTTGTAGCGCGCTTTTAAACTGTACCAGATATTGAATCTGGCACGCTTTTAAACCGTGTCATATATTGAGTCTAACATGCTTTTAGCACGGTTTTAAACCGTGCCAAATTTCCATTTTCTGGCACGTGCCAGATTTTTCAATTAATAAAAAAAATATTATTTGAAAACAAACCATGAAAATCAGCAAATTCCAAATATGG
The DNA here is from genome assembly GCA_949130495.1 of Sambucus nigra. NCBI lineage: Eukaryota > Viridiplantae > Streptophyta > Magnoliopsida > Dipsacales > Adoxaceae > Sambucus > Sambucus nigra. The sequence continues at coordinate 481,967,647 of OX422221.1, read as the reverse complement.
TAGGAAAAATATTTATTATTTGCAAAAAAAATTAAGAAAATTTACAAATTGCGAATCTTCCACGTTGTTGATAAACTAATGTATATACAAACTTCAAAATATTACAAGTCCTAATAGTTCAAAGACCCCAAAAAATTGGGCAAAATCTCCTCTGTTTTCTGAACATTCTAAAACATGTTAATATAAAACCTGTGTAACATTAATCCCACATGGCCATAAAATATAACAATAAAATTACAAAAACTCGCACGGCCATAAAAGTTGACAATAAAATTAGAAAAGTCGGCAAGGCCAAACACATAAAAAATAGAATCTTGAATATCAACGACATTAAATAAAGAATCTCCTTGTTGTAAATCATTGACTTCTTATGTTCCACGTAGATAAAAGCTAACGATAAAATATTATCCTGCAAAAAATAAGATACAAAAAAGAGATGATATCAATAATCTAGTAATTTTAAAAAATTATCAAACCTAATGACATGTTTTTAAGCCAAATATAGATATTTTCAAATTATTGCCATATTCTCAAACCGGGAGTCCCGTGACTACGCGTTCAGTTCCTACGAGTAACATTGGTCCTGTACGAGATGTTTTTGCCTTTATGAGGTCGTTTAGGGGTTGTTTTGAATTTTTACACTCATGTTTTTAAGCCTAAGTTTAGATATTTTCATATTATCGTCGTATTCTCAAACCGAGAGTCTCGTCACTACTCTGTGTTACATTGGTCCCAAGCGAGGTGTTAGTGCCTCTTACAGGACGGACCGTTTCGGGGTTGGTTTGGATTTTCACTACCTAAAGATATGTTTTAAAGCCAAAGTCTAGATATTTTCAAATTATCGTCGTATTCTCAAATCACGAGTCCTGTGACTACGCGGTTAGTTCCTACGAGTTACATTAGTCCCGTGCGAGGTGTTCATACCTCTTACGGGCCATTTAGAGTTTCACCCTCTTAACGGCATGGAGACATTGATAAAACTTGGTAGGCTGTCAATTATAGTGCTCAGTTTCTAGTAACTTTGCAATATGGGGACATTTAGGGCTGTGCTTTTTTTCCGAACATTTCGATTTTTCCGATGTCCGATCCGATATTTTTCGATTTTGGAACATATATAAGGTTTTCGATTTCCAACTTTCCGATTTTCGATTTTTCCGAATTAATTTGGATAGGAAATTGGAACTATGTTTTAAATTCCGATTTTTCGATTTTTCCGATTCGATTTTCCGATATTTTAGCCGATCCGATTTTTCGATTAATTTTTCGAATATTTTTTCCGATTAATATTCCAAATATTTTATATATATTTTTTACCTTGGATTTCCCTTGTCTAATAATAAGAATGTTTACATTTACATTCCCCTTATTTTTTACCTTACCCATATATATATGTTGTTAGTTTTAGGGTTAGACATATCCTTCATCTCTCTCTCTCAATACGGCGCATACCGTCGAGTCCCCTCTCTCTCTTTCAACTCTCGTCCGTCTACTCACCTCTCTCTCTCTGGTTTCTACGCTTCTCATATACGGATCTGTAACGATTAGAATGCATCTCTTCATATCCAAGTCAAACGAAGGATCAGTAAGCCCTTTTATCTGTTTCCCTTATCTGTAACGATCGGATCTGTAACGATCTGATCTGTTATTGTTATAGGATCTGATATGTAACAATAGGATTGTTATAGGATCTGATATGTTTATAATATAAAGTTTTGATCAGTAAGCTTTCATATCCTCGTTATGGGATAAACTTTATATTGTGTAACGAGTGGTTTATAGGATCTGTAAGATTATACATGTTTTTTGTTTCTATAGGATTGTTAAAGGATATGTTTATACATGGTTTTTTGTTTCTATAAGATTATACATGTTTATAGGATCTGTAAGATTATATATTGTGTAACGATCGTTTAATTACATGTTTCTATACCTCTTTTATAGCTGTATTATATTAAGATCAAATATTAATTACTGATTTATACTGAGATCAAATATTAATTGCTGATTTATACTGAGATCAAATATTAATTGCTGATTTATACCTGTTGTTTCTATACATGTTCTATACATGTTTCTATACCTATGTTGGGTTAATTGTAGAGTCTACACAAATGAAAAAATGGTTAAATCCTTACATATTTACATGTTGGGTTAAATCTTTTTTTCGATTTCTTTAAAATGAGAATTTCGAGTAATCGAAAATCCTATATTAATTTCTTTGAAATTTCGGAATTTCCAAAATTTCTGAATTTTTAGTATATGTTTTGAATTTCCGAATTTTTTTCGATTTTCCGATTTTTCCGAATTCGGAAACTTTTTTGATTTTTCGAAAAAATTGGATAGGAAATTGGAACAAATATTTTATTTCCGAAAAAATTGGATTTTTTTCCGAAAGGTCATCTTTCGATCCGATCCGACCGTAACACAGCCCTAGGGACATTGATAGATTGGTTATTAAGGAAGAGAGGAGATTTCTTGCAAATGATGGATTCTTTCAGGGTTGAAAACAATATTGTTTCTTTAATGCAGTGTTGAGGTTTCTTTATTTGCGTACTGGAGTTTATGCCCCTTTATAGCTTATGTAGAAACTATTCCATTCTATATCTTCTACTGCTATAGTGCTATACAAACATTACTTGCCTAAAAAGAAAACTGCCTTTCGGTGTAACCTAACACTTAAAAGACAATCATATTAACACACATTTATAGTTATACGTGATTACCACTTCGACCAAGGTTGATATATCATCCTTAAGAGTTCTTTGAGGTAGAAAAAACAGAGAATAATGAGCTCCCACGGGAGAAGAAATATGGTTAATAATCAATGAACGAAGCATTGATAAAAACCAATGAAGGAGTTGCAGACTTGAAGACCTATTTGGCTGCAAGGTTCTCTCTCAAAGCAGGCATGAAACCCCAAGAGCTTGTATTTCAGAGGAAGTACTTAAAACGAATTTTTCTATCTATGTTTTGTTTGTTATTCAATTTGGTTTTAGCAGCTGTACTTTTTTAGTTTTTATTGGTGACAAACATCTAAATTTTATTGTTATCCATTTTCCCTTTTATGTAGTGTAGCAATAGAACATAATAAAAATTTAGGGCCACTAGAGTTGAACTTAGAGAAGAAGTTGCAAGTTAACTTTATTGTGATCAACAAGACTACTTTCCAATAACATTAGGCTTTAGTAACTGTAGTGTGATCAACAAGACTACTTTCCAATAACATTAGGCTTTAGTAACTGTATTGTGATCAACAAGACTACTTTCCAACCAAGAGCCTAACCTATAAGATAATGATAGTGACTAGCCCCTATACTAGTGGATTAAATCGGTACAAGAAGCAGATGACAATAAAAATGGTTATATTCTGAAGGGAATCGTTAAAATTAAGGCATATATACCATTGTGGAGATTGCAGCAGTTATATATAAAAGAATGTGGTAATTAGAAAAGGAAATGAATATTTATATCCCTCCGACCTCTTATATATATAGAAGCTTTTGATGGCCCATCCCTTTTACGTTGAATTTCATCCTTCCAAGTGTGCGTACGACTCAATTGTCCTCTTAAGACCATCCTGCAAAAATCAATTCCATATTGTAACCACCAAACCATCAACATATTGGTACATTCTGAATCATTTAGCTCACCATTTATATTTAGACCCATTCTTTTTTATATATTTGATGTGCCCAGATTGATGATACAAAAGACATAGAAGTGTCGAAAAAAGTGAAAATGGCACCGAACGTGATAATGCATTACACTTTAGCACCCAAAGTGTTATCCAACATAACAAATGGTGTCAAACACCAAATGACCCATAAAAATATTGTAGAGAAAACTGTAACAACAGTATTATAATTCAATTTTAAAAATCAAATCTGATTTATGGCAGACCTGAAGTGGTATAATGGGTGTGTAGCCAAGTCGATCATTTGTTTTTGAACAATTAGAAGTTTTGCTGTAAGAAAGGAGCCTGATTCTTGAAGGTGTCACACGTGGAACCTTAATCCCGTATGGGGATAACAACTTATACATCTGCTCCGCCATATGTGCAATTGGCACCATAACAAAGGCAGAAATCTTAATTCTTGGCCTGCAAACTACATAAAATCATAAATGAAGATAATAGGAATTGATAAATACATAAATCATAACATGATCGCATCCGCAATAAAGAAAAATAATGACAAAATGTGTGCGGCCTGTTTCTGATGTAGTTACTTTAGAACGGACATTTTGTGCATTTGTTTAGTTTTTGCGATTATTGTGTCCTCTTGATTGCTTGAATTAGCAAATTGAGAACACGGTATAGGGTCATTAGCTTTATAATTTTGCTGCTTATTTTTTATTGTTTTAATAGTAGATATGACATTTGTCGCTAAATACCTCAAAATGATCGTTAGATGTTAGCAAGATGGTCACTACATTGACTAAGGGGACTGTTCGATCACCTTTGGCTCAATGACTCTCGATTCATTATGCTCAAGTGTTGGGCGATTGATGAATTAAACTATAAATTTCAGATATGACATTAATGATGATTTCTAGCCACACGTGAGTGGGTGTGGTGAAAATATAAATACTTAATTTACACCCTTTCTAAAATTGCTTATGTCAGATCACGGATGGCACACTTCTCATAGAAATTGGTTAGTGCCTAGGGCCTTTACTCGTCCTCGAACTTAAGGAAGTGTGCAAATTAAGAAATGATTCAGCAGTATGCATCTTTAAAAGTCCTATAACAAAGTGTGGCAGCTAACTTATATTTAAGTTTTAGCAGCACACAAAAATTAGCAAAACTACAACCAATATATTCTAGTAGTTGCCCTAAACTATAAAAAAAATATCATATGGGCGTGGAAAATGCCACTGCACATGGGCAACCACTAGGTGTAAGCACAATAAAAAAAATTTACATCTCAAAACTATTGATGAACTTTATTATAAACAAATTTGACCCGCATAAGCTGAAAGAGATTATCAAAAAATTCATGGAGGTGTCAAACGAGTTACCATGATCCATCAATGAGGTAACCATTCGGGATTTTCTTTAAACTCCAGATCAACCTACAAATTATATAGAACAATAAACAATATAATGGGTTATAAACATAAGATAAAGAAAGAGTCAATCAGTAAAAATGGTTAAACTTGAAACTCAATGAAACAGGAACCAAATGTGATCGAGTCGGTGTTATTTTTAGCATCACCAAGTAATGAAATTCTTAGTAATGATCAATAGTTAACAATTCTAAGCCTTGAAAAAATAGTAGTGCACAATATGAGTATGCATATATTATTAAAAGTGGCCTAATCTTCCCATCTTACTCATGGTTCAACTACCCCCAAAACAGAGAAGAATGCACAAACATAACAAACATCAATGCAAAAAGAACAAACACTCAACACAAATTTAAACATTTTCCATAGTTCCGTAGGTGATGGTTTTCATTTTTTTTAAACATAAACCTTCACACAACTTCAAATTTTGTCCAACTAAGATTAATACACAAACGGAGATTTGTAACTGCCATAAACCTTCACATAATGCTTGCTCTAGTGATTTGCAACAGCCATCCGATGGAAACCTCAGGGGGGGATCTTAAGGTTAAGGGTGGACAAAAAATAGACCGACCCGAATGGACCGATTGGACCAAACCGAACCGAACTGAAAATTAAGGCTATTTTGAAACCGGTCCACACAAACTAAAAACCGATTAAATAGGTTCGGTACGCAGTCCACTATATTAAAAGACCGGTTTGGACCGGACCGAACCAATTCTCATATATATATATATAATAAAAATAATATTATTGTTTTTCTTATATAAAGTTTTTGAATTAATGTTTATAACTTATGAATTTAATTTAGAACATTTTGTATATGTATAGACATTTTTTTTATTTGGGTTAAGAAAACCCATACAAATATCCCTTGTGGTTTCGAGTATTATTATTTTTAAAAATTTTGTATATATATTTGTGACAACAATAAATAAATATATATATATATATATTTATATATATATATATATATATATATATATATATAATAGGGCTAGAACCGAATTTTAACCCGGACCATACCGAAAAAATCTAGGACCGAATTAATCGGTCCGGTCTCGGTCCAAAAAAATTTAGGACCGAATATTCGGTCCAGTCCAAAAAAATAGGCAAAAATCGGACCAGATCGGACCGTGCCCACCCCTACTTAAGGTGGATATTCCCACTTCGGACAACAAGATGGATGTCGATTCTTTTAGTGATTGACTAAATACGGTGTGGAAGGTGTTCGAGTATAATAGTTTATGAGAACGTAGGTGTGTTTCATTGGAGTCTCATTTCAAAAGTAATGTAAAATGGCGTAAATATATGTAAACGAACAAATGTAAAAATGTATTTCAATCAATCTGAATAATGGAAGCTACTTTTATGTTAACCCAAACCAAAAAATTAGCAGGATATGAAAAGTATCAACCCAAG